>SJYV01016118.1:1375902-1440951 GCA_006410875.1 Neotragus pygmaeus | reverse complement strand
ACACACACAAAGCCGGGGATAGCAGACAGGGCCTGCAATGGACGGACTGAGTAGCCTGGATAGAGGAAGTTCAGGGGGGAGGTGCATGGGGGCATAAAGACTCTGGGTGCCATCTGCATATTCTAGGGAATCAGGAGAGACGTGTGTGTGTCCCAAGCCTGCAAACATCTAAGACCCTAAGTTTTCACCTCTGACTGACCTTTAAGGTGAGGTTGCTCAGTCATGTCCAACTCTTTGCTAACCCATGGGCTGTAGCCTACCAGACTCCTCCGTCCATGGAATTTTCCAGGCAAGAGTACTGGAGTGGGTTGCCATTTTCTTCTCCAGGGGATCTTCCCAATCCAGGGATCAAACCCGGGTCTCCCGCATTACAGGTTACCATCTGAGACACCAGGGAAGCCTGACTGACCTTTAAGCTCCACACACAGAATGATAGCTAAGTCGGAGTTGAAAAAGACCTGGCTTAGCATTGAAGAAGGGGCCCAATCAGTGACAGAACCAATTGTGAAAGACCAGGAGAGTTTTCTTTTCTTTTCCTTTTTGATTCTTTTCCTTTAAGGAAATCTCTGTCAAATGATTAGTTTCTTGATTAACAAACAAGAAGAGACTTCATCGGTCAAACATGACAAAGACCATGGTCTTTTAAAAAGTAGTTCAGAACAATCACTAAACAAACAACATCTCATGCTAAGCAGTAACAAGAAATCACAGAGGTAAAAAACCTGATTTCCAGTACCATATTATGATATGCAAAGTGTCCATTTTTTGAGAAAAAAAAAATAAGCGACATATAAGAAACAAGAGAATATGGCTCATTTGCAAAAAAGAAAGAAAAGAATTAGAAATCATTCCTGAGGAAGATCAAACATTGGATTTACTACACAAAGACTTTAGATCAAATAAACTGTCTTAAATATGTTCAGAGAACTAAAGGAAACCACGCACAAGGAAATAAAAGAAAGCAGGAGAACAATGTCTAAACAAATAAGAGATAATAGATAGAAATTACAAAAGGGACCCAAACAGAAAGTCTGATGTTGAAAATTACAATGATTTAAATGAAAAAATTACCTGATGGGGTCAGTGATAGATTTGAGCAGAGGAAATAATCAGCAAACTAGAAGATAAATCAATAGAGAAGGAAACCTGGGAAATTCACAAAAATTCAGAAATTTAAGAACATACTCTTAAACAATTGATGAGTCAAAGGAAAAAAATCACAGAAATTTTAACAAATTTTTTGAGATAAATATGAAAACATGACATAAAATCTACAGAATGCAGTGAAAGTAGCTTTCAAAGGGAAATTTATAGCTTTAAATGTCTTTGTTAAAAAATAAGATCCCAATACTCTGATTTCTCTTCAGATTGCATAAATCATTTAACCTTTCAAAAAATAAATCTCCAGAAATCTCTGGCTGTCCAGTGGTTATGATTCTACACTTTCACAGCTGAGGGCCTGGGTTCTATCCCTGGTAGGGGAACTAAGATCCCATAAGCCACACAGCATGACCCAAAAGAAAAAAAAATTTTTTTAATAAGATCTCAAATCAATAACCTAACCTTACATCTTTAGGAAATAAAAATAAAAAAAAAAAAAGGAAGGGCAACTAAATCCAAAACTTCAAAAAGAGGAAATAAAAATTAAAGTGTCAATAAATGAAATAGAGACTAGAAAAACGATAAGGAAAATCAACAAAACCAGAAGCTGATTCTTTTAAAAGATCAACAACACTGACAAGCCTATAGCTAGACCAGTGGTGGAAGGTGGTGGGGGTGGTGCGGAGACTAAAATTACTAGAATCTGAAATGAAAGTGGGGACATACCACAAACTTCACAGGGGAGAATTATAAGAGAATATTAAGAAAAATAATTTTCCAATAAATCAAATAACTTAGATAAAATGGACAAGTTCTCAGAAACACACAGGTACCAAAACTGACTCAAGAAACAGGATCATAAGCTAAACTTATAACCAGCACAGAGATTGAATCAATAATAAAAACTCAACAGTAACAACAAAAACCCAGGACCAAATGGCTTCACTGGTGAATTCAACCAATCATGTAAAGAAGAATCGCCACCAATCTTCCTCAAAATCTTCTCAAAAATTTAAGAGCAAAGAATGGTTCCTAACTTTTTCTATGAAGCCAGCATTACCTGAATACTAAAGCCAGACAAAGGCATCAAAGCCATCCAAAAAAACCCTACAGCCCTTACGGATACAAATGCAAAAATCCTCAACAAATCATTATTAAAACAAATGCAGCAGCGTACTGAAATGGTCATCCTCTGTGACCAGGTGGGATTTATCTCTGGAATGCAAGTGTAGTCAGCATACAAAAATCAATCAATATAACAAAGCACATTAATATAACGGAGGAAAATACTACATGATCACCTCAATTGATACGGAAAGAAAACTGACAAAATTTAACATCATTTTACGATTTAAAAAAAAACACTCAATAAGCCAGGAATAAAGGAAACTGCTTCAGCATGGTAAAAAGTATTTATTTTAAAAAATACACAAGTAATAAACTCAGTCAATGGTGAAAGACTGACGGTTTTCCTGGAACAAGATAAGAATGCCAACTTTTGCCATTTCTATTTAACATTGTCTATAAGTTCTGGGCAGGCCAATAAAGAAAAAAGAAATAAAGGACACCCAACTTGGAAAGAAAGAAATAAAATTATCTCTATTTCCAGAAGACATGATCTTATATAGAGAAAATCTTGAAGAATCCACACACATGCACACAAAAACCGTTAGAGCCAATAAATAAATTCAACAAAGTTATGGGATAACATCAACATAATTCTGTTATATTTTTAAACACTAGCAATGAACAATCTGAAAAGGAAATTAAACAGTTTCAGTTATAATACTATCTAAAAGGACTGAACACTTACAAGTAAATTTAACCAGGGAGGTACAGTAATGAGTCCTACAAAACATTACTCAAAGAAATTAAAGACCTGTGTTCATGGGTTGAAAGACTTAGTAATATTATTAATGGGAGCACTCCCTGAGTCAATCTACAGACTTGGTGCAATCTCTACCAAACTCTCANCGGCTGGGAGCTGAGCCCCTAAGAGGCTTCTGGCAAATCCCCCACAGCCTGGCCCCGAGGCTCCCCGCCCGCCAAGGTAACTGCTGGAAAACTGCGGGGGAGGCACACCCAGGCTGCCACCACGGTCCTGCAGGGCTGAGCCCAAGCGCAGTGAGATCCAGATGGCCTCCTGCCGGGCCCTCCGCCGAGGACCTCTGCCCGCACAGGCTGCTGGACGCAGGGCGGGGAGCCTTTCTGGTGGGAGTGGAGACTGTGCTGATAGGACAGTCAGGAAGGCGTCAGACACGTTCAGCTGCTCAGCTTCCACAAGCCCTGCCCTGGTGGAGCCAGGTCGCCAGGCAGGAGGTGAGACCCGCCGGCTGGGGCTGCTCCCGGCTAGAGCTGCACGAGGGTTTGGTGGTCTGTAACCTTGAACAGCTCCTGCCCACTCAGGAACAGCAGGATGCTTCCCCGCTGGTCCAGCTGAGAGAAGAGGAGGCCTCAGAAATGGGGTTCCCACACCTCCGCCCCCTCCTAGCTGCTGAGTTAGGCTCCCTGGCTGCTCGGGAAGTCAGGTTGGGGAGGACTGTGGTTACTCAGAAAAACACAAGGCAGCTAGGTAGGAGGCTGGTTCTGTTTTGTGTCACTGGTCACACTGTAGGGTCCTGCCTTATGTGATGGTAACTGGAGGCCCCTACAGGATGTGGTAGCTGCAAGATGCGTGCACTCTGGGGAGGCATAGGTCGGGACCAGCCTCGGACCCCTGGCCTGGGTGTGGGACTGAACCGGGAGCTTTGGACCTTTGGGTGGGAGTGGCCAGGACTTTATGGATCAAAACCATCGTTCTGAGTCCTCAGGAAGCAAGATTCTCATCACCCACCCTTAAGACACACCACTTTCTTAAGAAGAGTCAGGGACAGCTTGGCTGGGATCTTCCTGCCCTGAAGTGCCTCCTTCTCTCTCTCATCACCAGCCTCCCCGTCCCCAGTCCTGTTCTAGGCACCCTGCTCCTCCTCCCCAAAATATGTGTCAACGGTCACCACTTCCAAGAGCCCTTCCAAGATCCCCTAGCTAAAGTGGCAGGACTCCTCCCCTGACTCTCCCCAACATCATTCACCAGGACCTGATTTGTGGGTTCATTGTCTGTTCCCACTGGAGCGTGAGCCTGAGTCTGGGAGTGTCCGCTCCAGGCAGTTCGGGTCTCCCCAGGCTGCACCCCAATCCCCATGACTCACTCCCAACACACAAGCGTCTCAGTCCCTGATCACAGGTTTACCTAGTGCGCCTCCTCCAGGAAGCTTTCCGACTGCGAGGGTCAGCTATCCCCAACAGCCTCTTCCCCAGCAGACGGGGAAACGGAGGCTCTGCTAAGCAGGAAGAGTCGGAGGCGCAGCCGGACTTGGCCCCGCGAAATCCCAGCTGGCAGGGCCTGGTAGCGGAGGGCTCGCCAAGACCCCTGTTACCCCGGCGCTATCCGCCCGGGGCCAGACCCCCGAGTCAGCCCGGGTTTGGGGACGCTCAAGAGGGTCGCGCACGTCACGGTTGACGTCATCCGGCGTTCCGGCCGGGTAGAGCCGAACCGAGCCCCCTGCCCCGATGCTGCCAAGCTGGGAAGGGCGGCCCGGATCTCCAGGCAGCTCTGGGCCGAGCCGAGACCTGAGCGCAAGGGGAGGGCCCGGGCCCGGGCCGCTCGGGCCCCNTAGATAGCCAAAGTAATCTTGAAAAAAGAAAAACAAAATTGGAGAACATATACTCCCCAATTTTAAAACTTAGTACAAATTCTGAGAGTAATCAAAGGTTTGTGGTGCTGGCATAAGGATAGGCGTAGAGATCAATAAAATAGAACTAAGAGCTCAGAAATAAACTCATACATCTTTGGGCAGTGGATTTTTGGTAAATGGGCAAAACCAATTAATGAGGAATTAATCTTCTTTTCAACAAATGGCGTGGTGACAACTGATGTCCACATACAGTGGGCCCACGTGAATGAATCTCGACACTTACCTTATGTCATATACATAATTAAGTTAAAAAATCATCACAACTTAAACATAAGAGCTGAAACTATAAAACTCTTAGAAGAAGATAGTAGTAAATCTTCATAACCTAAAATTCAACAATGGATTCTTAGATGTGACACCAAAAATAACAAAAAAAGCAATTAAAATTCATCAAAATGTAAAACCTCTATGCACCAAAGAACACTGTAAAGAGAGTAAAATGACAACCCAGAGACTTGGAGGAAAATATTTTTAATCATATATCTAGGAACTGTTTACTGTCCAGAATATACCAAAAACTCTTACAGGTCAACAACAAAAAGATAACCAAATTTTTTAAATAAACAAATGGCTTGAATAGACATTTCTTCAAAGAAGATAAATTACCAACAGACACTTGAAAATATGCTCAATATAATTAATCACTGCTGCTAAGTCGCTTCAGTCATGTCTGACTCTGTGCAACCCCAGAGAGGGCAGCCCACCAGGCTCCCCCATCCCTGGGATTCTCCAGGCAAGAACACTGGAGTGGCTTGCCATTTCCTTCTCCAATGCATGAAAGTGAAAAGTGAAAGTGAAGTCGCTCAGTCGTGTCCGACTCCTAGCGACCCCATGGACTACAGCCTACCAGGCGCCTCCGTCCATGGGATTTTCCAGGCAAGAGTACTGGAGTGGGGTGCCATTGCCTTCTCCAATTAATCACTAGGGAAATGCAAATCAAAATCACAAGTTACCACTTTACCCTTACTGTAGAAAATAATAGGGCTTCCCTGGTGGGTCAGCAGTAAAGAATCCTCCTGCGATGCAAGAGACGCGCTTGGGCTCTTCAGCTGGACGTGACTACAGTGACTGAGCGCACAGGCAGGCACGCAGAAAGTAATAAGCATTAGTGAAGCTATGGAGAAACTGGAACCACCGTACGTTGTCAGTGGCAATTCAAATGGTGCCACCAATATGGAAAATGGCTTAAGCGTTCCTCTTTTAAGTGAAACACTGAATTACCATATGGGCCAGCAATTCCACTCCTAGATATGTATCCAAAGGAACCAAAATCAGATGTTCACACACGTGTATACACGTGTTCACAGCAGCACTACTCACAACAGCCAAAAGGTGAAGATAACATTGTGTATATTTTACCACAATTAAACAAACAAACAAAAAAATGCCAGCTGGTCCAGTGTGTGTGCATGCGTGTGTGCACGCATGCTCAGTCATGCCCGACTCTTTATAATCCCATGGACTGTAGCCTGCCAGGTTTCTCTGTCCATGGGATTTCCCAGGCAAGAACACTGGAGTGGGTTGCCATTTCCTTCTCAAGGGGATCTTTCTGATACAGGGACTGAACCCACACCTCCTGCATTGGCAGGTAGATTCTCTACCACTGAGACACCTGGGAAACCCTCAACAAGTCTTAGTTGTACATTAGATTTAAGAAAAAGGAAAATGGAAGGTGTGAAGAGGTCTCTCAGATTTCCAGCTCCCTCAACTTGATGGAAGACGTCTGTGGCATTTTAAAACCGTGACTTGCAAAATTTGTTCACTCTGCCTGTCATTGACAGGTGGGGCCTATGACCCCTTCATTTGAATCTGGGCTCTGTATTTATGTGACCATAAAATACAGAATTGATGCTGTGGACTCCGTGCCAGTTCCCAGGCACAGATGTTAAGGAACAGTCAGTTTCCACTTCCTGCCCCTTGGGTCACTTGGTCTCGGAACATGGATTCCACACTGTCAGGAAGTAAAATCTGCTCCCTGAAGAAATTCACGGACAAGAACTGAAAGCCAACCACAACTTGCCAGCCAGGGAAAGAGCCGTCTTGAAAGTCAGTCTTCCAGCCCCAGTAGAACCATCTGAGCTGGGATCACATGGAAGAGAGACAAGATGTCCCCATGGAACCTGGCCCAGCCTACAGAGCTATAAGCAAACAAGCAAACAAAACTGCTGTTACTCTGAGCCACTAAATTCTGTTACAAAGCAAATCGGGGAGTGATTTGGAGGCAGAATAGCTGCCACGTCTCCCCCAAGGAGGCATCTCTATTTAGTACTTCACTGTTAGTTTCTCTTGGGCCTCCCTGGTGGCTCAGATGGTGAAGAATCCACCTGCAAGGCCAGAGACCTGGGTTCCATCCCTGGGTTGGGAAGATCCCGGGAGGAGGGCATGGCAGTCCGCTTCGGCATTCTTGTCTGGAGGATCCCATGAACAGAGGAGGCTGGCGGGATACAGTCCATGGCGTTGCAGAGCCAGATGTGCCTGAGACTAAGCACAGCACCTTAGTTTCTCTTTCTCTCTTCACGTCTTTCGTCCTCTTTTACCCTAGTACTTTGTCCTTCGACAGCACTTTATTTCATTCTCCTTGCCTGCCACCTTGTTCCTTCGCCTATGATGACAGTCATTCCATGGCCAGAAGCAGTGTTCATTCAAGGCTCCCATAGAGACCCTCTTTTATCCTAGGCCCTGGGCACCCAATACGGCACCCATGAAGCAAACCCCTGATGCCTCTGGGTGGAAGAAACTTTTTTTCAAAAGATTGTTCCAATCAAAGAACTCTGCTACATGACAGGCAGGATCTATCACTAGCGTTTCCTCCACTGCAGCTCAGAGTCAAGAAGAGTGAATGGCTAAGGATGGGTTCCCCAGAAGCAGACTGTAACATAAAGATTGGTGTGCAGACACATTTTAAAGAACTCCCAGGAGAAAACCACACAGGACGGGACAAGCAGGGAAGACGCCGGGCAGGGGTGCAGTCTCAGGCTAAACCCACAGAAGATGATAGCCCCCAGCCTGCTCCTGCAGGGCAATTCTAGAGAGTAAACACCACCTCAGGGCCATCCCAAAGGCAGCAAAGAAACTGGGCTCTCACCATTGAGTGAGGCCCTCCCAGCCCAGGGTCTGCCCTGACCCAGGGTGTTCCTCGGCTGCTCCCTCTCAACTCTCCTCCTACGGCTGCACGTGAATCCTTATTTTCTTGATTCACCATCTGTGTTGCTTTTTAGTTGGGGGCTGGCTGAGTGGAAGGGTCAAAATTCTGCTCTTTCCCTAAAACTCTTGGCATTTTGGTTTGGGTTTCTGTAAAGTCTTCCTATGCCGGTTGTACTAATATTTCTATGAAACCTCTGGTTGGTGTTTTTAAAAAAGAAAAAAAAAGGGAAGGGGAGGTGGGGGGAAGGTTAAATAAATCCCAGGCTGGGATCAAGTACACTCAGGGCCCCTGGGATTTTGGAGAAGTCTGTGAAATGCCACCCTAGCCTGAATTATCCAGGTACGGGGCCAAGCACTGGTGCCGCATCACTGGAGTACCAGTCTTTCCCTGTAACCTCATTCTCCTTTCCCAGTCTTGGAGGAAAATGCAAACCATCTTTTTGGGTTGTGCCACTTCCACCAAACCCTTACCATCCCAGACCCCTCAACTATCGGCCATAAATCCCTCAAGAGATCTTAGGAACTCTGTGTCCTGAAGCTTGACCTGTCCACTGGCTGAAAGTGGACTCTAACTGTTACCAAGCGGCCCAGATTTATTCTGTACCTTTTGCCTTCTTGTAATATATATGCAAATAATCACTAATAAAGAGAAATCTTAGGAAAAGAAAAACACTGGGCTCCCAAAATCATTGCAGATGGTGACTGCAGCCATGAAATTAAGACACTTGCTCCTTGGAAAGAAAGCTCTGACAAACCTAGACAGCATATTAAAAGCAGAGACATTTCTTTACCAACAAATGTCCGTGTAGTCAAAGCTATGGTTTTTCCAGCAGTCACATGTGGATGTGAGAGTTGGACCACAGAGAAGGCTGAGCACCAAAAAATTGGTGCTTTTGAACTGTGGTGTTGAAGAAGACTCTTGAGAGTCCCTTCCACTGCAAGAAGATCAAATCACTCCATCCTAAAGGAAATCAGTTCTGAATATTCATTGGAAAGACTGATGCTGAAGCTGAAACTCCAATACTTTGGCCGCCAGATGTCAAGAGCTGACTCACTAGAAAAGACCCTGATGCTGGGAAAGATTGAGGGCAGGAGGAGAAGGGGACGACAGAGGATGAGATGGTTGGATGACATCACCAACTCATGGACATAAGTTTGAGCAAGCTCTGGGAGATAGTGAAGGACAGGGAAGCCTGGTGTGCTGCAGTCCATGGGATTGCAAAGAGTTGGAAACAACTGAGCGGCTGAATAACAACAACAAAAAACCAATGCCACTGGTCTCTCTCTGCTGGGATGAAGATAGGAAAAGATGTCCATGTATCTTACAGTGTTTTTCTTAAGAACCCGGCTGCCAACGCAGGCAGAGACATGGATTCAATCCCTGGGTCAGGAAGATCCCCTGGAAGAGGGCATCGCAACCCACTTCAGTATTCTTGCCTGGAGAACCCCATGGACAAAGGAGCCTGGCAGACTGCAGTCCATGGGGTCGCAAAGACTTGGACACAGCAGAAGCGACTTAGCATGCATGCTAATAATATTAATATAATATTAATAATAATTCTTAATAATCCATCCTGTTATATAAACTTCATGCCTGCATTTTTCAGTAGTACACACTATTGCAGGAGCTAAACTCTAAGGCAAAAAAAAAAAAAATTTTTTTTTAAAACACCTTTTTCTCAAATTATGTGCCAGAGAGAGAATTTTCAGAAATGTAATATTGGAACTAAAACCCAGTATGAGTTCTCAAAAGATGTCTAGACATTGGATGAGGAACTCAAAAGGCACTTTCCTAAAGAAATAATGCCTGTATAGCACAGGGGAATTCTGCTCAATATTCTGTAATAACCTCAGTGGGAAAAGAATTTGAAAGAGAGTAGATACATATATAACTGAATCACTTTGCTTGTTGTTCACCTGAAACTAACGCACCATTGTTAGCCAACTGTTTGTTATTCTTAAGTTAATACGTTGTATCCCATTGTTTTGTAACCCCATGGACTGTAGCCCACCAGGCCTCTCTGTCCATAGGATTTTCCAGGCAAGAATAATTGAATGGGTTGCCATTTCCTTCTCCATAACTAGCTAAACCCCAACATAAGGTAAAAATGTTTTACACAGAAATAACACAATTGACTATGGTAAGTTTTCAAGTTCAGCCCACAGAAATTAAATATATATTAATATATTACAATATATTAAACATTAAATTTAAAATATTAAAATAAAATGATATAGTGTAAGTTAAACTAATAATATAACCAATAATGTGTTTAAAGAGTAGGAAATAAAACTATAGAAATTGATAACTATGGCACAGCACAACAGAACAAAGAAAATACTTTATTAATTTGAACATCACTGCTTAGCAGTAGCAGCAGCAGCTTCAGGAAAGGTGGGTCTAATCAGAGGGTGTCTGCAGACTCAGGGCTCCTGGGACTTCTGGATCCTTCTAGGCATGGTAAGAAAACTCCTAAGGAAGTCTGGAGAACTCCTTTTATTAAAAAAAATTTAATTTACTCTTCAAGGAACCCTGGAGAAAGAGGAAAAGCTCAAGGCACCGCAATATCGCTCCTAGAAGAGCACACACCTACGAAGGCATTCGTCTTGGACATCAGGGCCTGGGGGTTAGGCAGATCAGGAGCTGGGGTGAAAAGACCCTAGCTTTGAGCTCCCCCACAACTCAACCATTTACTTCCTCGTGATAGAGGACAAAATCACCTCTCTCTGTATGTGCCCGGCATTGCTGGTTCCAAAACAAGGATGCCACCGACACCTGAGGATAATGGCAGCAATCAGAATGTGCAACTGACACAGGAGACCTGAAAACACAGGCATCTGTGCATTTACCTGCGACCCACCTTCGCCCCAGCGATGTCCACTCCCTGCCCTCGGGGCCCAGTTACAAGAGACCAGAGGCAAAGAAAGACCAGACAGTGTCCTTGGAGAAGACGGCAAAGCTAAGAGCTGAGACAAGAGTAGGTTTGCAGGAAGACTTGCTGAAAGGATGCCTACGGCATCTGCACCCTGAAGAGGGCGGTGGTCCCGGGGCAAGGCTAGCACCCATGCAGAGGGGAGAGCAGCTCACCTTTGCAGAGCGCCCCGAGGCCCCGGCCGGACCTGAGGGGCCCAGGCAGGCAGCGAGGCCCGAGGACTTGCCCACAGGCCTAGTTAAGGAAGGGCATGCCTGCAAGCGTGCTAAGTCACTTCTGTCGTGTCAGCTGACTGCAAACCTGCCCCAGGGCTGCGGCCCCCTCGGGGAGGTCCGGAGAACAGAGCTGTGATGGCTGCAGACACAGGAGGCTGAAACAAGGCCCTGTACCCCTAGAGTCGCCATCCAAGAGAACTAGCTCCAGGACCACCACTCACCCCCACCCCAGTGTCCATGATGGCCCCTCGGCGCTCAGACCCAAATGTCTGGGGACAGGGTGATGGGCTCCAAAAGCAGAAAGCTGCCAATTTCCAGGTGCACTAAGCAAACCCAGATGGGCTGAATTCTCTTGAATAGATGCAGTTTCTACGAGTAGATAAAAACCTGGGAACCCTGGACAGAAGCTGAGTTATAGGAAATATTTCATGGGCCCCGGGGTTTGTGCTTGAGAAATCCACACCCAGGTCTCCGGTTGATCCTCGACAGTGCCTGTCAGATAATGAGCACTCAGATATCCACAGGCATCATCACCCCCGGAGACATAGTCATTGAGATGGGCTATCTTTTGTAGTCCCACTCTGGTTTCCTTGGAAATAAACAAGCCTTTCCTTTCCAAAGCCACATTTACTTTCTCACAACTTATCCCCCTTGCCCTGCAATCTAAAAACACACACAAAACCCTGCAGGATTTCTATCCTCTCCCCTTAGCCTCTGCCCAGGACCACCCTGGGGACCCGGAGTTAGGAGGGCTTCAGCCACTGCCACCCCCTGCCGCCCCACACGCTTTTGGGGGGGCCCTGGAGAAGCAGAGTCTCTCCATCATATGATGAAGTGGGTCAGTTGGGTCAACGGTTGCTGGGGAACCGCCATGCTATTAACCCAGGGAAGAGAGATCCCGTGTCAGACCAAGACTTTGTCCAGTTTTTTAAAAGGACCTCAAGGCGATCCTCTCCCTCCCGCTTCCAAAAGCTCAGGAGCTGTACCTCCTGTATTTCTGTCACCCCCTCCACTCAAAGAAGCACATGGCAAGCCAAGGGTTGTAGGGAGAAGGGGGAGGGGAGAGAGGACGGAGCCAGGCAGACTGAGATCTGGGGGTTGGAACTTGAGGACTGTCGACTCCGTGCCAGGCACCTACCTCTCTCATGGGGCGAGATAAGGAGATGCTAGGTGCAAGTATATTCAAAGCTATTACATGAACGGCTCCTTGCTTATTATAACAACCCTCACTAGGATGCCAGTAAAACATTTAGGAGGTACCAATGAAACAGGAATCAAACCCTCAGGATTGCTTTGTTCATGGAAGATTTTTGACCTTTAGAATGTGTGACATCAAATTCTGTGTGTTATGCAGGCCAATTTGCCACTTTTTTGTGTTTTCAAAACATTCTGCAGACACTATCCCATCAGTTGAAGAGAAGCCAGCAAGGTGGCTGCAACACCGTTCCTTGTTCTCCTGTAAGAAGGTATGAAGTGTCTCAACTGAAATCTCATGGCTGGCATGGATGGCGCCGTGTCCTTCAGTGTTGACAGTAAACCAGGTGGGCCTCCACCAGAGAGGACACAAGGGGAATCTTGTAAGAAACAGAAAACTCATTGCAACTTCAAAATCTTTTTTTTAATATATATACCAGCTTCCCAGCTCCAGAGAATATGAGAATGCTACAGGGAAGGGCACTATAGAATCGCATGCTGGCTACTTTCCAACAGCCTTCTCCCGGGCTCTGGACGTAGAAGCAACCAAAGATAATTTGATGAGAGTGCAGAAATCACTTATCAACAAATTACCAAGCCTTGATGCTGGGTATAGATCTACTGTACTAGAAGACTGTTTGTGTGTACCAACCCTAATATCTTTCCAGAATCATCTGTCCCAAAACATAAAACATCTCATTTCCTAGGCACACTGTCAGGACAGAAAAAGGAAAAACTAACTTTTCTTCCAAATACACATTGCAAAATCCACATCAACGAAATGTATTTCTAGCGAAAGTGAAAGTCGCTCAGATATGTCCGACTCTTTGCAACCCCTTGGACTGTAGCCTGCCAAGCTCCTCTGTCCTTTAGGCCAGAATAGGAGTGGGTAACAGTTCCCTTCTCTAGGGCATCTTCCCAACCCAGGGATCAAACTGAGGTCTCTCCCGCACTGCAGGCAGATTCTTTACCATCTGAGCCACCAGGGAAGCTCATTTTTAAAGAACCGGAATAAAATAAGAGATACTAACAATAACCAACACCTGAGTCCATGGAACATGCCATGGGCTGTACTACATGTTTTACATCTATTAACTCATCCAATCATCATATTAAACCTAGGAGTGAGACATTATTTTCATCCCCATTTTACAGATAAGGAAACTGAGGGACAGAAAGCTTCCAGAGCTTGCCTGAGGCCACGCCCAGAGGCAAAGGGGAGACCCAAACCCAGGTGGCGGGTCTCAGAGCCTCTGTTCTTAACCACTACCCTCCACTGCCTTTCTGCGTGTGCTGCTCACTCATCATTGAAAAATACCAGACTTGGTGGCTGTCGATAGACAAAGCGGCAGGTTCCATGAGGTTATGGGTAGCGCTGATGGCTATGTTATCAACCTTAACAAATCACGCTGAAACTCAGCTGGAACCATAGCCAATTAGATCCCTCCCAGATAACAGTAATTGCTCCCTCACGTCAGACTTGCGAATGCGTTACCTGACAGCTGTTCTCATGCACTTGCGCTACCTGGGTTCAAAACAAAAACCAAACTGGTGGCTTCCAGATAGAAATTCCAGAAAAGGATTCTGCTTCTCCTAAGTTCTTGGGTTTCCAGGAAACCAGAAGTGACTGGATGATGTCACACCCACTGCCGGGATTTCTCAGCGGGGTCCATCCACGTGGACTCCATTCAAGTTGGCATCCCTGGGTAAGGGTGGGGATGGGGGTGGGAGGGGAGGCAGCTCTCCTTGCTCCAGAACCTGCAGGATTTTGTCTGCTCAAGATCCAGTCTCCACTCTGGGCAGTTACACCCCAGAGGCTGTCAGGGTCCCTCTAAGAAACAAACTTGGCTGGATGCAACCAAGCTCACCCATCCCACAGGGGGCCACCCCTCCTCTGGAAGCCATGAGCTCCTCCATGGTCTCAGCACCAGAAAGGAGATCTTAGAGACTTCCTGGGTGGGGCAGCCTTGCTTCTGGCCCACAGACCTTTCCTCTTGTTCCTCCCCATCCCATGTGTGTGGATTCTCTTCTTCCAGTCTGCACATCTCACGAGCGGCCAAGAGCCCCAGGAGAAAGGAAAAGGAGACGTCGTGGACCGTTTTATTCCACGTTTTCCAGCAGATTGCTGGCCTCCTAAAAGGGAAACCTTAATTCTCAGCCTTCCCAACCCAGGAAATTCCTGCAGTCGGGTCTAAGGCCCATTAAGACACCAAAGAGCCTCCCAGGCTCTATGGGTCTGAGACATTCAGAGGTCCCTGGAGCCCACGTGGCTACAAGTCAAGTGACACCAAGTCTCTTAGGACTCGCTTCTTGGGGGCTCACCTCTGGGAGCCTGAGTCACAGCCTTGGAGGCCCTGGAGGGAGGCAGCCTCCCCAGGGGGTGGCGGCTGCTGGGCTTCTGAACTGACTCTTCCTTGGAGGAGCAGGCACTCTGCCTTCTTGTCTGAGGCTGCAGGGTACACAGAGAGCATCGGACCTCTCTCCTTGCCAGGGCTTGCAGGCTTTCAGCACCTCCGTGGAGGCAGGGCTTTGCCCTTACTGCCCAGGGAGCATCCTTGGTCATTGCCCCACACCCAGGGCTCATTTCCCCCAAAGGAAAAGTTTCTTAGGCTGACAAGAGCTCCAGCCATCCTTGCCGTCTGGTGTCCTCACACGCACGCCTGGCTCCCCTAACTGCCCCGTTGCTGCTACCATCCACCACCACCACCCACCACCAAATGAGCCACCTCTGTGGCTGTTTCTGCAAGCTCGTCCTGCAGNTTATTTTCATCCCCATTTTACAGATAAGGAAACTGAGGGACAGAAAGCTTCCAGAGCTTGCCTGAGGCCACGCCCAGAGGCAAAGGGGAGACCCAAACCCAGGTGGCGGGTCTCAGAGCCTCTGTTCTTAACCACTACCCTCCACTGCCTTTCTGCGTGTGCTGCTCACTCATCATTGAAAAATACCAGACTTGGTGGCTGTCGATAGACAAAGCGGCAGGTTCCATGAGGTTATGGGTAGCGCTGATGGCTATGTTATCAACCTTAACAAATCACGCTGAAACTCAGCTGGAACCATAGCCAATTAGATCCCTCCCAGATAACAGTAATTGCTCCCTCACGTCAGACTTGCGAATGCGTTACCTGACAGCTGTTCTCATGCACTTGCGCTACCTGGGTTCAAAACAAAAACCAAACTGGTGGCTTCCAGATAGAAATTCCAGAAAAGGATTCTGCTTCTCCTAAGTTCTTGGGTTTCCAGGAAACCAGAAGTGACTGGATGATGTCACACCCACTGCCGGGATTTCTCAGCGGGGTCCATCCACGTGGACTCCATTCAAGTTGGCATCCCTGGGTAAGGGTGGGGATGGGGGTGGGAGGGGAGGCAGCTCTCCTTGCTCCAGAACCTGCAGGATTTTGTCTGCTCAAGATCCAGTCTCCACTCTGGGCAGTTACACCCCAGAGGCTGTCAGGGTCCCTCTAAGAAACAAACTTGGCTGGATGCAACCAAGCTCACCCATCCCACAGGGGGCCACCCCTCCTCTGGAAGCCATGAGCTCCTCCATGGTCTCAGCACCAGAAAGGAGATCTTAGAGACTTCCTGGGTGGGGCAGCCTTGCTTCTGGCCCACAGACCTTTCCTCTTGTTCCTCCCCATCCCATGTGTGTGGATTCTCTTCTTCCAGTCTGCACATCTCACGAGCGGCCAAGAGCCCCAGGAGAAAGGAAAAGGAGACGTCGTGGACCGTTTTATTCCACGTTTTCCAGCAGATTGCTGGCCTCCTAAAAGGGAAACCTTAATTCTCAGCCTTCCCAACCCAGGAAATTCCTGCAGTCGGGTCTAAGGCCCATTAAGACACCAAAGAGCCTCCCAGGCTCTATGGGTCTGAGACATTCAGAGGTCCCTGGAGCCCACGTGGCTACAAGTCAAGTGACACCAAGTCTCTTAGGACTCGCTTCTTGGGGGCTCACCTCTGGGAGCCTGAGTCACAGCCTTGGAGGCCCTGGAGGGAGGCAGCCTCCCCAGGGGGTGGCGGCTGCTGGGCTTCTGAACTGACTCTTCCTTGGAGGAGCAGGCACTCTGCCTTCTTGTCTGAGGCTGCAGGGTACACAGAGAGCATCGGACCTCTCTCCTTGCCAGGGCTTGCAGGCTTTCAGCACCTCCGTGGAGGCAGGGCTTTGCCCTTACTGCCCAGGGAGCATCCTTGGTCATTGCCCCACACCCAGGGCTCATTTCCCCCAAAGGAAAAGTTTCTTAGGCTGACAAGAGCTCCAGCCATCCTTGCCGTCTGGTGTCCTCACACGCACGCCTGGCTCCCCTAACTGCCCCGTTGCTGCTACCATCCACCACCACCACCCACCACCAAATGAGCCACCTCTGTGGCTGTTTCTGCAAGCTCGTCCTGCTTTCCTCCATACACACTTTTCTGCAGACGCCCCTGCCAGACCTCAAGGTGCCTCTCGGGGACCACGGAGTGTGGGGCAGGAACTCCATGCTAAATACTTCCAGTATCAGGAAAGCTCACTCATGTGACCCTCAGCTCCAGGGTGGAAGACACCCCTCCCCCAGCCACTCCACCTCTCACCATCCCGCCCCCACCAAGGGTCAGCGGCTGGGGACGGAGGGGAGCTCCACCGTGTCGCACTGAGGCCCCCTCCCCAGGAAGGACCTGGGCAGGTGCTGCATCCCACTCAGCAGTGCCCCCGGTTTCCCCTGGGGGCCGGGGCCAGGGCGGACTTCCTCCGTTACCCCTGCTGTCTCCCTCCCAGCCACGTCTTCCTCTGCAGACTGGCCTACCCTTGGAGCTATGAGGAATTCACGTTCCAACAAGGTCCCGGGCCCTCGTGTGCCAGGCAGCAGGCAGACTCCCGTGGGTTTGGGGGCAGTGGGTACAGTGGCGAGGGTGAAGGGTCCCCCGCTCCCTGGAAGAGCGAGACCTGGAAGGAGGGGCCCTTAGGCAGGAGCCCCCGGCCCCTCCTCCCATCCTCCGACCATGGTGCGCTCTTTCTAAGGGAAGCCTCACGCAGTAAGCACTCCTCTGTCTTCTCCTCGGGCCCTCGCCTGGACCTGGAGAAGCCCCACTGTTCTGCCTGGTGGACGCCCTGCAGCCTTCGCCATGAGCTCTGACATCACAGCCACCAGCGCCTCCTCGGAGGACCGCCCCCACCCCCGGCAGCTAAAACACCCTCTTTTACCAGGAGCCGGCCCTGGGGCAGCAGGGCTCCCAACCTGAGGAGCCCGCCCCACTGCGCCGGGGAAGCAATGTGACCTTGGTCCAAGAGCTGACCACTAGGCTCCCCTTCGTCTGCCTTCCAGGGGAGGAATTGCAGGATTCTGAGACCTCAGCGGCCTCTGGTGGCAACTCGCTTCTGAGAGCTCAGGCTTCTGCCAGCACAGTGAGGGTCTTTCACATCAAAGATCCTGATCTTGCTGAAACTGGTGGCCGCTCTCCATTCGTGGGGAGGGGCGCCCCCCACCCGACACAGCACTCCCCAATGCCCCCCACCGCCAGCCCCAGTCGGGGGAGAGAGCCGTGAGGCACAGGCGTAAAAAAACGACGGATAGGAAGCCAGTGGCCTTCTACTGAGTCTTGCTTAGGCTTCTGGGCGCAGGGGTCCGGCCACCAAGGCAATGTAACCATCTCACAGAGAAAAAGAGTCGAATTTCCAGGAACTCTCTGAGCCCAAGTTTCCTCAAGTGTAGACTGACACCACCCTCTGCCATCCCCCAAGGCCCTCCTGGGGTCACCACAGCATGGCCCCAGAACCATGCTCCCCAGAACCTGTGAGGACGTTGCGGTGCACACAGCCCAGACGTGAGAGGAGCGGTCCCACGTGAGCCAGTGAGCGCCATGGATTAGTCCCAGGGGTGCTCAAGAAAGGCACCGGGAGGTGGAAAGTTCGTCATCAGAGAGAAATTTGAAGATGCTGGCTTTGAAAATGAAGGGGCCGTGAGCCCAAGGACGCGGGCAGCCTCTCACCGTGGGAAAAGGCGAGAAAACAGTGCTCTTCTAGACCCTGCAGAAGGCACACAGCCTTCCCAACACCTTCATTTCAGCCCAGTGATCTCCAGGGCAGTAAGATAATAGATTTGGGTTTTCTTAAACCACTCCTCTTCCCTTAACCCTCCATACACCACATCCACCCCACCACTTCCCATGGCTCCCCTCTCCCCCTGCCCTGCGCACGGCTCTGTCTCGTTTTGTCCGTAAGTCATGGAGCCCCAGGAACCAGCCCTGCTCTTGAGTCAGAATCCCAATCCTGGTGCAAGCTCACACCAAATATGTACGTGCTCCGAAGGGAAAACGGGAGTGTGATGTCTTACACTTGCGGAGGGTCTTGCTGTTTGTAAACCACAATCATTCTTTAAAAAAAAAAAAAGGAATGTTCTTAAAAGCTGATTACTGAGTTGCTTCCTACAGATGTAAAGTCAAATGGATACCATCCTTTCCCCCAAGTAATTCACTGTCTAGTTGGGAAAAAGAAACACAGACGCAACTACCTAGAATCCTTGATGTTTCAGAAATTAGAGTTGGACTAACCCAGTCTCCTTCAAGGGGGGGACAGCAAATGGCAAGAAGAACATGGTATGAGTTAGCCACCTCTGCTCCAAACTCATCTCTTGAACCTATATGGCCACGTGTTTTTTGCTTTTTGGTTTTTGGTTTTTTTTAATATAATGAATAATTCTGAGTCACAGCCAGGACACTGAGCCACTGAAAGGTCTTTCATGCTTTACTTTGTGTAGAATGTTGTTTGCACTACTCTTCTGTTGGAAGTGGATGGAAAATTCTCGTAATAGGGAGCAGTGGAGAAAAATCACTGTTTAAGAGCCGAATTGTGAACATGGCATCCTTTTTCCTCCTGTTGCCTCTCCCCTTTCTGATTCTGAAAACATTTCAAACTCGTGTACATTCATCATTGTGATGAGTAGGACCTACTCTAACTCTAGGCGCTCCTTTCGGTATGGCTGGTTTTCGGTTTCTTTTGAACCCAAGCAGAATTGCTGTTAGGACCAGAAAACCAGGACTTTGCAGAGGAAACTTACCAACAAAAGAAACGTGAGTAAATCCTTCCTCTCCTGTTGAATACTGATGGCTGAAACACCCAACCCAGCAATCTATCAGGAGGGAAACCGGCAAACCTTTGAGACAGAATGTCGAAGAAACTACAATTCTTTTAATGGAGTCAAGGGTTTATAGTAAGAGATTTTTGTGAACCCAGCCAGGTGAGGGAGACCAAGCAGGCAGGTACGAGTCAGCTCAGCCAGGATCAGGGCTAGCATTGCATGATGTCCGTTCAGGGGGCAGAGATTCTTTCTTGGCTGTTTCTTTAGCTTAGTAGGTCTGAGCCTACCACCGTGAGGAAGCCTTCATTGCCAAACCCATCCCAGCAAGAAAGGGCTCTGGTAGCCTCAGAGATTTTGATACTGGGGATCTGTCCTGGTCTATCTGAAATGCAGAATGTCCCATCCAGTGGGCTCAGCCCACACTATGAGCATCTGTCCACCCAGGACTCTCATCCCAGTTCTTTATACCTCTCTTCTTCTCCCATGGGTGAGCTGCTTCTTGATCCCCAAAGGCGATGCCTAGAGGACTTTGATGCAGCCGAGTCATAACAGAAAGGACAGGGTGCAAGAGAGGCAGAAACATTTAGAGGAAACAGCTTCCAATGAACCAAGTACCGCGTGCGTCCCCATGGTGACACAAAGCTACGGGAGGGGGTTTGAAGGGCCAGTTGCCAGTCACTGCCACTTTGGAGGGGCCAGCAAAAGACACCCATAACCACCTTTGGAACTGAAACATCCTTGTTACCTCCAGCTTTTCAGAGCATCAGAGATGAGAGTGAAAAGTGTTGGCGTCCATCCTGTTCCCTGCCAACATGTGTCTCCTATTCTACCTTCCTCCCAGCCCCCAACCCTGCTAACATCTCTCTCACCAATTGTCCATAAGCAAGAGTAAGGGCAGGGCATCCTCCCCACCACACCCTCCCCCCACCCCAATGATCATGACAACTTTCCCCTGAGACCAGTGCCCCTCCACATTCGACCTTGAGAACTTTGCCTCTGTCATTCCACTCTCCCTTTGAAAGACTGCCACCCTCGACTCTAAAGGTGGCAACCATGCTCTCCTTTCCCCACATTTCATCTCAGCATGGGGCTCTTGACATCACAAGGGCTGCAGGCATGGGGTGATCCAGTTATTGCACTGAATCACGACCAGCTCTAATCATGTTGACATTGACATGACAACCCCCTTGTAGGATCACCCCAACAGCGGGGTCCACCACCATTGGTCCTTGACGCCACATGATTCGATACCCCTCTCTCAAATCTAAGGACCCAGAGAAGTTCAAGACTCAGGCTCATCCTTGGGTGTAGAAAATAGATCGCCACACAGAGGAGAGCATCACAGCAGACTGAGAAGAGGCCAAGAGAGGGGAGTCCAGGCAGCCTGCCAGCAGAGGTGGGCCCTCGCACCTTGGCTGGCTGGAGATGTCCTCACGAGACATGCAAGGTGTGGCGTGACATGGGTGTTTGAGAAGGAGAGCGTCTCGGCAAAGCACCGAGAACCCGGCAGGCAACAGGGCACTTTCAGCCTGTCCAACGACATGGCAAGCCTTTCCCGGGTGATTGGACAGTGAAAGGTGTGAGTCAGAGAACTGGAGAAATGCATTCTGAAAAAATATTGCTGGGACCCAACTGCGGTGGGTTTTTCAACGCTGAGCTAAAGAGATAGGACTTTGGCAGTGGGAAATCCGTGAAGGATGCTCAGGTGCCCAGTGCTGTTCGAGGAAGATGGTTCTGACAAAGGACAGGGTGGGTTGCTGGCTGGGAGTGTCTGAAAGCAGAGACACAGAGTGGGTTGAGCAGCATTCCCAGTCCCCCCNTAAGTTGCTTCAGTTGTGTCCCATTCTTTGAGATCCTATAGATCATACCTTACCAGGCTCCTTTGTCCATGGGATTCTCCAGGAAAGAATACTGGAGTGCGTTGCCTCCTCCAGGGGATCTTCCCAACGCAGTGATTGAACCCACATCTGTTACATCCACCTGCATCGGCAAGTGAGTTCTTTACCACTAGTGCCACCTGGAAAGCCTGATTATCATGGTAGTGGCATGTAGTATTTTAAGTGTTAGACATTACTACCATTATTGTTATTATTCTTAGGAGCCAATGACATGACAGGGAGTACAAAAGATACTATGTTACCAAGGTAAATGAAATATATCTTCTTCCATGCTAGGGCTCCAAATACAGTTAATTTTGAAATAATTTTTTTGTTCACTACCTAACTTTCACATTAGAAATATTATGTAAAAAGTGAATGAGGAATGAACCTAGGATGAGCAGTAGAAAATCGATGCAGGAATTTAGACAATGATGTCAAGAAGATGGAAGATGAGGATAAAAAGTGTCTTTCTGGAGCCATAACCTGTGAAGAGGAGGATATGGACAAGCTGGAGGAAGCAAAACGTCACAGAAGTACCTTGAGAGTGAGCGTGTGCTTTAACATATCACAGGCAAAGAGAGATGCTCAGGGGGACCCTGGGGAAGCCTAGCTACCAAGGCTGTATATTTAGGAATATAAAAGATAAAAGGGTACAGGAGAAAAATCAAAATGTTATCTTTACAGTGTGGAGGATGAGCTTAAAATGGCTAAGGGTTTCCATCTGTTAGCCATCTTAAGTTAAATTTCCAAGTTGTGCCATTCATGAAATCAAATTTTAATTATAAATTGTAGTAGGAGTTGTGGTAGTAACAAAGCACACCAAGCTCTACTTCCACTATAACTCGTGTACTGAAAACTTCTAATACGGTAAGTGTTTCATAACATGTGCCAATACCGACAGACACTGCTGTCAGGAAAAAGAAAGTATTTTGAAAGACTGTTAAGCATAGAAACAGATATCGTTTAGTATTATCCTAGGAAATTAGATTTTGGAAGGTGTCTGTACAATAGAGCATACAATATTACATTTGTTTCACAGCTGCATTATATGTAAGTACTGAGCTCCTCTCCCATGAATAAAGTATTTACTTTCAGAAAAGAAATGAGTTCCAAAGCAACGTGAATTTATAGACGTAAAATGAGTACATATAATCTCATATGGAGGAATTAGGTAAGAATGATCAAGAAAATTCTTTCAACACAACAATCAGCTGCAGCAATTGGAAGGTGTTAAAGGTCTAGAAAGGATTGTTCTTGACCATATGGGAATTATTAATAAATCAATATCACATTTGACAGCTATTTAAGTTGTTTATGATTAGCTTCAATGCCAGTTTTAAGAAGTCTGTATTTATTTTAGTATATCAAAAGACAAAGGGGGAAACATGGTATTTATACATATAAATACATTCATATATCGATGTGAGAGTCATTAATAATCTATCAGATAAAGCTAAACCAATTTTCTTTTTGTCTCAGTTCAGTTCATTTTTTCAGTCATGTCCTATTTGTGGCCCCATGGGCTACAGCACACCAGGCTTCCCTGTCCATGACCAACTCCTGGAGTCTGCTCAAACTCGTGTTCATTATGTCCATCCAACCATCTCATCCTCTGTCATTCACTTCTCCTGCCTTCAATCTTTTCCAGTATCGATCCCTATTCCAATGAGCCAGTTCTTTGCATCAGGTGGCCAAAGTACTGGAGCTTCAGCTTCAGCATCAGTCCTTCCGAAGAATATTCAGGACTGATTTCCTTTAGGATTGACTGGATGGATCTCCTTGCAGTCCATGGGACTCTCAACTGTCTTCTCCAACACCATAGTTCAAAAGCATCAATTCTTTGGCCCTCAGCTTTCTTCAGAGTCCAACTCTCACATCCATACATGACTACTGGAAAAATCATAGCTTTGACTAGATCTTTGTCAGCAAAGCAATGTCGCTGCTTTTTAATATGCTGTCTAGGTTGGTCATAGCTTTTCTTCCAAGGAGCAAGTGTCTTTTAATTTCATTGCTGTAGTCACTATCTGCAGTGATTTTAGAGCCCTGAAAAATAGTCTGTCACTGTTTCCACTATTTGTCCATCTATTTGCCATGAAGTGATGGGACCAGATGCCATGATAATAGTTTTCTGTATATTGAGTTTTAAGCCAGATTTTTCACTCTCCTCTTTCACTTTCCTCAAGGGGCTCTTCAGTTCTTCTCTTTCTGCCATAAGGGTGGTGTCATCTGCATTATCTGAGGTTATTGATATTTCTCCCAGCAATCTTGATTCCAGCTTGTGCTTCATTCAGCCCGACATTCTGCATGATGTACTCTGCATATAAGTTGAATAAGCAGGGTGACAATATGCAGCCTTGATGTACTCCTTTCCCAATTTGGAGCCAGTCTGTTTTTCCATGTCCAGTTCTAACTGGTGCTTCTTGCTTATTGACCTGCATACAGGTTTCTCAAGGACTGGATCTTTCAGGTCTCACCCCATTTCTCCACCCAGACACCCGTTTCCATCACTGAGGCTGCCCTGACCCCGAGAATCTAGCGGGGAGGGCAGGTCATCACCCTCGACCCAAACAGCTGGGCTTTAGGGAAGCCCGAGATGATGCTGGGCTCCCACTTAAAGAGGGTGGGACCCTGAGAATCACTCGGTGGCGCTGTCTCAGTTCCGACAGAAGGAACCTACAGTCTTCCGGCCTCTGCCCAGCCCACCCCCACCCCACCCCGTGGGCAGGATGGGACCGGGCAAGGGGCCTTCGCCACCCCGACCAGCAGCTTCCAGGCAGCCCAGCTATTTCTACACTCAAGTGCTCCTCTTCACCCCTGGCTGTGGGGTGGAGGTTGGCTCTGCATCTGATGGCACGCTCTCTCCCCTGAAACAGGGGTTCCTTGTTGGGCTCTGCTCACGACCCCCAGCCGCCGCGGCTTCTCTGCCACCCGCAGGCAGGCTGTCTGCCCCCAGCAGCAGTGTCCCTCGGGCTGCTCTTCTCAGAGCGGAAGGGAAGGGGGAGGGTGTTGGCCTTCCCCGGTGATGGGCACGGGGGAGGTGGGGGATGGAGTCCTGCTTCTCCCTCAAGAACACAAGCAGCCAGCTGTGCGGCCGTTCCTTCCTCTCTCCCTTTCCCCTGGCTCGTTTCCGGCCCAGGTTCCTTCCAAGCCGCCCTTGACATGAGTATGGAGCTGCCCCTGCCTCTTTTCCGCTGAAGCTATCATGCCCCTAGGCCTGGCCCTGGAGGTCGCAGGAGGAGCATCTTAAATGCACCAGCCCACAGGGCCAGCGAACACAGGCTTGGGGCCTGTTGAAGGCTGGAACTTCAGAAAAACAGAAAGCACAGTCCACACCCTCAAGGAATCGACAGTATCTTTGAAGAGAAAGACAGATGATGACAGGCAACCAGATGAGGCAGCGGGCAGAGGGGGCCTAGAAGCTGGAATCTGGGTGGAATGCAAGACTTTTAAGGGGGGAGAGGGGAAAGGGACTGTTGTTCCCAAGGGGTCAGGAACAACTAGGGAAACGTTTGGGCAGAGAGGGACGGTGTCTGCTGGAAAAGAGAGAAGGACACAGAGGCAGCCCTCATCCCATGTAAAAAGTTTGCACATTCGTCTGGGCGATGGGAAGATGCTGAAGGTTTTGTGAGCCAGGAAGACACAGGTGGGCAGTGGGGTCAGGGGACAGACTCTTGTCAGTAGCACATGGAAAGGACTGGAAGGGTTGAGCCTGGAGTCCCCCACCCCACCCCCGCAGGAGGCTAGGTGTGACCCAGTGAGAGCAGCGTCACTGGGAAGCGGGTGGTGCCTGAGGAGGTGTGGGCATCGCTGTGGAAGGTCTGGGGAGCAGGCATCGACGCCACCTGTGCTGTGGTCAAGGGTGACATCTGCTTACTGCGAACTGGATCCCATCACACAACGCAGAGAGGAGAGGTCAGGCGTCACTAGGAAGCAAAGCCCCAAAGGTTTCCCGGCAGGAGCGCTGGGCAGTGGGGTCAGAAGGGATGGCTATATCCTCGACGCAGTAACACAGAACTCCCACGGCAGGGTGCGGGTGGGGGCCCTGCAAGGCAGACTGCTGTAGCCCTTTCCTCCCTCTCAGCTCCCTGCCACCCCAACCTCATCTCTGCAGGCATTAAAGAATGCTCTCGGTGGACCTGGGTGTCCAAAGGAAGACTGGCCTTTCTCAGCTGCTAGGTTTGAATGCCCTGCCTACCAGGCAGTACAAGCACCGCCTCCCCCCAGCATAGCAGGGCTGGCAGCTCACAGGGGACAACTGGGTACTCCCTGGAGCACCCCAGGCCCCTCCACTGGCTTGTCCTTGAGGAACCACAGTGCCACTTGGATTTCTGCTGGCCCCTGCAGGGGCAGAAGCCCAACATGGTCCCCATGACAGGGTTCAGGCCTCCCTTCTTGGGAGGTTGCTGGGAGGAGGGACAGGGATGCCTGCAGAAAAGTGTTAGTACCCAGGAATAAGGCCCATCCTGTTTCCCCACAGGAAACATCATCAGTCTACTCTTATTCCTCACAATGCACAAAGTCAAGTCTACCTTAGACCAGACCTCAGGGCCAGTGGTCTCAGAACCTACTTCCCCATTTCTATTCAGTGGACATGGGAGGTCCTGTCCGAGGATCCCAGGGCCCTTGGCCTCTGCCTCTGGAATAGCACCTGCGCATGGCAGTCAGGAAGCCTCGCCCAGCATTCTGGCCCTTCCTCAGTTCAGCTCAGTTCAGTCGCTCAGTCATGTCTGACTCTTTGCAACCCCAAGGGCAGTAGCCCACCAGGCTTCCTTGCCCATCACCAACTCCCAGAGCTTGCTCAAACTCATGTCCATCCAGTTTGGTGATGCCATCCAACCATCTCATCCTCTGTCGTCCCCTTCTCCTCCTGCCTTCAATCTTTCCCAGCATCAAGGTCTTTTTCAGTGAGTCAGTTCTTCACTTCAGGTGGCCAAAGTATTGGAGTTTCAGCTTCAACATCAGTCCTTCCAATGAGTATTCAGGACTGATTTCCTTTAGGATGGACTGGTTGGATCAGTCCAAGGGACTCTCAAGAGTCTTCTCCAACACCACAGTTCAAAAGCATCAATTCTTCGGTGCTCAGCTTTCTTTATGGTCCAACTCTCACATCCATACTCCTGGAAAAACCAGGAGTCTAGTCTAGCTTTGACTAAATGGACATTTGTTGGCAAAGTAATGTCTCTGCTTTTTAATATGCTGTCTAGGTTGGTCATAACTTCTCTTCCAAGGAGCAGGCGTCTTTTAATTTCATGGCTGCAGTCATCATCTGCAATGATTTTGGAGCCCAAGGAAATAGTCTGTCAGTGTTTACATTTTTTCCCCATCTAGTTGCCATGAAATGATGGGACAAGATGCCATGATCGTTGCTTTTTGAATGTTGTTTTAAGCCAGCTTTTTCACTCTCCTCTTTCACCTTCAGCAAGAAGCTCTTTAGTTCCTCTTCACTTTCTGCCATAAGGGTGGTGTCATCTGCATATCTGAGGTTATTGATATTTCTCCCAGCAATCTTGATTCTAGCTTATGCTTCATCCAGCCCAGCATTTCTCATGATGTACTCTGTATATAAGTTAAATAAGCAGGGTGACAATATACAGACTTGATATACTCCTTGCTGGATTTGGAACTAGTTGGTTACTCCATGTCCGCTTCTAACTTTTGCTTCTTGACCTGCATACAGGTTTCGCAGGAGACAGGTCAGGTGGTCCCTGATACCACCTGGATGAGGAAGCAGTCTGGGTCAGCAGGGCTGGGAGCAGGCAGTAGCTACCTCAGATGATGATGGGAAGGGAGAAGTCCAGATGGACATCTGGGGCCTCTTCCCCTGTCCAGGGTTGTTTCTTGGGAGGGTTCGGAGTTGTGAAGTGGGCACTCCTATGTCATCTCTCTCTGTTCATGCCACCAGAGACAACTGCCCCTGCCAAGGCTGGGTCTCAAGTCCCTTATGCTGGGGGCCCTGCACTTCAAACCCTCTTTGGCCCCACTGCACGCAAGCCATCATAGGCTGTGACCAATGATACCACTCTGGGTGGCAGTGTGGTAGCATGCTGGATGCAGACTCAGAAAGGCTGCTGCTGCTGCTGAGTTGCTTCAGTCGTGTCCGACTCTGTGCGACCCCATAGATGGCAGCCCACCAGNCTTCTTCCCACTGCCCAGGACCCCACTCCCCCCAGTTGCGGCCGACACAAAGGCCGGCCTGCCTACCCACCCTGCCACCTCTCCACTAGCAAGGGGTGTGCAGTGGACAGAGGGGGGCAATGTGCCGTGCCCCTGGGATTTTTTTCTAAACTCCCAGGACCAGGGACCTGCCCATGGACCCCCATCTCTGCCCCTCCCAGCCTCAGGCCTGCCTCTCTGATCACAGGAATGCCCCCTACTGGACTCCCAACTCAGAAAACATCCAAGGCGATGCACACAGTTCACGCCAGAAGGGTTTTTATTTAAGAGCCTGTGGTGCCAGAGCTCTGGCATCCGGAAGGTCATCCTTGGGGGCTGCCACTGCCAGGCCCAGTGGCAAGCACCTGGCGTTTACGTGTCAGGCAGAAGAATCAGCTTCTCCGAGGATGGAAAGGCAAGTGGGAGCTGTGGCGCCAGTTCAGATGTTCTGAGGGCACACAGCTCCCAGGTGCCCTGGCCCACTGAGTCTCCCCCGGTGAGGACACAGTGGATGGCAGAGATGAAGCCGGCCCAGCCCTCCGGCAAACAGGGCAGAGAAAGGGAGAAGGGAGGCCAGCGAAAGCAGTGCGGTCACGGGAGGGGCCAAGGGCCAGCGGGCCCCCACCTTCAGGCTGGCCATCCCCGAGCAGCGTCCTCCATCCCCCACAGGCTGGCGAGTCGGCCTGGCAGGCCCAGAGGGGCTTGGGAGCCAGGGGACCCCAAAGCAGGGCAGCCCTCTTCTCAGGAAACTGAAGAATTTGAATAGAAGAGGCAAGTGGGGAAAAGCTGGAGTTTTTCATCCCAAGCAGTAGAGCAGCCAATTCACAGGCAAATATGGGAACCCTGCAGAATGCCAGTAAAGAGGAGATAGAAAAATTTTAAAAACATCCTTCCAGGAAAAAGAGAGTCCCTGGCACCCCAAGGCACTGCCCAGAGACTTTAGCCAGAAGGACACTGGGAGATGGAAGGCCTCCAGCGTCCTGGGAAGTCAGCCTGAGGCCCCGCTTCCAGGAGCCGCCAAGTGTTGGGTGCTTGAGCCGTGGGACAACCCGCCGCCCGGACTCCCAGCCCCACCTGCGGGAGGGGCCCTCCTGCACTCAGCACCTGCATCCAGGTAGGCTCCTGGACCAGCCTGGCCTGGACCAACAGCAAACACAGTCCCTGGCGGGGGTTTTTTATCAGCCAACCAGATCACCATTCAAATTATCACAGTGATTTTTTTAATTCCGTTTCTAAGACCAACAACGTAAAACGGTGACAGGCAACAGATATTACTAACTGAAGACAGGTGGGCACTTTCTCTTCTCTTTGGAGATGGAGAAATTATCTCACGTGTACACACACACACACACACACACACACACACACAGCAAACACAGGTAGAGGTCTCTCCCTGATATTCAGAATTCTTTGCGAGCTAGCCATGGCCAATTCTGCTGAACCCTTTGGGAAAAGGAAAGAAAAGGAGCCACAAGGACTTGTTTACACCTGCTGCAAGCTAAGCAGCTCTACGCCCCGCACTCTAAAACCTGGACGCAGCCACCACCAACGAAAGACCAGCGCTCCAGCAAGCCCAGAAAAAGCACGTCTAAAACGTAGCTGATCAGGAGAGCAGACTGTCGGAAACCCTCAGGTCCTTGGTCACTTCTGATCTCTCTCACTTTTGTCGACAGAGTTACTTTAAAATTATTTTTTAAATCAGCCTGTTTCTACCCCTCAGCAAGGCAAAAGCCCTCTCGGGGAGAAAAGGAAGGGGTGACGTTTTAAAGGGGCACGTGGAGGGTGGTGTCTCCTGCAGTGACACACAGAGCCGATGGTGTGCACACACACACACAGGAGTGTGCCGGAGTTGCACAAATAATGTTTGTTTTGGTTTCAACACCTCGGATGGGACAGCTTCCAGATTCTTCACACCCCGAGCCTCAGCTGACCAGCTTGCCACAGGACGCCAACACGCTGGTGGACAGGTTTTACCTAAAAGAAGAGGAAGAACAAGTCAGTGGCCTCTGGCAGAGCTGCACACCCACTGCGACCCCTCCCTGGCCACAGCCATCCCCCAGGCCACATTATCATGGTCACCGTGGCAGGGCAGATGGCGCCCTTCTCCAGCCCCTCCAGCAGCGCCTCCTGAGCTGCCACCCCCACCTTTATTCCCATCACACTGAAAAGCCGTCTCTTCAGTTCTTGAAAATTCCACCCTCCTCAACCCCAGGACCTTTGAATGTGCTGCCTGTAATGCACACCCACTCCTCCAGGTAACGCCTTCCTTTTGTTCGGCTCCCAGCTCAGCATCCTTTTCTAGGTCCCCACACAGACCTCTGTACACAACCTCTCTTCTTGAAACCCTCCTTCCTAGCACTCCTGCGGGTATTTACACCAGGGCTTGGAGAAGGAATTGGCAACCCACTCCAGTATTCCTGCCTGGAAAATCCCATGGACAGAGGAGCCTGGTAGGCTACAGTCCANCTCTTCTTGAAACCCTCCTTCCTAGCACTCCTGCGGGTATTTACACCAGGGCTTGGAGAAGGAATTGGCAACCCACTCCAGTATTCCTGCCTGGAAAATCCCATGGACAGAGGAGCCTGGTAGGCTACAGTCCATGGGGTCAAAAAGAGTCGGACATGACTGAGCGACTTCACTCACTCACTCAGCAAGTTCTCCCTGTTTAGAAGTCCAGAGAGTACTAGATATTTTTTACTTTTCAGGTCCTTTAGTTTTTGTGGCAGCGGCTCGACCTAACTGCTAGAAATGCTTGGCATGGCTGAGTTTCAATAAAACCTTATTTGTGGATGCCAAGGTTTGAAATGCGTTTAAGTTTTACATGTCATGAAACGTTATTCTTCTTTTGATTCTTTTTCAACCACCAAAACTGTAAAAATTATTCTTGGCTTGGGAGTTGTAAAAAAACAGGCAGTGGGCCAGATTTGGTCTGGGGGCCATAAGCTGCTGGCCCCTGGCTTATGGATTATGACCTGTGGTTTATGTAATAATCTGATTCATGTCTGTCTCTTGCTTAAACTGGGAGCTCCCTGCAGATGAGATGCTTGTCTGAGCTTGTTCACCTTTAAATGCCAGCACCAAGCACAGCATCAGACAATTGTAGGGGGTGCAAGAGATATTTGTGCAATGATCAAGGAAAATTGAAAGACTAAATCTATTCAAGACACCATCCAAAGACTTACAAAAGGAGGAAAAATCTGAGAGGTGTCCATCTATTAATGTTTAAAAGTGGACATTGTATAATGTGGGCTTCCCAGGTGGCTCAGCAGTAAAGAATCCACCTGCCAATGCAGGAGACATGAGTTCAATCCCTGGGTCGGGAAGATCCTCTGGATAAGGAAACTGCAACCACTCCAGTACTCTTATCCGGGAAATCCCATGAACAGAGGAGCCTGCTGGGCTACAGTCCATGGGGTCGCAAAAGAGCCGGACATGACTAGCAGCTAAACAATGATAAAATCACATGAAAAAATAGTAAGGAATTAATAGAACTTATAAAATAACAAACTTCTCTGCATGGTGTTGCTGTTGTTCAGATGCTAGATTGTGTCTGACTCTTTGCAACCCCATGGACTGAAGCACACCAGTCTTCCCTGTCCTTCACAGTCTCCCAGAGTTGGCTCAGACTCCTGTCCATTGAGTCGGTGATGCCATCCAACCATCTCATCTTCTGTCACCCTCTTCTCCTCCTGCCTTCAATCTTTCCCAGCATCAAGGTCTTTTCCAGTGAGTTGGCTCTTCGAATCAGATGGCCAATATTTTGGAGCTTCAGCTTCAGCATCAGTCCTTCTAATGAATATTCAGGGTTTATTTCCTTTAGGATTGACTGGTTTGATCTCCTTTGTTGTCCAAGGGACCCTCAAGAGTTTTCTCCAGCAGCACAACTCAAGAGCATCAATTCTTCAGCACTCAGCCTTCTTTATGATCCAACTCTCACATCCATAGATGAGTTCTAGAAAAACCACAGCTTTGATATTATATGATCCCAAATATAAATATCAAGTAGCTAATTACTGAAAGATACGGACGTCTTATTTTTAGGAAATGCACATTTTATTTGGGGGGAAAGGGACATGATACATGTAACTTATTTCAAATGGTTCAGAAAAAAAAAAATAATCAGAGCCACCATAAGGCAAATGAGGCAAAATATTAAAATAGGAAAATCTAGATAAAGTGTATCTGGGTGTTCCCTATACTCTATTTGTTTTGCAACATTTTTTTAACTTTGAAATTATTTCCAATTTTAAAAATGGGGGTATCCTCGTATTGTCCACTAGGGTCCCCTACTCAACAGAGCAGTGAAGAGAAAGATAAATCCCCATGGCCACGTCCACACTGTGAAGGCTGGCTTCCTTAGATCACCCACATGCCCCCTTCTCTGGGTTGGGGAGTGGGCGGCTCACTCCCACTGACTGACATCCACAATCCACAGGGCTGAGGCACTCACCCCCACTCCACAGACGCAGCCTGGGGCCCTCCCAGCAGCCCTGACCCCACCATCGGGCTCTCCGCTGCATCCGGCTGCCAGTTCAGTGTTGAGCGTGAAGGTCAGGGGCCAGGACACTGGAGACGGAGCAGCAAAGGTTTCCGAAAACGAGAATCGGACCAGAGTAAAGGGACCCGATTCCCAAGAGCTATCCCCAAGCAGACGTGCATGTGAACAGAAGCACATGCCAGTAAGCCTGCTGAATCTGGAAAAAGCAGACCGTCAGCTCTCGCAGAGATGTGAACTTTACATGCCGCCAACGTGCTGAAAAATTCCCTTTCACTGGCGTCCCCAAATTGCCATTTAGTTGAACTGCATCTTCCGGATGCCCTGAGGGCCCACCCCCTGGTTCTCTGATGGGCTCTCTGCCTGCACCCCATCCCCCGCCACATACACCGTGTGCAGCTGTTGACATCCCTTGTGTTTATAGGAATAAACACCCACGTGTGCACACACACCCAGAGCCAGTGGAAGTGGATCAAGAGGAGGGGAGCCCACGAGGAATCAAGCACATCAGATTCCTCAGGCTCCCTCTTCAGCGGAACTAAACCTCGGGGGCTGCTCCCGGACAAAGGAAACAGACCCGCTCGCCCACCCCACGGGGAGTTCTGGGGGCGTATACCAGCACCCCGGAGGTCGCCGGCTCTGGATCTCAAGTCTGAGTGCTGTGCTCAGCTGTCCTTCAGACTCCAGTGCTACCAGGACTTGGGAAGTTCTGGGGAAATCCAACATGGGGATTGGGGCGAGGAGGCTGGCCGTGAAGTCCCCGCACTCTTCTTTTTGCCCCGCTGTTTCCCTGAGGTCATGAACTTTGGAGTGCTTTCCTGGGGAGGGTCCTGGGCTCACAGCTGTAGGTCACCTGGCTGGCTCTGCCTGCTTAAATCTACTTCTGTCATGCCCAACTCTTTGTGACTCAAGCTCCTCTGTCCACGGGATTCTCCAGGCAAGAATACCAAAGTGGGTTGCCATGCCCTCTTCCAGGGGATCTTCCTGGCCCAGTGGTCGAACCTGCGTCTCTCACGTCTCCTGCATGGGCAGGTGGGTTCCTTCTGGTTGGCGCCACATCTGCTCAAACCTGCACCTGTTGACATGCCGTTATTTCTTCCTCCAATGCCCTCACACTGCCCCCTGCCCGTTAATCGGCTCTGGGCTCGCTCCCTGGTCCTTGCTAACCCCCTGTAAGCTTCATCTCCACTGGGAAGAGGTGGAGGGAGACGAGCACCCCCCCCCCCCGACCCTGGCAGCCCACAGAGTCCTTGAGACCAAGTCCTCTTGTGAGAGTCTGTTCCTGCCACCTAGCCATCTCAGCCCAGAACCTGCGCTCACCATGACCTGGGCTCACGCAGAAGGCGATGAGCAGAGATTTCCAAGAGGGTTCCCTGGGTCCTTTCCCTCCTCCAGAGCAGCCAAACCACTGCTGACATCCTTGCCTTGTCATTAAGGCCAACCAGCAAGGGGGTCTGTTCTGACCCCATCCCCACCCTCCCTGGAGACTCCAGGTGAAGTGAAGGCATGTTTAGGCAGCATGAGCTGCGTTTACTCCCTTCCGATTTGTAACTATCCTGTATGAGGACGCTGGGTTATAGTCATCCCAGAAAAGGAGGGACATTCCCCAACCTGTCTCTGTCCCATGCTTCACAGGAAGCTCAGCTGTGGGTACAAAGAGCCCTCCACAGGGGAGCAGCTGTCTGGGAACCAGGATGCCTCAGAAAGACGGCACAGCAGCCATGGGAATAAACGATGGAGAAGCCGAGCGGGGAGGCCAGGCTGCACGTGTGAGTGCTCCGGAGACGGGCAGACGGGAGGACCCCACCACCCCCTGCCAGGGAACCCGGGCAGTCCCCCTGCTTTCATCCCACCACGCCGACCACAGAAAAGAGCAACCCCACAATGCGGCAAGCTTCTACAAAAGCTCTGCTGGTTAGGATTGTGTGTGTCCTTTCCCTTTTCCCCCTTTTTATGCCTGACCCTCACACGGCACTGTAAACTGTACATGTACGTAAGCAGGGCACTAAATAAAATTCACTTAAACGTGGACGGGCCTAGAGATACATACAAGGTGAAGGAAGTCAGAAAGAGACAGACAAATACCACAGGATAGCACTCAAAAGTGGAATCGAAGAAAACGATACAAACGAATTTATATGCAAAACAGCAGCTGATCCACAAACACAGAAAACAAACTCATGGTTATCTGAAGGGAAAGGGGGGAGGGGAAAATTAGGAGTCTGGGATTAACACATGCACACTACTATATATAAAACAGGGATTCCCAGGAGGCGCTAGTGGTAAAGAGTCCACCTGCCAGTGCCGCAGATGTTAGAGATGTGGGTTCGATCCCTGGGTCAACAGAGGATCCCCTGGAGAAGGAAATGGCAACCCACTCCAGTATTCTTGCCTGGACAATTCCATAGACAGAGGAGCCTGGGGGGCTACCGTCCATGGGGTCGCAAAGAGTCGGACACAACTGAGCACAAAGAGATATATAAAATAGACCAACCAGGGGCTGCTGTACAGCACAGGGAACTCGACTCAAGGTTTCGCAATAGCCTATAAGGGAAAAGAATCTGAAACAGAATAGATATGTGTATGACTGAATCACTTTGGCTGTACACCTGAAACTAACACAACATTGTAATCAACTACACTTCAATTAAAAAAAGAGAGTCACTGAGCAGTAAACTTTCATCACCACACAAATTCCTGTTTCCATACTCTCCCTCCTCATAGACATAAAACTCAACTAGTTTTAAGGGGCACGATACCTTAGCTGAGAACTGCCCCCAGAATGCCAGTATTGCAATTCAAAGAAACAAAAATGCCTCAGGAGACACTCATTTACATATAACACGTAAGCTCAGCATTCTGCAAGCAAGAGGGCTGGCAGAGAGTTAGCCAGACTCCTTTGGGGATGGCCTCTGTGGTTGTTTCAGGTCCAGGTAGGATGCTCTGGGGGAATCCACCTGCCAATGCAGGAGGCGCATGTTTGATTCCTGATTCAGGAATATCCCCTGGAGAAGGAAATGGCAACCCACTCCGGTATGCTTGCCTGGAAAACCCCACGGGCAGAGGAGCCTGCTGGGCTACAGTCCATGGGGTTGCAAAAGAGTCGACATGACTGAGAGACTCAACAACAACAACAAGGATGCTCCAGCACCCTTGGGGAGCCTGCAGGCCTCCTCCCAGGCCCCAGCAGCTCAGGGTACTTACTGCCTCTGCAGCTTTCCCCACGCTGACACTCCAATAGCCTCACTCCTCATCCTCAGGAGATGAGGGCTCATGGGGCAAGCCAATGGGCTTTCCCAGCTCAAGGATTCTAGAAGTCATTGCCCTGAGCACGCTTAGCAGGGACTTAGCTTTGACACTGCCTTAAGGTGACCATGGGGACCCAGGTCCCGGACCTCAGTCTAGGAGAAGCAAATCAAATCTGTTTTCTCCCTCTTCTACCACAGCCTCCAGGGGCCTCTGGCTGCAAACAGCCACTCAACGCGTTTTGTTCCAAAGATAAGATGATGCTAGGCACAGCCCCCAGAGGTGCAGGGGACAACTCGTGCGTTTCTAATTATATTCCCTTCGGTAGCCCTATCCAGGAAAGGGTGGGTGGCAGGCATCTCTGGAACGCACATCGGCACTCCCACGGGGCACATCTTTTCCAGAACTGGGTTCAGAGGAACTGAACCCTCCCCGCCGGCCCCAGGGAACCAGTCTGGCAGGAGCCATGTGTTCTCCAAGCAGAGCGCCTTTGGGCTGCACCGGTCACAGCTGCTGGTGCCGCCTACCAGATGGAGAAAGAGTAGCATCTGCCTAGCCTCTGGGGTCGCCCAGAGGATGTCACAAAAGGCCTCAGTAATAAACCGGGGAGGTACAGAGGCCCACAGCATCAGCCACCGTATTCACGAGGCCAACCAAACTCAAATGCACGCAACCAGGATGCAAATGCCTTTTGAAATAAGGAACCATTTCAAAACCCCGGGGTTCTCTGCACTCCACTAAGCCATCATTTCTCTCTTCCAATTAGCCTTTTTAAGTACAGAGTTGGAAACTCATTTCCACAGACTCTTCCCTCCCCACACACATACGTCCGTGTGCTTAGTTGTTCAGTCATGTCTGACTCTTTGCAATCCCATGGACTGTAGCCCACCAAGCTTCTCTGTCTCTGGAATTCTCCAGGCAGGAATACTGGAGTGGGTAGCGATTTCCTTCTCCAGGGGATCTTCCTGACCCAGGCGGATTCTCACCACTGCACCACGTGGGAATCCCCTTTACCTCCCCACACCTGGCCCTACACAGCAGGGTTCTAACCTCACAGGTTTTAACATCTCGGTGCCATGGGAGCCTGGGAGGAGGGCTGCCCACGGAAGCCTTGCCCCACCTGCCTTCTCTCCACCCCACTTCCTGCCTGGCTGAGGCTCATGGGCTCCAAGTGAGGAGATGTTTTCCGAGCCACAAGTGTAATACAAGGCAGGGTACCACCTTACCACCCGAGCGCCAGAAACACGATTTTCCTCTTTGCACTCATTCATAAAACCAACTAAGGTCATGATTCAGCCACATCCGATTTAAATGTAGTCTGTTTCCCAGTGGGAACCAAAAACTTTAGCTGAGTTCTGTCTAAACAGGAAAGATGAGGACCAGTGAGCAGGCCATCACGTGTAGACAGAGAAGGTCTCAAAAACACTAAAGCCGACATAAAACCGGCCTTAAAATCCTTGTTCTTTCAAACATATTGACCTGAAAAGTGGTTTGTGACATGCCATTCAGGTAGAAAACCGTTCCAAAGCTGTGTGTTTAAAAAAAAAAAAAAAAAGAGGATTCCATAGGTACGAACTCACACACACTCTAGTGGTTATCATTAAGTAGTGAGATTAAACGTAATTTTATTTTTCCTTTTTTGAAATCTGTAATCTCCATACCATACACTACATCTGTAATAAGAAAAGCTATGACCCGGTCTTTGTCTTTTTCAGTGACTGAAGCTCTTTGAGCCCAGGGACTAGAGGGGTCCTGTGTTGGGTGACTCAGCCCCAAGTTCACTCACATCCTCACAAATGGCACCAGCTTCTCACAGGAACCACTTGAAGTCCATCATCCTTCACAACAAACAGGAAGGCAGGGTCTGTCTCTTATACACATCTGTGTGTCCTTTCCCTTTTCCCCCTTTTTATGCCTGACCCTCACACGGCACTGTAAACTGTACATGTACGTAAGCAGGGCACTAAATAAAATTCACTTAAACGTGGACGGGCCTAGAGATACATACAAGGTGAAGGAAGTCAGAAAGAGACAGACAAATACCACAGGATAGCACTCAAAAGTGGAATCGAAGAAAACGATACAAACGAATTTATATGCAAAACAGCAGCTGATCCACAAACACAGAAAACAAACTCATGGTTATCTGAAGGGAAAGGGGGGAGGGGAAAATTAGGAGTCTGGGATTAACACATGCACACTACTATATATAAAACAGGGATTCCCAGGAGGCGCTAGTGGTAAAGAGTCCACCTGCCAGTGCCGCAGATGTTAGAGATGTGGGTTCGATCCCTGGGTCAACAGAGGATCCCCTGGAGAAGGAAATGGCAACCCACTCCAGTATTCTTGCCTGGACAATTCCATAGACAGAGGAGCCTGGGGGGCTACCGTCCATGGGGTCGCAAAGAGTCGGACATATTTCACATTTGTTTCACATTTTAGTTCATATCAGGTTTGTGTTTGTAGTCTTTTCAGTGCTGCTTTCTAATAACCAATTTCACTAGTTTTTCAATAAATCCTCTGGCCTCCTTCTTCATCAGCTCTGGCCCGAACTCTGTCTCTGGGACTGATGTAGGGCCCTCAGCTCCTTGTAGCCAGATTAACCCCAATCGTTTGGTCCCACTTTCTAGAGTTGTAACAAGTTGTTAACAGCACTCCATCCCTCCCACACACCAGCAAGCAGACAGCTGTGTCTAGAGCTCAGCAAGTACCACAGTCTAGACCCCAGAACTCCTGACAAATGTGGGAAAGGACAGACAGAGGGCAGGCCGACTGGTGTTAGGCAGTGTCCATGCCAGGCCTGGGAGCCATGGTTCATGCCCAGACCTCATGTAAACCCGAAGTTTTCTGACACTTATTCCATCCTGGCCAGCCTTCCCAACCCTGTGTCCTCGGTGGTCTATGCCTATGCGCTCTTTACCCAGAACTGGCTTTTCTTTTTCTGGCCTGTGAAATCCCATGGACAGAGGAGCCTGGTGGGCCACAGTCCNCAGGACTGATTTCCTTTAGGATGGACTGGTTGGATCTCCTTGCAGTCCAAGGGACTCTCAAGAGTCTTCTCCAACACCACAGTTCAAAAGCAGCAATTCTTCATCACTCAGCTTTCTTTATAGTCCAACTCTCACATCCATACATGACTACTGGAAAAACCATAGCCTTGACTAGAAAGACCTTGTGGACAAAGTAATGTCTCTGCTTTTTTAATATGCTAAGTTGGTCAAATAAAACATCAAAATTTTTTTAAAGAATAAAGTTCTATTGCAATGCTTTATGAGTTATCTGCAAAATTCCTCTCAATTCTGGAGTTGAAATGCTCTGTACTCCCATGTTACCTACTCAACAAAAAATGGTAGCTAGATACATTATCAGCAAAATATGTAATTCAAGTCAACAAAAATTTATGAATGTGAGACCAGGGAATTAACCAAGACAAGGAATGTAGGCCGCCAAAAATTATTCCTGTATTAGTTATACAAAATGTCTTAGATTGAGAGATAAAAACAAAAAGTTGGAGGTTAGGCGGCATAGTGAAGAAGATAAAATCATTTCCTGACCTACACAATTTAGTTTTAGCAAGAATAATTTGGTAATCCCCATCATACAAAGATTAGCTTGTATACAATGACATCACAGTTTGCCCATGATCCCAAAGGTCAAGGCATGGGCCCTGAATGAAGCCCTGAATGAAGAAGTTATCTGCCATCAACAAAGGAGATCTAGTCAAAGGTTCCATTTTATGCCCTTGGCAAAGCAAAGGAAAGTCCCTCATATTGTCTGTACATTTTTATCTGGTTAATGAATAAATAATACTTGTATTTTCCAAAAATGTTATTCATCAAGCTACTTCAGCAAAAATATTTACTCTACTAAATAGTTTCTTACAAAATAAAGCAGGGGAAAAAAAAAATACACCACACAGTTATCTTATTCTTAAACATATTAACATTCTCTCATGAATTAGGAGAAAGTGGAATTCCTAAATTCTCAAACTGTGACGTAATATTGGTTTTATTGATTCTCTGCACAATTTGTGGGAGTACCCAATCATTATTTTGACAGTTTTATCATAAGGTAATAGACTTCCTTTTAGATAATTGCAGTTACCACATTCAATTTCAACCTTCCATAGGATTTTTTCCTAGATACAGCTTTACTGTCAATCCTAGATCACATTACTTTCTTTTTATAGCTATACACACAAAGCATTTTAGGCGTTACACCTAATTATGTCAGCACAATAACAATTTAAAAGCTCATCATTAAGAAGTAAAGGTTAAGCACTTATATGTTAAGACTCCTTTTTATAAAGACATATAGCACTATATGACATAAGCAATGAGTTACACAAGCACTAAAAGTCCAAGAGTCTCAAAAGTATAAGTCTTCTTTTAGGATAAACAGGGAAACTTGATGAGTTTATGTTCAGGCAATAACATTTGTAAACGCCAGTGCTGACTACCAAGCTTTCTGACTCATGAAAACTATTAAGCTACAGAAGTTTCACAACACAGAGTTGTGTGACAAAATACTCTTTTTCCTAGGGAGGCAGTTTAGTAAGATCATTAAGAGCTTAAGCTCTGGAACCATAGTCACTACTTACTGTTTGACCTGGGGCAAGACACTCAAGGTCTCTGTGTCTTGGTTTTCTCATTTGAAAATGAGACAACTACTACTGCTTCTCTCATAAAGTTGTTCTGAGGATTAATACCCTAACATTACATAAAGCTCTTAGAAAGTGCCTGAAAGAAGGAAGAAAGTGAAGTCGTTCAGTCATGTCCAACTCTTTGCGACTCCATGGACTGTAGCCTACCAGGTTCTGTCGTCTATGGGATTTTCCAGGCAAGAATACTGGAGCTGGTTGCCATTTTCTTCTCCAGGGGATCTTCCCGACCCAAGGATCGAACCTGGATCTCCCACATTGTAGGCAGACGCTCTACTGTCTGAGGTACTAGGGAAGTCCAAAAAGTGCCTGGCATATATATATACTATGTGCTATGTAAATATAAAATATTATCATTACTAACCTGAATTCCGTTAAGCTTGTAGTAATTAAATAAAGACACAAAAAGTGATCAAAACTGAAAAGTGATCTAAGCCAATAGATAAAGTGGTAGAAATGTTGTGTTGGCCAAAAACTTCGTTTGGGTTTTTTGGTAACATCTTATGGAAAAACATAAACATTTTGGCCAATCCAATACGATGAGAGCCAAGAGATTAGCTACTCATGGAATGTAGGAGGATGGGGCATTTCGACTCTAGAAGAAAAATCAAATTTGAGGTTCAGAAGTTCTCTGTAGAAGGACATACTGTGTAGCACATGGAACTCTGCTCAGTGTTATATGGAAGCCTGGATGACAGAGGGGAGTTTGGGAGAGAATGTATATGTGTTTAGTTGTTTAGTCATGTCTGACTGTTTGCGACCCTTTGGACTATAGCCTGCCAGGCTCCTCTGTCCGTAGGGTTTTTCAGGTAAGAATACTGGAGTGGGTTGCCATTTCCTCCTCCAGGGGATACTCTCGATCCAGGGATAAAACCTGTGATTTCTTTGTCTCCTGCATTGCCGGTGGATTCTTTACCCACTGAGCCATCATGGATACATGTACAGGTATGGCTGAGTCCCTCTGCTGTTCACCTGGAGCTATCACAACATTGTTAATGACTATGCCCCAATACAAAATAAAAAGTTTAAAACAAGAAGTTCTTTGTAGAAAGAGTGAATTAATTAGGCTCAAAGGAATTCTAAATATTGAGGCAAAAATTGGTATCCAAGGCTTAAACCTAAATGAGAAAACAACACAGAAATCAACACAGATCTACACAAAAAAGGAGAATAACTAAGAACACCATCTTGATAAACTTGCAGTCTTCCACAGATGTGGGGCGCAAGAGCAAGTGTTAGCAGGGATAAGGTCAGATAATGACCAGTAGACAGCAGAAGGGAGCAACTGCAAAGAGGCTTGGCCCTGTTNGTAAAGGAGATGAGATTTGCAGTTATCAGAATCAGGGCCCTGGGGATGGGAGAATTGGACGAAGGGGGTAAAAAAGGTTCAAGCTTCCAGGTAGGCGATGAATACATCCTGGGAAGATAATGCACAACGTGCTGACCCCATGTAACACTGCTGTATGACGGACCTGAGACCTGCCTGGAAAGTGGATCCCAGAAGTTCTCATCACAAGGAAAAAATGGCTTTCTAACTATGTGAGGTACTAGATGTCAACTGAACTTATTGTGGCAATCATTTCCCAATACATGCATGTCATATGTATTCCTTCAACTTGTACAGTGCTGTATGTCAATCAACAGCGCAAGAAAACCGGGAAAAAAAAGTTTTCATTTTGCCTTTGCAAAATTATCCATCATTCATCACCATTTGCCTTTGCTGGTGACTGTCCTGGCCAGGAGCAATGCCAACACAGCACTGATTGCTCCTAGGAAAGGAACTTGCTCTACTGTCTGATGCACTGAGATCCACTGGGGAAGGCTCTTGGTCTGACAGCGGGTTCAATATGTTCCTCCTCCTCATGCCATTGGACACGACCTCCACCCAACCATGTTCAGACCACAGTACTACTTATATCCAGACCCTCTCCCCACCTATACTCAGGAACAAGCCTACAGTTAAGACTGTCCAGACAGACTATTTCTTTACTCAGGCTTTTCTTATGCAGTCAGACCTGGGGCTACCACAAAAATCACTCCGTCCATCGCAGCCCCCAAGGAGTCAGCTCAGACACCAAAGACAAATGAGATCCCATTCCATGACTCAGAATCAAAACAGTCCGTGATCCACTAAAGCCATCCAGGGCTCCCTATTGTACAATAACCCCAGCAGGCCTGCAAGATGCAGCCAAGCCTTTCCATTGTGACTCAACGAAGACAGCGTTGTCTTCACATTTCATTTTATTTCTGTGACTTGAATGTGAGATAGATAAAATGGCTTAGCAATAAAATCAATATAAACCACTTCTTACATACATAGTATTCTGCAGTACAGATGCATATTAGTAATTGTTTTTATTCTTCTCAAAGGGGGCTGTTATTTACCTAAAATGCAAATCATTGTTAATAGTTTGTTCCTCTATATATAACAAACCCATGTCTTAATGTTGTGCGTTCTCCATAAAATTTATGTGTGACTCATTAACAACTCTTTTTCCAATATCAGTATGTACGTGAACACAATAGTACATTTTTTTCAGACATGAGTATAAATAAAATAGCATTTGAAAGTAAAAAGTATATATAGCAGAATGTAAAACATCTTGGAATATATCTAGCAAAAATTCATAATACATTAATGGAGAAATTTTTGAAAGACATTTCTTAAAATACCTAAATCAATGGGAAGTCATTCCACACTCATGGATGAGAAGAGAGAACATAAAAGGACCTGATTCTCTTTATTTTTTATTGAGGTATAGTTGATATACAGCATTATGTACGTTACAGGTATGCAATATAATGATTCAAAAATTTTAAAGGAAAAACGTTTAAAGGTTATACTCCATTTGTGGTTNAGAGAGAACATAAAAGGACCTGATTCTCTTTATTTTTTATTGAGGTATAGTTGATATACAGCATTATGTAAGTTACAGGTATGCAATATAATGATTCAAAAATTTTAAAGGAAAAATGTTTAAAGGTTATACTCCATTTATGGTTATTATAAAGTATTGGCTGTATTCCCGTGTGGTGCAATATATCTCTGTGGTTGTACTTCTGAATCCCCAACCCCTATCTTGCCCCTCCCATTGCCCTCTCCTCACTGGTAACCACTAGTTTGTTCTCTGTATGGTAAGTCTGCCTCTTTCTATTTTGTTATATTCACTACTTTGTTGTATTTGTTAATTCCACACATAAGTGATATCATATTATATGTCTTTCTCTATCCGATGTAGTCCACCTAGTATAAAGGGTTGGTTCTCTTTAAATCAATCTACAGGGTCAACACAGCTCTCATCAAAATCCAAAACACTGCTTTCTCAAATCTAACTCATTTATAGCCAAGCACACCCAACATCGTGCTGCTGCTGCTGCTGCTAAGTCGCTTCAGTCGTGTCCAACTCTTTGTGACCCCGTAGATGGCAGCCCACCAGGCTCCCTCGTCCCTGGGATTCTCCAGGCAAGAACACTGGAGTGGGTTGCCATTTCCTTCTGCAATGCATGAAACTGAAAAGTGAAAGTGAAGTTGCTCAGTCGTGTCCGAATCTTCGCGACCCCATGGACTGTAGCCCACCAGGCTTCTCCATCCATGGGATTTTTCCAGGCAAGAGTACTGGAGTGGGGTGCCATCGCGAGAAGCACAATTCAGGAGCGATATGGACGACCTATATTCACTCCCTGGAAGAAAGACTATGACCAAGCTAGACAGCATATTAAAAAGTAGAGACATTACTGACAAAGGTCCATCTAGTCAAGGCTACGGTTTTTCCAGTGGTCCCTTATGGTTGTGAGAGTTGGACCATAAAGAAAGCTGAGCACCCAAGAATTGATGTTTTTGAACTGTGGTGTTGGAGAAGACTCTTCAGAGTCCCTTGGACTGCACAAAGATCAAACCAGTCAATCCTAAAGGAAATCAGTCCTGAATATTCATTGGAAGGACTGATGCTAAAGCTGAAGCTCCAATACTTTGGCCACCTGATGCAAAGAGCTGACTCATTGGAAAAGACCCTGATGCTGGCAAAGATTGAAGGCAGGAGGAAAAGAGGACGACAGAGGATGAGATGGTTGGATGGCATCACTGACTCGATGGACATGAGTTTGAGCAAGCTCCGGGAGTTGATGATGGACAGGGAGGCCTGGCGTGCTACTGTCCAAGGGGTCACAAAGAGTCAGACAGGACTGAGGGACTGAACTGACTGACTGACTTTCTCAGTCATGGGAAATCTGTGTGTGATGTGACTCTCATGGGTCAACCTGACTGGGTGACACGGTTCCCAAATATTCTGTCAAACAGTAGTCTGGATGTATCCGGGAGGGTGTTCCTGCTGAGATTAACAATTGTCTGGGTCAACTCAGTAAAGCAGATTGCCCTCCCAGCGTGGGTAGCTCTCATCCAACCTGTTGGAGGCCCGAATAGCACAAAAGGCAGGATAAGGGGAGATTTGCTCTGTGCCTGTGTTGAGCCAAGACACTGGTCTTCTCCTGCGCTCCCACTGGAACTCACACCATGGGCTGTCCTGGTTCCCAGGCCTTCAGACCTGGACCTTTGTAACAAACCTCTTCCAGTATACATATATCCTATTGATTCTGTTTCTCTACAGAACCCTGTGAGGGAGAGTGGAATCTCCAGATTGGACCCAGCCTATATTCAGGTCTCATCTTTGCCACTAAGACCTGAGACCTTGGCCAACCCAGGGCCCCTCTCTAGGTCTCCACGCCCTCATCTCTAAACTACATTCGCCAGGACCTCCCTGGCAGTCCAGTGGTGGGGAATCCATTTTCCAGGGATACAGGTCTGATCGCTGGTTGGTGAGCTGGGATCCCACATGGCTCGGGGCAGCGAGGCCCACACATTCTAGCCACTGAGCCTGGGTGCTCTGGAGCCCATGAGCCATGGAGAGCCCGTGTGCCCCCACTATAGAGTCCACANCTCCCGCATTGCAGGTGGATTCTTCACCACCCGAGCCACCAGGGAAGGCCAGTGTGCATTCCTGCCTTTGTACATTTGCTGTAGAATAGTCTTCCTCCTAGGTTGAAGTTTCAGTCCCCAGGGAGTAACTGGCTTGCTGCCTCTGGTCTGCAAGCTAGATGATACTTCAGTGGAGAAAGACAGTTGAGGATGTTCCCGTGTGAGGCCCAAAGGTGGGACCCGATGGAGGGCACACAGGGCCTTCCAGGATCGCCAGGAACTATCCTGCAGGCCTCGGGTTCCACCTTTCAGCATGAGGCTGGATCCCAGCCAGAAGCTCTCTGGTGACATGACAAGCATTCAGCAGCCTTAAACAGCTCACTCCTGGGCCTATTTTGTAAAAAAAAAAGCAACAGGTAAATAAAAGACAGTACAATGTATCAGTTTGCTATTGCTGCCTAACAAATTATCCCCAAACTTCTCAGCTTAAAACACACACACACGTTTTGTCAGGATTTCTGTGGTTTAGGAATCTGAGCATAGCTTAGCAGGGTCCTCTGCCTCAGGGTCTCTCACAATGGTGCAGTCGGTGCTGGTGGTTGGAGTCTCATCCGAAGGTTCAACTGGGGAAGGATCTGCATCCAAGCTCAGTCAGCGGTTTTTGGCCAGATTCAGCTCTTCATGGGCTACTGGACTGAAAGGCTCAGTTCCCCACTGGCTATTGGCCAGAGGCTGTGCACTGTTCTTACCGTGTGGGCCTTTCCAGCATGGCAGCTTGCCTCATCAAAACGTGCATGTCTAGGACTTCCTTGGCCCAGTGGTTGCGAGTCCACCTGGCAGTGCAGGAGCCACAGGTTCCATCCCCGGTCTGGGAAGACCCCATGTGCCGCAGAGCACCTAAACCCACGGGCCTCAACTACTGAGCCCAAGCTCTAGAGCCTGCAAGCCCCAACTACTGAGCCCACGTGCCCTAGAAACCATTCTCTGCCACAAGACAGACCATTGCAATGAGAAGCTACAGCACCAGAACCAGAAAGCAGCCTCCAGTCACTGCAGCTGGGAAACGCTGGTGTGCGGCAACAAACACCCAGCACAGCCATAAATGAATATTGTTTTCAATATGTCAGTCTAGAGGGCAATGGAGAAAGTCTGTTAGCAAGACCAAAATCGTTGTCTTAGGAAACCTGACAAGAGAAGCAACATCCCAACACCTTTGCTGTATTCTGTTGGTGGGAAGCGAGTTACAGATTTCATCACAAGGGGAAGGGGATATACAAGAGTGAGAGTATCAGGAAGCAAGGATCACTGGGGCCATCTAAGAAACTGCCAGGAGACCCGGGTTCAGTCTCTGGGCTGGGAAGATCCCCTGGAGAAGGGAATGGCTACCCACGCCAATATTCTTGCCTGGAGACTTCCATGGACAGAGGAGTCTGGTGGGCTACAGTCCATGGGTTGCAAAGAGTCAAACATGGCTGAATGACTAAAACATACACATACACACATACACACACACACACACACACACAAAGCTGCCTGTCACTTATAATGTAATACATTTTGATTTACTGGCATGAACAACAAGCAGGTTATCAGAAGTCAACACCCAGAAGGTACTATTTGAAATGCATGCTCAATAGTCCAGCATGCCTCAGTGGTGAGAAATTTGGACATATCACAAGTTTTAGGTCTCTTCCAACTCTCTAAAATACCACTTTATGTCAAAAAATGTTGTGTTGATAGACAGCCAGCGTTTTATCATACCATCATGATAGAATTCAGAAAAGAAATTTCTTAAAGAACCACTGCTGACGTCCATGATTTTGCAGGACTGCCCTCTAAGGCATAAACCTCAGATATCACAGGGTTAGATTTTTGTCCTTATCAGAAATCCCTACATGGAGAGTTAAAGAAGTCCCGGGTTTTGGAGCCTCTATTCAGGATAAGAGGTTTGACCACTGAGTGACCTTGGCTGAAAACCTACCCACAGAATCCAAGTCTTTAATGTCTAAAGTGAGGATGGCCATACTTAGCTCAGAAAGGTCACTGGAATTGTCCCTAAGAAGGGAGAAAACATTTGTCTCCTATCCTTCTTTTACCACAATTCATGGACTGGGGAGGACTTGCTTGATTGTTTAACACCAAGAATTACATAACTTAACACCAAGAATGTACATAACCTACCACCAAGAATGTACATAACACCAAGAATGTACATAAATGTTAGATTATTTTAGTAAAGTGAAACTTTAGAACCTTTCCTTCTTCCTGATTACTTGCTGTGCAAATCATCACAACAAAGAACTTACTTATAAACTGCCCTAGAGTTCTTTAAACATTTTGAATCAACTGTTGACTTAAAAAATATTCACAACCTAAAAGTTGAGAGTTATGTTCTATTCAGTGGGAATTTTTAGGACTTCAAGCCCAGGAGACAGCATCTGAAGTGACCCTGGGAGAACTGCTCTGAAGAGGTGAGGGAAGGAGCCAGGTAATATAGAGGTTTGGCCACAAAGTGCAGGTAGTTTGAACGTCACAAGGTGATTGTTGATTAAAGAAAACAGATATCCCAAGTTAAGGAATTTAGCACTTCTCTGTGTATGGGAAGATGCAAGAGCTTGGGCCCACTGAAATCATTCCTTTTCTATGCACCTCCTCTCTCAGCGGCCAGTATCCTGTGTTTTTTCCATCCTGGGCTTCTTTGGGGCTCACTGTAGGGAGTGACTGCAGGCTGATGCCTCCCAGGTAGCACATTTTCTTCTCCTTCCTGGGTGTTCCTAGGCCTCGTCAGCTCATATTGGAGGGCTGCAATTGCTGATGACTGTGACATCCTTATTTACTGATATGGCGGGAAATGCTTCATTTCTCACAACCAACCACAGACAATAATCTTTTTAACATGGAACACTGGTAACTGGCAACAGAAAGCAACTTGGGCTGATTTCAGGAAAAGAGAGTTTATCGGAAGCATGTTGGATTGCCTCTAGAATCAACAGCAAGCTAAAGCAGAAGTTCTAAAAGTATGGTCTGGGGCTCCTGGGGTCCCTGAGATCCTTCCAGGGAAATTGAAAAGTCAAAATGAATTCTCTAATAACAGTAAGATGTTATTTGGCTTTTTCATTGATGATGCAAAAGCCATCTTGATGAAAACTGATGTTTTAGCATGAATTAAGGCAAACAATACTCATAGTAATTGCATTCTTTATGACCATGCACAGCAGGAAAAAAAAAAGAATCACTTTCACTTTGTAATGTCCTTGATAGAGTCATAAAATGATTAAACCTTGACCCTTGAGAAGGGAACGTTTTACTGTTAGATGTGATGAAATGAGAAGTATGCATAAACCACTATTTCTGCATTATGAGCCATGATGACTGTCTCGAGATAAAGCATGTGTGTGATTCTTAGAGCTGCAAACTGAACCAGCCACTTTTTTCATGGAATGTCATTGTTAATCAAAAGAGTGCCTGACAAACTTCAGACCTAGTCCTTAGCAGTGCCTGCTAACTCACTTCAGTCATGTCTGACTCTTTGCAACCTATAGACTGGAGCCTGGAAGGCTCCTCTGTCCATGGAATTCTCCACGCAAGAATACCAAAACAGGTTGATATTACCTCCTCCAGGGGATCTTCCTGACTCAGGGATCAAACCTGCATCTTTCATGTTTTCTGCGTTGGCAGGCAGGTTTCTTTACCTCTAGCGCCACCTGGGAAGCCCCAGGTCTTTGGCGAGCACTTTCTCAAAAATTGAACAAGAATGAGTCTGTCGTTTCAATGATAGTCACTGATAGTATTGTAAGCAATGATAAAATTCAAACCTTCAAGCTAAAATCTGAATTTTGAGGAAAAACTTGTCAACTAGGACTTTCTGCTGTGAGCTAAGCAACTTCCTAACACTGCAAGACTTTTCTGATGAGTTTGGTGGTGTTTTTTATATTATATAATGAACTATGTCAAAATTTGGAATATCTGCTTAAATCAGCAAGCCAGTTCTTTTCTACGTGGACAAAGCACAATGTTACAAAATTATGTCTGGCTGAAAGTTCCATTCAAAGTGCAAGATAGACCAATGGGTTTCAATGAAACAGAGTACAAAATTTCACTGATATGTTTCCAGACTTCACAGTGGAACTAATCTTTAAGAAACTACTGCTCACAAATTTAGGTGTAAAATTAAAGGAGTATATCCATACTATCTGAAAAGGTTATTAAAATCTGCTTCCCTTTTCTAACTGCATATCAGGGCAACGCTGGATTTTTTTTTTTTTTTTTTCATTTCTCAACCCAAACAACAAATTGCAACACAATGAATTCAAAAGTGAATGTGAAAACCTATCTATTTTCTACTGTCAGACATTAAGGAGTTTTACCAAAAAATGTTAAAACAATGCCACTCTTCTGGGTTTTTAAAGAAAATACAGTTATTTTCAGAACAATGTGTCAAAGTTAACATATTTATTATTTTGTTTCTATTTGAATTAATATTTTTAGGATATTGTTGTTGTTGTTCAGTCCCCTTATAAAGTTGGACACTATGTTGTGTCCAACTCCTTGTGACCCCATCAACAGCAGCATGTCAGGCTCCTATGTCCTTCACTATCTCCCCGAGTTTGCTCAAAGTCATGTCCTTTGAGTTGGTGGTGCTATCTAAATATCTCATTCTCTGTTTTTGCCTTCAGTCTTTCCCAGCATCAGAGTCTTTTCCANACCACATTCCCAATTTCTTCAATTTATTACAAAATGATTAGGTCTGTATTCAGAAAAGCTTTCTAAAGTCTTCAGTAAGGCTTGATTGAAGGCTTTCTTACACTTAGGATATAGACACAGACTTCTGCCCTCTGTAGATCCTCTGATGACGAACAAGGCTTGACCTCTTAATGAAGGCTCGGCCACACTTCTCACACTGGTAGGGCTTCTCCCCAGTGTGGATCCTCAAGTGCTGAGTAAGACTGGTGCTCCCTCGGAAAGCTTTCCCACATTCCTTACACATGTAGGGTTTTTCTCCAGTGTGACTTCTCTGATGTTCTAAGAGTCCTGACCTCTGAGTGAAGGCCCTCTCACACTCATTACATTTGAAGGGTTTCTCTCCAGTGTGGATCCTCAGATGTCCAATAAGGTGTGAACTTTGACTAAAGCATTTTCCGCACTCTTTACACCCGTAAGATCTCTTTCCAGTATGGATCCTCTGATGAAGAACCAGGTCTGTGTTTTGACTGAAGGATCTCCCACATTCATTACACTGATAGCATTTTATTTTATTATGAATTTCCTGATGTGAAAGAAGGGCTGATTTATAACTGATGGCTTTTCCACCTTGATTGCATTTATAAGGTTTCTCTCCAGTGTGAATTCTCCAGTGTCGAACAAGTCCTGAGCTCTGAGCAAAGGCCTTTTCACATTCCTTACATTTGTGTCATTTCACTCTTGTGGGGTTAATCTTTTGGTATTCTGATTTACCCCTATATTGAAAAGTTTCTCCACACTTTGGATCCTGGAAAGCATCCAGTGAATTCCTTTCTGCAGAAATCTGCTTTGGGGCAAATTCATCAGTTGTATTCCAAAGAGCAAGTCGATTGTTTAAGAGTTGCATATCCCACATAAGGTTTGGAAGTAAAGTTAGTAATAATTATTGATAACATTACTAAATGCTTATTAACATCAAGGATTGTGATAAATAATCAAGAACTATCATCCTAAGGGTTTGACAGTTACTGTACTTATGAGTGTTAGAGAATAAAAATAAATAAATAAAAGGCTTTTGGGCCTCAGTCCAGATCTAAAAACTCAGAATGGCAGGAATGAAATGTAAATTTCCCAAGAGTCTTCAAAGGGTCCTTCCTGTATTTATCCCTTGTGTAGTCCAACCCCTTCCCACACAGGATCTAGGCTGGCCTGTGACTTGCTTTATCCAACAGAATATGGTGAAAGTGATGATATATCAGTTCAAGGACTAAGATTTTAAAAGATGCTTTTGAGATCCCTGAGTTACCATGTTAAGAAGTCTAGTTACTGCACTAAAGAGATACATGGAGACTGAGAGAATGAGATAACCTGAGGCTCATCCATCTCATAATCTTGCTAAGCTCAGTTTCTAGCCATCTCTTGATAAGCTGAGATGTAAATGAAGTATCTCAAGCATCACAGTCCAGGCAAGTCCTCAATACCTACAGCTTCATTTGATATCACGTACAGCAGCAGAACCACCCTCTTAATCCCAAACAATCCACAGAATTGTAAGAGATAACATAATGTGTTCTTTATGTTCTATGTGTTCTTCCTTTTAGCCACTAAGTTCTGGAGTGGTTTGTTCCATGGAAATAGATAGCTAAAACACCAAGTGATCAGTCACTTTGTGGTGATGCTCACAATAACACAATAAGCTGGTAACAGAAACAGAAACTGAAACACAGAAATTAAATAACTGGTCTGTGATCACATGACTAGCCTGGCCTGGAATTAATCTGAATCTAAAGACTGTGCTCTTTATTTTTATTACAAAAAGAATAGATACTCAAGGTAAGATTTTCAACGGTATAAAAGGCATGAAAGTAAAAAGCCCAAATCCCAATTCCTTCAAAGAATTGATGCTTTTGAACTGTGGTGTTAGAGGAGACTCTCGAGACTCCCTTGGACTGCAAGGAGATCCAACCAATCTATCCTAAAGGAGATCAGTCCTGAATATTCATTGAAAGGACTGATGATGAAGCTGAAACGCCAACACTTTGGCCACCTGGTACAAAGAACTGACTCATTAGAAAAGACCCTGATGCTGGGAAAGATTGAAGGAGGGAAGAGAAGGGGACGACAGAGGATGAGATGGTTTGATTCATCACTGACTCAATGGACCCCGGGAGTTGGTGATGGACAAGAAGGCCTGGTGTGCTGCAGTCCATGGGGTCACAAAGAGTCAAACACAATTGAGCAACTGAACTGAATTGAATGAACCTTTGTCAACGAAGTGATGTCTCTGCTTTTTAATATGCTGCCTATGTTTGTCATAGCTTTCTTCCGAGGATGAAGTGCCTTTTAATTTCATGGCTGCAGTCACCGTTTACAGTGACTTTAGAGCGCAAGAAAAGAAAGTCTGTCACTGCTTTCACTCCTACCCCTTCTATTTGCCATGAAGTGATGGGACCAGATGCCATGATCTTAGTTTTTTCTTTAGTGCTGAGTTTCAAGCCAGCATTTCCACTCTCCTCTTTCACCCTCATCAAGAAACTCTTTAGTTCCTCCTCACTTTCTGCCATTAGAGTGGTAACATCTGCATATCTGAGGTTATTGATATTTCTCCTGGCAATCTTGATTCCAGCTTGTGCTTCATGCAGCCTGGCGTTTCTCATGATGTACTCTGCACATAAGTTAAATGAGCAAGTGACAACATACAGCCTTGACATACTCCTTTTCCTATTTGGAACCAGTCTGTCCTTCCATGTCCAGTTCTAACTGTTGCTTCCTGATCTGCATACAGGTTTCTCAAGGGGCAGGTCAGGTGGTCTGGTATTCAAATCTCTTGAATAATTTTCCACAGTTTGTTGTGATTCACACAGTCAAAGGCCTTAGTGTAGTTAATGAAGCAGAAGTAGATGTTTTTCTGGAATTGTCTTGCTTTCTCTCTGACCCAATGAATGTTGGCAATTTGATCTCTGGTTCCTCTGCCTTTTAGGAACCCATCTTCTACATCTGAAAGTTCTTGGTTCACATACTGCTGAAGGACCTTGAGCATTACCTTACTAGCATGTGAAATGAGATCTCTTGCAGTGTGAAGTCATGTGGGCCTTAGGAAGCATTACTATGAGCAAAGCTAGAGGAAGTGATGGAATTCCAGCTAAGCTGTTTAAAATCCCAAAAGATGATGCTGTTAAAGTGTTGCACTCAATATGCCAGGAAATTTGGAAAACTCAGCAGTGGCCACAGGACTGGAAAAGATCAGAGAAACTATAAAAGAAGAAATTTAGTCCCATAAACCTGTTCTGCCTCCATTTCCTCACCAATAAAATACATATAGTAAGAGTACCTGTCTTATGAGAGGATTTTCAGAACTAAATGAGTTAACACCTAAAATATGCTTAACACAGTATCAAAGAAATGGCACATGGTCAGCAAATGTTAATTATTAAGATGTCAGAGCAATGAAGAAGGAACATTGCAATAACTGAAAATACTCAACTATAAAATTGTTTTTCCAACCTTCAAGTCTCACCAATACACAAGGGAGAGAGTCTCCATCACCCTGCATGGGACACCTCCAGGGATAGCTGCTGAAGAGCAAGCAACTCAAGCAAGTAACCTAGTCCTTCAAAAGATCTATGTTCTCTTTTTCCTGGGATGAACAGGGCTTCCCAGCTGGCGCTAGCGGTAAAGAATCCACCTACCAATGCAGAAGACATAAGAGAAATGAGTTCGATTCCTGGATCGAGAAGAATCCCATGGACAGAGGAGCCTGGTAGGCTATAGTCCATGGGATCGCAAAGAGTCAGACATGACTGAAGTGACTTAGCACGCGTGTAACAGCTGACTTAAAATGGAAGGATGCTCAAGAAAAAAGATTAGAAGGAAATATATCAACATGTAAACAGAAACAATCCCTACGTGTATGGTCCATGTGAAAGTGAAAGTGCTGGTCGCTCAGTCGTGTCTGACTCTTTGTGACCCCATGGACTGTAGCCCGCCAGCCTCCTCTGTCTATGGGATTTTCCCAGGCAAGAATACTGGAGTGGTTGCCATTTACTTCTCCAGGGGATCTTCCCAACTCAGGGATCAAACCTGCTCTCCTGCATTGCAGGCGGATTCTTTACCATCTGAGCCATGGGGCGTTTATATTTTCTTCCTTTCCTTACCAGAATATCCTAGTCCTTGCAGTAACCTTGTATTAATTTTGCATTTATTTTTTAACTTGTAGTGTATATTTTGAATCTGAACTATTTTGTTGCCTACAACGGATAATGACATGAATCCCCTTCTTGATATAACTCTGAGGGAAAGGTCTACAGAGGTGGCCAAAGACCAGACATCAGAGTGTGAGTAAAGGAAATGGGAAAGGTGGGCTCTAGACCCAGAGCAGTCTCTCTCCGCTTCTGCCCCACACCCACACCTTTATCAGAAATAATTTTTAAGGACAGACGAATTGGGAGTGAAGAAGTTCCAGGTAATAATGGCCAGCATTCACTGAGCTTTACATGCATAATCGCACTTAACCTTCCAACTCTATAGTACAGATTGGAAATGGGGGCTCCCAGCAGTTTCTCAGTTTAGGGACTTGAGAAGAATATGCGAGCTTGGGCGATGGGAAGAAGGACTGGCTTGGAGAGGGGTCCCTATAGGCTTTGGGGGGAGGTTATTTCTACTCCAGTTTGCAGAAGCAGGTGATCAACCATCTTCCTGAAGGGCCCCTGAGGCAAAGAAGTGGAGGCAACTCAGCAAGAAATCCGGAGGGGGCGGGGGGCGACCCCACAGTGGCTCGCCCGTGTTTCATCTTTTCCTTATTATGTCTTCTGAAGGGCTTCTTGCCAGAGTGGCAGTCATTTCATGGGCTAGGCACTGTGGGGAGGGAAGAAGCACGTGACACGTGGCCTCTGGTCTTAATGAAAGCCATTCTGATTCGCAGACTGGCTGGTAATCGAATCACTTGTAATCAAAGTTTCCAGACCCAAGAGAAAAGGGTCAGGGAGAGTAAGAAATGGATTTTACGTATACCATACAATCATTCCTGGAGACGTTCTGACAGGGAACTAATGTTTATACAGTGCCCACCACGTGCCACGCTCCACCTCACACATGGCATTTCTTCAGTCCTACCAGCAACCCTCTGTGGTCTGTTTCCCTCCCCCTACACGCCTGGGAAATACCCTATTCTCGACACAGTGCTGTGAATCTCAGAATGCATTTAAAAGAATAGTGCTGGCTTAGACAGAGAAACTTCTGGAAACCCGTTCCAAACCTCCTTTGTACTGGCCCCGGTCACTGCTACAAAACATACTCCTGAAATACCAGGGAAATGCTACGTTCAAGACAAATTCTAAAATGCTCTCCTTTAAAGCTAAAAAGAAATGATACAAATGAACTTATTTACAGAACAGAAACAGACTCACAGACCTAGAGAAGGAACCTATGGTGAGCAGGAGGGGAGGAAGAGAGGAAGGGATGGTCAGGAAGTTCGGGATGGACATGTACACACAGCTATGTTTANCAGTTATGGAAAGTGAAAAACAGTAGTGTAAATATCGGCGTTTTATTTAACCCAGATACTCTGGTGAGGAAGAAACCATGGCCTGTTGTTTATCGTGCATGCAGTTTGCATTTGTTTATTTACTTGGCTGTGTCAGGTCTTAGTGGGGGCAGGTGGGATCTTTTTGTTTTGGTACAAGGGGACCTCTAGTTGTGAAGTGTGGGCTCTAGAGCCTGTGGGCTCAGTTACCTTTCAGCAAGTGGAATCTTAGTTCCCTGACCAGGGATTGAACTTGTGTCCCCTGCTTGGAAGGAAGATTCTTAACCACTGGACCATCAAGGAAGTCCCTATCACATGCAGAGTTTTAAACTGTATATAGTAGCATTGGTCTACTACCAGCGCTTGGGCTTTCCCATGTGCTCGGTGGTAAACAATCCACCTGCCACCTCAGGAGAACTGGGATCTGACCCTGGGGGTTGGGAGGATTCCCGGGAGAAGGGAACAGCTACCCACTCCAGTCTTCTTGCCTGGAGAATCCCAAGGACAGAGGAGCCTGGGGGGCTAGGCCGTAGAGTTGCAAAGAGACAGACAGGACTGAGCGACTGAGCACACGCACATGATCAGTGCTTAAAGAATTACAAGGGACATAAATCACTAATAGATAAATAAATAGACATAAATCACTAACAGATAGACTCTAAACTTTATTCAATACTTTTCTAAAAGAGATGCAAATCATTAGGCAGTGTTCTTTATTAAATTCAATTTTTAATTACATTAAGTAAAGGTGGTAGCTTCTCTAATTGTTGATACATGCTTGCACTGGCAAGATGCATGTTGAAATACTGATAAGTGGATTGCCAACAGTAATTGTAAACATTCTGAGGATGTGATTTCACAATACTGATTCTCAGGAATTTTTTTTAATATAGTAAATATTGGTTCTTCTCTTTTTTGTTTTTTAAATTATGAAAGTACACTAACATATTTACAGGAGACTTGGAAAACACAGACAAAATTACATGTAGTTCCACTATGCATCATGCTAAGTCGCTTCAGTCGTGTCCAGCTCTCTGTGACCCCATGGACCACAGCCCGCCAGGCTCCTCTGTCCATGGGGTTCTCCAGGCAAGAACACTGGAGTGGGTTGCCATATCCTCCTCCAGGGTATCTTCCCAACCCAGGGGTCGAACCTGTGTCTCTTATGTCTCTTGCACTGACAGATGGATTCTTTACCATGAGCACCACCTGGGAAACCCAGGAAGCCCATAGTTTCACTATATATTACATTTATTATTTAAGCAGATAATTTGAGATTTTTAGCTGGAGTTTCAATATCAAACTCTCAAAAATTAACAGAGTGAATAGACAAACAAGTATAAGGCTACACAGACCTGTCTATCACCAGGAACCAACTCAGCATAATTAAGATTTATACCATTTTCACACAACAGAAGGGTACAAACTCTATTCAAGTTCTCATAGACTATAAACTAAAGGGGAAAAAAAATTTTTTTTTCTTGTTCTACTTGGGTGGAAGTATGTTTGCAGTGACAAGTTAGTAATAAAAACCATCCTTGAAAACGATTCTGTTCTGTTCTTTGATGGGTCTTTTCTCACGGATGATGGCTAGGCTGTTAAATAACAGTTGGACGACTTGGATAGATCTTCTCTTCTGCCTAGAACGGGGTGATTTTGCAACCCCCTTAGTGATGTCATGCTGAACGGAACAACGATAAACATGATTTGTCCCAGGGTGCACGCTCCTCACTGCGCCTGACAGATGGGTACAGCCGTGGAAAGGGAACTTGATCCCCTTCGCAGACTGTACTGATTCCCTGATCTCAGCGTTCCCCCACTCCCACCCCAGGATCCTGAGCTGGAGGATTGTTTCATATATGAACTGCACCACAGTGTCTTTAGAGTGGAACTGTAGAATTGTAGCTTTAGAAATTACCTTCCACATCAACTGTCTGTATTCCTACCACCTACACCAGCTCCGCAAACATGGAACAGAGGAGGCATAGACAGAATCATGAGGGATTTCAAAGCTTCTGGGAAGTATGAGCTATAAGGCTACCTCCATGAAAGGGGACTTAGCATTATTCCATCATTAATTCCCTTGCGAGGTAATAAAATCCATATATGCACTGGCCTCTGCCCTAGTTCCGGGCACAGGGCTGCGGAAACTCTGGTGATTTTCTGAGTGATAAGAGTGTCTTTTGTTCTAAAGAAGTGACTCTGAGTGAGCTCCTGGATGACTCCTGGAGGGAGCTGTTCACTGGAAAAACCAAGCCTTTATTAGAAGCTTGGAATTTTCAGCCATACTCCGCAAGTCTCTTGAGGAGGAAGGAGGATTAGAAATGGAGTTCACAGTCGATCATGTCTCCATAAAAATACCAAAGGTGTAGGATTTGAAGAGACTCCAGGTGGGTATACACACCCATACCAGGTGGGTATACACATCCATACCAGGAGGGTATACACACCCACACCAGGAGGATGACACAAGCCATTCCCATGGGGATAGAAGCAGCTACTCTGAGGACCCTCCCAGATCTCGCCCTGTGTATCACTTCATCTGACTGTTCCTCTGTATTTTTTGTTTCCCTGAGTTCTGTGAGCTACTCTAGCAAATTAATTGAACACAAGGAGGGGATCATAAGAAACTCTGATTTACAGACAAGACAGGCAGAAATTTTGGGACCTGTGGCTCATGATTGGCATCCCAAGTGGGGAGCAGTCTCATGGGACCAGGTCCTTAACCCATGGGATCTGATGCTACCTCCTGGAAGATAGCATCAGTATTGAGTTACATGGTAGAACACCAGCTGGTGTCCCAGATTTGCTTGGTGGAGGTAAACCCCCACATCTGGTGTTAGCAGTGTTAGGAGTATGATAGTCATATGGGAGTAAAGGAAGACTCACAGAAGGGGGGGGGGTTGTTGCCACTACATCTCCCGGTGATATCTGAGATGGCTAGCAGCAATAATAACAACAACAAAATCACCAATAATAGTTGTTGAGAAACAACTATTATTGCAGCACTTAAAAGCCTGATCTTAAGTCAGAAAACCTCTTTAAATCTCAGCCAGGTGGTGCTAGTGGTAAAGAACCCACCTGCCAATGCAGGAGACATAAGAGACACAGGTTCAATCCCTGGGCCAGGAAGATCCCCTGAAGGAGGGCATGGCAACCCACTCCAGTATTCTTCCCTGAAGAATCCCATGAACAGAGGGGCCTGGATAGAGGAGTCCATAGGATTGCAAACAGTCAGACACAACTGAAGTGACTTAGCACACACATGCCATTGTTTTAACTTCTCTGTGCTTAGGTCTCTTTGTCCATAATACAGGAATAGTAATCCCACTACCTCAAAAAGCCATGGTGGAGATGAGATGAGATAAGGCAGGTGACATGCTATATCAGTTACAAATTATCTTTAGCTGCAAACAACACAATTTAATTTTTCTCATGAAAAGATATACCCAGAGGTGAGTGAGAGTTAGGGCTAGTTCAGCAGCCTAAGGTGTTGGAATTGAAGCTTCCAGGACTCCTCCTCCTTGTAATCCCAAAAGGGCTGTTGTCCCACCAGCCATCACATCCAGATTCCTGGCAGGAAGTAGGGAAGTAGGGCTAAGCAAACCCCACAGTGGAGTCATCCCAATCCCTGTAAGCACCTTCCCAGAAGCTTCTCTGTTCCTTCTCACATCCCACTCTCTCTTCAACTTCACCGGCTCAGCTCCTTACTGAAACAGCGCTTCCTAAACTTACTCATGACTTCACATTGCTCAGTTTAGCAGACGTCTTTCAGTCCTCATCTTTCCTGACCTCTTTCTCTCAGGAAAGCAAGATGCCCTGCTTGAAATTCATGCTTCCTGTGCCCTCCATGAATAACGCCGTGCTCTCTGCATCTCTCTCTCTCTGCATCTCTAGTCTCTCCTTCTGTCCCCTTTGTATATTCATTGTCCTCTGCAGAGCCACTAAATGCTGGTGTCCTCAAAGCTGGGCCCAGGCCCTGTTCTCTGCTCCCATGACATCCCTCTTCAGGCATCTCAGCCACACTGCAGCTTAACTCCCACTTGTGTGCTATTTGCCCAAGCTTCCTTCTTCAACTCAGATGTCTCCTCTGAGCTCCAGACTTGTGCAGCCACTCCTCAGTCAAATCTAAGACCCAATGCCACTGAAAATAAATATTTTTTTATAAAGATTCTCACACAGATGCATAGGAGGACTCCTTGTGCTGTCTGGCAGCGGGGAGGTGTAGCATCTTGGTCACCGTTGTTGCAGAAGCAGGTTTGCACAGAGTGAAACTGCACACAGTGGAATGTGGCACAGAAATCGGGAGAAGCTGGCTGGAGGAAAGTGCACATGGCAAGATGGATAAAGTGTAAAAACACAGTGTTCCCAGCACCCAGGCTGTGGCATCTAAAGGTGGTCTCCCACTAATCAGAACCAGGGCTCCCTGAAGAAACGGCTGACTCCACATCTAAGGCAATAAATTTATAATATGAGCCAGGACCATCTGATTCTACCACCAGCAAGAAAGCTATCAAAGATAATGAGGTGGGGACTCCTCTGGTGGTCCAGTGGTTGATGATCTGCCTCGCTATGCAGGGAATGTGAGTTCGATCCCCGGTCGGGGAACTAAGATCCCACGTGGTGTGGGGCAAATAAGTCTGTGTGGTGCAGATAGAGAGTACATACGCCACCAAGAAAGGATGCCCGCAGGATGCAACCAAGACTCAACAGAGCAAATAAAGATTTTTTAAAAAAGAAAAAGTGATGAGGTGAGTCCTTTTGTAGTCAAAAAGGACTTAAAAAAAGAAAAACCAACTTGTAGAGGCTCCCATTTGCCAAAGATAGGACGATTTAAGAACCCAGATGGATAGCAGCAAACAACTGAATTAGTCAATGAAATTCATGAGTTAAAAATCTTATTTTTAAAACCTGATTGATTTATCTTTAGAGAAACTAACTCATTATTTTGGAAACTAATAAAAACCAAGCATCTATCTTGTCTTTCCTATACAATCTTTATGTGAAAGTAACTAAATTTTTCTTTATAGAAATATTTTAACTAATAAACGAAGAAGGAATGATAGAATTAGATTATCATCATTTGAGGGACTCCCCTAGTAAGTGGCTAAGACTCTGTACTCCCAATGCAGTGGGCCCCAGATTTGATGCCTGGTCAGGAAACTAGGTCCCATGTGCTGAAATTAAAGATCCTGAGTGCTGCAACTAAGATCTACACAGCCAGATAAATAAACAAAAAACGTTTTTAAAGATTATCATTTGAAAACTCCCCAGTGAACTCCCTGATTATCACTGTTAATATCACAAAAAGAAATAGCCAGATACACACACACACAGATACACACACACACACACACACCATTGAATCACTTTGCTGTACACCTGAAACTAACAGAACATTGTAAATCAGCATATTTCCAAAAAAAAAAAAAAAAAAAAAGTCAGGTGCCTCCTGATAAAAGTCTGTAACTTCACCTATGAAGTGCTTCTTATAAAAAAATTTAACCTGTATCTGATCACATTTCTAGATCTCACGACCAATTTACAGGAAATATACAGGACAGAGGAGCACATTTTAAAAAACACCACAGGGCTTCCCTGGTGGTCCAGAGGTTAAGAATCCACCTTTCAATGCAAGGAGCACCTGGTCCAGGAAGATGCCACAGGGCAACTAAGCCGGCGCACCACAGCTATGGGCCCACGGGCTGCAACTCCCGAAACCCACGCCTGGAGCCTGTGCGCCACGACAAGGAGGCCACTGCAGGGAGCAGCCTGGGCACCGCAGGCAAGGGGAGCCCCTGCTCGCCGCAGCTAAAGTCCACGATGGCAACAAAGGCCGGCACAGTCAGAAACGACCCAACTAAGGTCTTTAAAAGCCTTACTAAGCACCACGAGGATACAGTTAGCAAAATCCAGACTGAAAAACTCCTCGAAGATACATGATCTAGGAGTGGTAGACCTACAAATTAAAAGAGACAAGAAACATATCAACCAATCACAATCTATAAACCTTATTTGAATCTTGATTCAAACTAAAAATATGTGAAAATAGGGAAAATTTGCATGCTGATTGAATGTTGATCTAAATGATTATTTCTAATTTTTAGGTATGATAATATGCTATAATGACTATGTATTATAATGATTTTATTTTAGAGGTTCATAGAAAAATATCTATTGATGAAATAGTATGATGCTGTTTCAGAGTAATCTATGAAGAATAGGAATGGGTGGGGTGTAAGTGAAACAAAACTGGCCTCCAGTTTACGTTTGACTTTGAGTGATGGGTACACTGGAGCTTATGATACTATTCTACTGTTGAAAAAGCTCCAAATTTTTCCATAGGAAAACATTTTTAAAGCCAAGGTGAGTGAAAAAAAAAAAAAAGAATGAAATGGGATATCTACTACTCTGTTTATGTAAGTTTAAAATGCAAACACACACATACAAATGCAAATAAAAGGACATACATTAAACTTATGAGACTGACTGTCATGAAGACTGGGAAATGGACACAGAGAATAAGATTTTAAAAAGTATAAAGATAAGTGAAATAAGAAAGGGACATTGCGCTGATCAACCGTGATGTGTCTTACTCAACCCTCTGCCTCTGAGATCAAAAAAAGCTCTTTCACACAGATGTGAGGGTTAAATGAGGTCTGTGGGCATTATTCTTGGCACATCATGGTCCTTAGTAAATGTCCATTTCTCTCTGTCCCCTCCACTTCCCATCCTCGCTGCCTTGCATCCATCTCCCTGCCTCACTAAGGGATAAACACGACCTGTGAATTCGCTTTAACATGCGAGACACTGCTCACAGCTTTATCCTTCCATCTCCTCAGCACATGGGCTTCCCAGGTGGTTCAGTGGTAAAGACACTGATTCCCAAAGCAGGAGATGCAAGCTTGATCCCTGGGTCTGGACCCTTTGGAGAAGGAAATGGCAACCGACTCCCCTATTCTTGCCTGGGAACTCCCATGGACAGAGGAGCCTGGCGGTCTATAGGGTCACGAAAGAATCGGACATGACTTGCTGACTAGGACTCCTCAGCAGATGCTTTTCAGAGAGGGCAATACTTAAGAAATGAATCTCTAATCAGTGAAACCCCTGCATTGCACCTCAGTGCCAAGCCCTCAAACAAGACGGCTCAGGCCCGCCCTCCAGCCCACAACCCTCCAGAGTGGCAGTCTGGGTTTGTTCCCATCTTCTCAATCAAACACACCAACACTAAAAAGCCCACCACCTGCCAGCTCGTGGCAGGAATCAGAACTCCAGGTTGCAGCTTGGACTCAGATGTGAGCCCAAAGCGTCAGAGTGAAATATTTAGATGCTGATCTCTGCCCTTCCACCTCCCTGGGAAGATTTCCATTTTACACCCCACCTAACGACCACCAGAAGCCACCCTCTACCATCTCCTCCTTTGCCTCTAAGGACCATGACTACCACATTCCTTCCAAGAAACATGTGAACTTTTAATTAAAAATCACATTTTGGGTGACTGGCTCACTGGAAACCACTTCCAGACAGGGCCAGTGACTTGCCCAGAAAATTGGAGGGCCAGAAATTGCCTTGGAGTCAGTGGCCCCTGACAGCTACTTGGCAACTGAAGGAGAAGAGAAGCAGAATTCTAAATGGGGTTTATAATAGACAGTCCGGGTCCATTTTATCGGAGCTGTTGGAGTGAAAAGCAGTCAATCAGCTGTGTTCCTGGGCTACACCTTGGCCCCAACAGGTCAACGTCAAGGTCGGCGGTGAGCAGAGGGAAGGACATTTCACCAGCCCGTGCACACGGCTTGATCTAGCATATTCTGCCTGTCTGTCACCATGCTGGAAGACGCTGAGAAAATTCACTCTAGGACCTCCACTTCGGAAATTCTAATAACCTTGTGAGGGATATAGAAAATTATATACCACAAAGTGAGACAGTACAGCTAAGCAACCACCATGAAACTAGTTGGCATTCATCTCTTTCTGGAATACCTTTTATCATCTTACTTGGTAGACCTGAATCCAAAGGTGCCCAGATGCCACTCCCTACACGCAATCCTGCCCTGGCAACTCATCTTGGCACGCCCCTTTCTTGTCGTTTTTTTACTGGAATACAAGTGTTCGTTTCTGCTGTGCAGCAAGTGAGTCAGCCCCGCGTACACATATAACCCTTCTTCCGTGATTTCCTCCCCATTTAGGCCACCGGAGAACACTGCGGAGCTCTTTGTGCTACACAGTGGGTTCTCGTTAGTTACCTATTTCATACATAGAATCAATAGTGTGCAGGACTTCCCAGGTGCCACTAGAGGTAAAGAACCCGTCTACCAATGCAAGAGAGGTGGTTCAATCCCTGGGCTGGGAAGATACCCTGAAGGAGGAGACGTTAACCCACTCAGTATTCTCGCCTAGAAAATTCCCTGGACTGAGGAGCCTGGCAAGCTACAGTCCATGGGGTCACAAAGAGTCGAAGTGCCTTAGCGCAACACAGCACACACACCAATAGTGTATGCAATCCCAGTCTCCCCGTCCATCCCACCACCCGGCACTCCATTTCCTGTGCAATCCCTCCCAGGATACACAGACCCCCTGCCCAATAAAGCCAAGCCTTAACCTTAGCAGATCCCTCATGTGTTAAAGAGGAAGAGGAGAAAGGAGTCAAGGTGGATTCTGATAGCATCTCTATGCTGGGGTGGGAGCTGGTGAAGTTCCCAGTCCAGCTTCCTTGCTTCCTGAACCTAGTGCTATTCTGGGCAGACGCCCCCATGCATTCTCAGGAGTACTGACAGTAACAAGCAACTGACAAAGCCATCCAGAATCGCAGGCTAGGAGCGTTGACTTACACGGCCAGACCCAGACGACATTCCTGGTCATCAATCCCGCCGCCGGCAGGTCAGGCTTAGACTCGGCTGTGTCTGAACCACTCGGGCACATTTGTATTACGGGGAACAGTGTCGCAGCTGCATAGCTCAGAGGTCTAATATCTGTCACCAGCTGTTCCTGGATTCATCCTTCCCTCTCCTCCTTCCAAGCCTTCTGAGCAAGCGAATGAGGGCTTCGTGATGGATTTACCTCACTAAACTGACCAGAAAAGGGTGGAAGCAAAATAAAAGCTACAATTTGAATGTAGCCGGAGGACACATACAGCAGGGAATGGCTTTTCAACCTGAGAAAGCCGAAGGCAGATGCTAAGAAAATTAACTTGGGTACTTTTCTTGCATCACGGGCTCCGTGTTAGCCGAAAGAGCCCAGCATCTTGAATGGAGCATTGTCCTTAGAGGCAGTGAACGCAAGAGAATTCGGGACAACCTCGTGTGGTTATGTGACAAAGACTATGAATCTGTCTTCATGCTAAGCCATCTTGTTTCTGAACACCGTGATGAAGTACAACAAAAACAACAATTTCACTTTAAAAGTCCATTACTTAGGATAACTGCTCTACCAGTTAGAGTATTTGGTGCAAGTAAGAAAAAACACCTCTTTAAACAAAATGGAACAGGCCTTTCCTGGTGGTCTAGTGGTTAAGACTCCACACTTGCACTGCAGAGGGCACAAGTTTGATCCCTGATCTGGGGACTAAGATCCTACAAACCACACGGAACAGCAAAATTAATGAGACTCTGTCGGGAAGATACAGGGTGGTTTGCAAGATGGAGTGTAAAGCTGCTCCATTGGTCACTGCAGGGTGAAAAATTCTAATTGTGGTGTTGGAGAAGACTCTGGAGAGTGCTTTGGACTGCACGGAGATCAAACCAGTCAATCCTAAAGGAAATCAGTCCTGAATATTCATTGGAAGGACTGGTGCTTAAGCTGAAGTTCCAAAACTTTGGCCACCTGATGCGAAGAGACATTTCATTAGAAAAGACCCTGATGCTGGGGAAGACTGAAGGCAGAAAGAGAAGGGGACGACAGAGGATGCGATGTCTGGATGGCATCACTGACTCAATGGACATGAACCTGAGCAGGCTCCGAGAGATGGTAAAGGACAGGGAAGCCTGCCGCGCTGCAGTCCGTGGGGTCGCTAAGAGTCGGACACGACTGAGTGACTGAACAACAACTAAGGGTCTGGAGAGCTGAGGCTGACTGGCAGCCCATGGGGGCCACGCTGCCAAGATAAACACGGGGCCCAGACATTTTCCCTGTGTCACT
>SJYV01016118.1:1295242-1373772 GCA_006410875.1 Neotragus pygmaeus | reverse complement strand
AAAATGTTAGGTAAAAACGACCAGGATCCCAAAAAGAGTATCTAACAGGCTTTTTAATGGCGAAGCGCTCCCTGGCGGGGTTCCCGGACTCCAACGAGGCAGGTCGAGGAAGTCCGCGCCGGAGGGTGTTAGAAGAGGCTTATGTAAGTTTGCTGCGAGGGATGGTCAGGTTAATGGGCGGGGATTGGGATAGGTCGCCTGGCCGAGGCGTCGCGGGCTGACAGGTCCTTCTACGTGGCTGGGGTGGGGCGGCTTTAGCTGGCAAAGTGTGCTGTCACTGGTCCCCGGGATCTGGGCGGCTCCTTCCGTTAGGGACTTCCCCCGCCAGCGGGAGGAAAAGGAGGGGCGGCCCATTATGGCCCCCGGGGTCCGGCCTTACAGAAATAACTACTGATTAATGACAAATTAATTTATTACTTTGATAAATTTATTAATTTAATTAATTTGTTGAGGATCTGGCTTCCCCGGTAGCACAGTGGAAAAGAGTCAGCCTGCAATGCTGGAGATGCAGAAGACTCGAGTTCTGATCCCTGGGTCAGGAAGATTCCCCTGGAGAAAGAAATGGCAACCCACTCCAGTATTCTTGCCTGGGAAATCCCATGGACAGAGGAACCTGGCAGGCTACAGTCCGTGGGGTCGCAGAGTCAGACACAACTTAGTGTAACTTAATGACTGAGCACAGCTCTGGTTGGATTTGCATCTTGACAGGCGACTGGGTCTGCCCTGGGGATTCACCTGAAGGGGAAACCAAGTGGGTGCCTGGAGGCATGGAGGCAAAGGCAGGAGAACCTTAGTGGAGACATTTCTCTCCTGGGCGCATCTCCTGGGAGACAGTCTCCAGCTATCAATGGAGCATCTTCTCAGAGCCTATCCCCAGTGCTTCTGAGGTCTAAGGAAGACGAGAGAGTGTGGATGTGGGCTGCTCTGCGCCCTGGAGCCAGGGCGGCCTGTGGGCTGGTGTGCCTGCTTCTTTCTGGAGCTTCCCTTACAAAGCAGCCCCTGGTGTGGTTTTGTGATTGTTTGCTCTTTGGCTTGGGGGATTTGGGCCACACTACTTGCAGGATCCTCGTTCTTCAACCAGGGGTTGAACCCAGGCCCACTGCAGGGAAAGTGCCGTGAAAGTCCTAACCACTGGACTTCCAGGGATGTTGCCAGCCCTTGGTTTTTGCTTGCCATGGCTTTAGACGCAACACTCACACCCCTGCGATTCCCCACCCCTCTCTTCAGTCCAACCATCGCCTTTCCCTGGTCGGCTCCATCATCACCTTGAGGGCTCAGTGTAGCCACAGGAAGGGAAGTGAGCCCTAGAGTCGGTCGGAGAAGGACAATCCAGCTGGGGGTGGCGGAGGCCGGCGTCGCAGGACGTGTGCGTCTGTGGCCACAGCAACACTACTGCTCATTCGGTAGGAGATCGAGGCTGCTGTGGGGTCTGGGGGGTCTGTAGAGTAAATACATATACATACACATGTATGTTTCATATATTTATAATTATTTGTATATTTATTTGGGCTTCCCAGGTGGCACTAGTGGTAAAGAACCCACCTGCCAATGCAGGAGACATAATAGACACAAGTTTGATCCCTAGGTCGGGAAGAACCCATGGAGGTGGGCATGGCAACCCACTCCAGTATTCTTGCCTAGAGAATCCCATGGACAGAGGAGCCTGGCAGACTATAGTCCATAGGGTTGCAAAGAGTCAGACACAGCTGAACTAACTTACCATGCATGCTCATATATATTTATATATTTTAATATGTGTGTGCTAAGTCGCTTTAGTCGTGTCTGACGCCATGCGACCCCATGGACTATAATCTGTCAGACTCCTCCATCCATGGAATTCCCCAGGCAAGAATACTAGAGTGGGTCGCCGTGCCCTTCTCCAAGGGATCTTCCCTACCCGGGGATCGAACCCACATCTCTTATGTCTGCTGCATTGGCAAGTGGGTTCTTAACCACTAGCACGACCTGGGAAGCCCATGTATTTTAATATATCCTTATGTATATGGGGGCTTCCCTGGTGGCTCAGCTGGTAAAAGAATCCGCCTACAATGCGGGAGATCTGGGTTAGATCCCTGGATTGGAAGATCCCCTGGAGAAGGGAACGGCTACCCCACTCCAGCATTCTGGCTTGGAGGATTCCATGTACCGTGTAGTCGGGGTTGCAAAGAGTCGGACATGACTGAGCGACTAACACTTTCACTTTAATGTATATTTTAGTGTTATTCATGTGAATCCAAGTTTAATAATTCAGATTGGATGAAGAGGAATCGAATTTCCTGGGAGACGTGGGGAAGTTCAGTGCTGGAGGGAGAAAAGAGGATTGAAGAAGTTCAAAGTGAAGTGAAGAGAAGTGAAAGTCACTCATTCGTGTTCGACTCTTTGTGATCTCAGGGAGGTACGAAGAAACCATGCCCTTTCTCTGGCCTGCAAGACTTGCTCGCTCCCATGTGTGCCTGCTTCTATTTCCACATTCACAGCCCCTACCCCTTTACAGGTCCCAAGTCAAATTACATCTCTTCTACTGTTGCTTTTTCTTCACATACACAGGCCATTTATCAGCGTTTCACCACTGTTATTGATTTCATTGTTACTCATTTTTTAGATTGCCAGTTGAAAATTGTTTCTGCAAAATAAATGCTTGTAAGTCAGCCCATTTTCCCATGGACTCACACTACCATTTCAGAGGTATGATCCCACAAACCACAAAATTTGAACATATGGACTAAAAACCACATATGGAACCGACTGTACCCTTAAAAGAAGATGCACCGTTTGACTGTGATTCTCCCTTTGACATCTGCAAGAAAAGCTAGTCAAACAAGTGATCGATTACAAAGAGTGCTCCAAGCTAAAAGTGTATTCATTTTTTATTAACCACCTTTCTGGATTGATTGGCTTCTGTTTTATTGGTTTTTCTCAATGATGAATGTCAATTGACTAATTAATCATTCACGCTTGAAATCGTTTGTCTGGATATTCAGTGAAATCCTTCTGTGAGCCTGCGGGGCAGCGCTGACTACGAACAGCTCCTCAGCACCCTCCCCTTCCCTGAGGTCATTGCGTCCTGACTTGTCCTGCACTCCCCCACCCCTTAATGACTCTGCTGGTCATGAGACAGCCCTCTCAAGACTGCCCTTGTCCTCAGCCAAAAGTCACATTTACTCCCGGAATTATATTTACTTCTGCCTCGTCCTGCCCTGTGTTTCCCTGGCACTGGCTCTTTCACGTGTTTGGCCCTGAGGTCCATATATTTATTTATCGAATCTTCAGAGCAAAGTAGTAAAATGTCACTCTTTCTTTAAAATCGTATGTTAGCATTTTGCCGGCAGCTAGTAGCAATGATCTTTTTAGTTCTAGCCTTTCTAAGCAGGGATACACAGTCTTCTTGTTTTTGTTTTCTGACTGCATTTTTTTAAGTCCAATATTGTAGGCACTTTGCAGGTCCTACCAACTGTGAGGTGCATTCCTGCTTTGGATTATGAGAGGTGCAAGAAAGACATGTCTCAACAATCTGTCGCTGAAATCCAAACTCCTTGAATTCCAAGTGAAAGCCCCCGATGACGCTTTACAGTGTTCAAAACTCCACGTCAAAAGGGATGGAAATCTGCTCCCCGGCCAAGCAACAGCTAGAGCCTGGGAAACCAAAAAGGTGGCAGACTCTCATCCAAGGTTTTGCTGAACAGTACTTCTCTTTGCTGTGCTCCGTACGATCTACACTCTTCTAATTCGTTTGCAAAAACTGGTTGCGCCCATTGAATGGATGTCAGTACGGGGGTGCATCCCATGGTTTGTGTAAGCGCTGGTTCCATCATCCTGGCTGAAGAATTACAGTAGCAAATGCCCCCCATTGGTGGGGCGGGGGCTGAGCGGGGAAGTACTGAAGGCCTGGGACTGGACCCCTGCTGTCCTGCCTGCTGCCCTGCTCATCGCGGGAGGACAAAGTGCTTCACCTCGCTGCGGCTCGCTTTCCAGCTTACACCAGGTTCTGCAGCTCTGTCCCACTCAAGGACAGGACGCAGAGGGAGCCGCTGAGATGAAAGAAGTGAGAGCACTCGGAAAAGACTGAAGTGCCGCCCAGCTTTAAGGCAGGGATGTCCGCAGCGGAGAAAAAAGAAGCCACAGGAAGAGCTGCTGGTGTCCACATGCTGTTCCTCTTCAACTCAGCGCGGCTGCTTATAGATCAGGTAGAGACTGAAACCAGGAAGAGGAAGGACAGGAGGGAGACGGACAGAAAGAGACAGGATGGAACGCCTGCTGAAGGAAGCATGACATTGCTGGCCAGTGATTCACATCCAGTGCCAGCAACCAGGAACTAGTGGCTCAGCGGCTCACACTCCAGGAGCATCACAAAATTAAATATGCGCTGGATGTATGTCTCACACTCCAGGAGCACCACAAAATTTATATATGTGCTGGATGTATGATATATAAGATTGTATATGCTACCTTTACACTGTGACTACAATACATACTATATGTACTGTTGTATAGTACACATTTATACGTGCTATACACGCAGGGCTTCCCAGGGGGCTCAGTGGCAAAGAATCCACCTGCCAAAGCAGGAGACGCAGGAGACTCAGGTTCGATCCTCGGGTCCTGAAGATCCCCTGAAGTAGGAAATGGCCACCCACTTCAATATTCTTGCCTGGAAAATTCCACGGATGGAGGAGCCTAGTGGGCTGCAGTCCACGGGATCTCAAAGAGTCAGAAACGACTGAGTAATGGAGCACATAGGTACTACATACAGTACTATATGTATATTTTACATATGCATACACATGTATAATACTATACACAATATACAACGTAAAAACAGTATATATAATATACTAGTACATGATATGTAGTATAATGTGTATACGATACATAGTATAATATAATGTATGAAGTGTGAAGTATTAGTCACTCAGTCATGTTTGACTCATTGTGACCCCATGGACTGACTGGAGCCTGCTAGACTCCTCCATCCATGGGGTTTCTCGGGCAAGAATACTGGCATGAGTTGCCATTCCCTTCTCCAGGGGAATCTTCCAAACCCAGGGATAGAACTCCCGCATTGCAGGCAGATTCTTTACCATCTGAGCCACCAGGGAAGGCCCAATATAATATATAGTGTGTGTATATTTAGGTCGGAGAAGACAACGGCACCCCACTCCAGTACTCTCACCTGGAAAATCCCATGGATGGAGGAGCCTGGTGGGCTGCAGTCCATGGGGTTGCTAAGAGTCAGACACGACTGAGCGACTTCACTTTCGCTTTTCACTTTCATGCACTGGAGAAGGAAATGGCAACCCGCTCCAGTGTTCTTGCCTGGAGAATCCCAAAGACAGTGGGGCCCCGTCTATGGGGTCGCACAGAGTCGGACACGACTGAAGCGATTTAGCAGCAGCAGTATATTTATGTATATGTATAATACATACACTATAATTTATATTTATAAATACAAATATATATATATATATATATACATGATATATATTTATATTCTAATTCTCAGAGGCTTTGTTGCCAGATTTCCTCATAGCATTACTGGTGCTGAGAGTTCCATCTCTCTCATGATTCAAGAGCTCTCAAGAACACTGTCATCTTTTTAGGGACAATCTTCCCTGCACATGCAGGAAGGATCTTGGTGTGTGTTCCATAGTACTTGATCTGACTCCCACTGTCCATCAAAGAACACTTCTAACTGGGCCAGATGATTCAGCAACCTGTAAGCCGTTAGCCACCATGTATATAAGCGTTCTGAGAAGCAAGTCCTATCCCAACAAGACTTGCAGCTGAATCTCCTTTACCCTGGAGCTTTTAAAACCCAGTGCCTACAAGGAACCAGGCATAAACATGGAGAGGGGGCCACATGTAGAAGCATATTCGTCATCCTGGAGTTCTGGCCTACATCCCGGTGGTGTGTGCTCTCACTCCTTCTCAGGGGGCAGCCGATGCCCAGCTCCAGACAAATGCCGGCCTGTGTTGCCAAATCTTCCACTGTCCCAAAATATGTTTCAAAAAATCTTGATTTTTTTTCTTGAAATTACCTGATTCTTAAATGGTCACTCAATTTTTTTTTAACAGTCTACAGATTAAAGAAAACAGCGATTCAGCCTGTGAATATCCCATTAAGGGCCTCTACTTTTTACTCAAGGTGCTAGTGGTAAAGAACTCACCTGCCAATGCAAGAGATGTAAAATGACATGGGTTCAATCCCTGGGTCAGGAAGATCCTCTGCAGGAGGAAATGGCAACCCACTCCAGTATTCTTCCTGGAGAATCCCAGGGATGGGGTGGCCTGGTGGGCTACAGTCCATAGGGTCAATAAAGAGTCAGACATGACTGAAGCAACTTAGCACTTTTTTCTCAAAAAATCAGAGTTGATTTTTTTTCTATTACACTATCTCATTAAAAGGTGAAAAGCAAATTAATAGTGAAGTTCACCTATTGTCTTGTCTTTGGACTTCCACACCACATTAGCCATATCCTCTACGAAGCAGAGCCTGAGACAAGGACTGAGATGTTTATCCTTCATTCAGGGGATGCTGTCCCTGGGCTTTTGGAGAAGGCAATGGCACCCCACTCCAGTACTCTTGCCTGGAAAATCGCATGGACGGAGGAGCCTGGTGGGCCGCAGTCCATGGGGTCGCTAAGAGTCGGACACGACTGAGCGACTTCCCTTTCACTTTTCATTTTCATGCATTGGAGAAGGAAATGGCAACCCACCCGTGTTCTTGCCTGGGGAATCCCAGGGACGGGGGACCCTGGTGGGCTGCCGTCTGTCGGGTCGCACAGTCGGACACGACTTTAAGGTGGGGCAAAGGGAAGGAGGGGGGAGGGGAAGGCACTGCAGAGTGTTGCTGCAGAGAGACACACAGGCCGCCAGGCAGGTGGGGTCAATCCGCACATGGAGATGAAGACGGGCTACGGGAGGAGCCGGCTGAGAGCAGGCTGTGGAAGAAAGGAAGCGGGGGGTTTACTTTGCCAACTCTGGGCAGAGAAAGGGGGGAGGCAAGTGAAACACCTGGGCTGAAGGCGCAAGACCTGGGCTGAGGGCAGGTGCCTCCTTACTCTGGCCTTCAGTGCCTCACTCTCCTCACCCTCGTTTCGGTCCTGGCCAGCCCACTTCTGTCTCCCATCAGTGTTCCCCTCCTGGGGTGACCCTCCCCTGCAGCTACAGATCTTGGATCTCATAGCTATAGTGGTGCCTGCCGTTTATTCAAATCCAGAAACTCTGGGCCTGTGGCCACTTGGCCCAGTTGCCTAGCAGAGGAAACGGGGAGGTCCCAGCGCTCTCGGGACAGGCAATTGGTTGGCTGCAGTGGTGGCTGTAGTGTAACCCAGGAGGTCCCTTCAGAAAAAACGGAGGCACCTGGGAGAATCTAAGAAGGTACAGATGTGGGAGTCCAGTGGTTAGGACTCCACCCTTCCACTGCAGGGGGGCACAGGTTCAATCCCTGGTTGGGGAACTAAGATCCTGCGAGCTGCACGGCACAGCCAAAAATAATAACAATACGATGATACAGATAGATATAGGACCCACGTGTGTGTGTGTTCAGTTGCTCAGCCATGTCTGACCCTTTGTGACCCCTAGGGACTGCAGCCCGCCAGGCTCCTCTGTCCATTCTCCAGGCAAGAATACTGGAGTGGGTTGCCGTGCCCTCCTCCTGGGGATCTTCCTGACCCAGGGACTGAACCCACGTCTCCCATGTCTCCTGCATTGCAGGCAGACTCTGTATGAGTGAACCAGCAGGGAAGCCCATAGAATACATGGACATAGTCAAGGAATAGTTATATCAAGAACTGTTAAGGTAGTTATCAGAAATGAGAGACAGGAGGTGATCCCCTGGTGGGCCAGTGGTTAGGCCTCAGTGCCTACACTGCCAAGGGCCTAGGCTTGATCCTTGGTTGGGGAACTAAGATTCCCCAAAGTGTGTGGCTCTGCCAGGGGAAAAAAAAAAATGAGAAGAGGGACATCACTGCAGATCCTGCAATTAGCAAAAGGATAATAAGGAAGGGTTGGAACAACATTATGCCAATAAATACATCTTACGTGAAATAGACAAGTTCCTTGGGGCGGGGGGGGGGGGGGGGGGGGGNAGCAGAAATTAATATAACATTGTAAATCAACTAGGCTTTAATAAAACTTTAAAAAAAAAGAATGCTGATCAAACTTTGAATCTATAGTGAGGTCAAACCATAAAATAAAGAAAATCAATCTGGATTTGCATCCCTTGAAGATGGGGGTGGGGGAAGCGGATGTTCTAATTAGCAAAGTGCTTTCACTGAGTTATTCATTTCCTCAAAACACTTTTGTTTGTCATCCAGCAAATGTGGATCCCTCACGGGGCTTCTCCTGGAGCAGTAGGGACAGACGAAATTAACCGCTCCTAAAATTAAACACAAGGGCAATGAGTGCTAAAAAAAAAAAAAGAATATAAGGGTCATCACTTTCTGAAATAAATAGTATTTTCCTGATTTTACAGATAAGGAGACTGGGCTTTCAGAGTGAAATACAATAAAACAAAAGAACACACTAAATGTTTACATTTTATTTTTAGTAGGTTCTCAATGTATCCATATGATGTAACATTCAAAAGACATCAAAGGGTGTACAGAGAAAGTTTCCTTTCCACCGGACTCCAGCTTCCTAGAGGCAATCTGTGGTGGGTCTCCAAGCGATCAGATACACACATAATTTTTTCTTTACACAAATTATAGCACTGTTCTGCCCCTTGGGGTTTTCCTCCAACAAATAAATAGACCATACACCTCTTCATTTTATTTTTATTTTTTTGGCTGCACTGGGTCTTTGTTGCAGTGTGTGGGCTTTCTCTAGTTGCCCCCAAGACATGTGGGATTTTAGTTTACTGACCAAGGATCAAACCTGCGTCCCTTGCATTGGAAGGCAGATTCTTAACCACCAGAACACCAAGGAAGTCCCCACTTCTTTACTTTCTTATGGCCACAAGGCATTTCATGACCTGCTTTAGCCAGTTCCCTATGGACGGTCACTGAGGCAATTTCCTGTCTTTTTAGCACAGACGGTACTGCAGGGACCGCTACATACACAGACTGCTTCACACACATGACAACCTCCCAGAAGGGGAATTTCTAGGTGGACAGCCATGTGCATTTGTAATTTTGACAGTAACCATACTGTCCACCAACGAGATGTCCCCAACGTACACTCATCCAGCAGCGGGCGGGAGTGCCTGATCACCAAACCCCAACCCAGGGAGAACACAGCGCTTAAGAATCAGGGGACCGGGAACCCACTCCATCCCTCGCTAACTGTGGGCCTTTAGCCTCTAACTTCCAGTTCCCGAGAGCCTCACAGAAAAAGTGGGCTCAGGAAGGACCCCTGCCCTGTGTCCCTGAGGCGTCCAAGCCACAGCCCAGTGGAGCCAAGGAGGCAAGCCCTGGTGCTCCCCAGGAGAGCAGCTCACTAGAGATGGCCTCAAGGTCAAGGCCAGGAGAGCCAACTGCACGGGGCCAGCGGCAGACAGGACACATCACCGCTGACGCCAGCAGAACAGCTCCAGCTCTGCAGCCAGGATGGCCGCTGCCCGGGCTGCATGACCTCGGCAAGCTGCTTCCTCTCTGCTTTCCTCCCCCGTGAACAGGAGGCAGGCGAGCGCGAGAAGCACTGTGCGCACAGCAGCAGCTCCGGCTCCAGGCACGGCCACGGGGCAGCCCCGGGGGCCCAGCACCCACACCCCTGAACACAGCAGCGCCTCCCTCCCGTGACCACTGGGCCCTCCGCCCTCCAGTGCAGAAGAGCAGCTGCGATGGAGCACCCAGCTTCCCTGTCCTCCCCTGCCTGGGGCCGGGACGCAGCGAGGCTACGAACAGTGCGTTTGGCACCGCCTCCCAGAAGCCCCCGGGGGGCTGCACCCAGGTGCCCACGGCAATAACAGGCTCATCAACCTTCTCTCTTGACTCACTTCCCTGTCTCATCTCTGACTCCCTGCCAACACCTCCTGAAACTGGAAGTGTTAGTCATTCGGTCACGTCCAACTCTTTGCAACCCCGTGGACTGTAGCCCACCAGGCTCCTCTTTCCATGGAATTCTCCAGGCAAAAATAATGGAGTGGGTTGCCATGCCCTCCCCCAGGAGGTCTTCCGGACCCAGGGATCAAACCCACACCTCCTGCAGATTCTTTACCATCTGAGCCACTGGGAAAGCCCAACACCGCCTGGGACCACCCTTTCCCCTCAAAATCAACCACTCGAACTCAGGCTCCGCTTCTGAGGGAGTCCAAGCTAAGAGCAGAGTAGAGGAGGGACGGACAGACGAGGCAGGGGCAGTGGCGGGACACAGAGAAAAGTTTGCAGGACGAATGTAAACGCCAAGGTCGGAAGTAAGAATGCAGGGAGAGGAGAAGATATAACGATGACGAGACACTGCACCGTCCTCACGCCGTCCACAGCCAGTGCGCCGGGACTGCCACTGCCAGCGCCATCTCTTTGCTGAGGCTCTCCCCAAACTGTAATGGTCAGTGGGCATGCAAGTCATCAATACTCCAGTTCTCAACCAACCACTGACAAGGTGGAGCATAAGCACCCCAGCTCCCTGACCCCTTGGATGGGGTAACCCTCTATCGCATCCCAATACCCAGCTGCCGACAGTGGGAGGTGGCTTCATAACAGCCCTTTGCTGGTAGGATGCCATGCCCTCCTTCAGGGGATCTTCCCAACCCAGAGATCGAACCCAGGTCTCCGCATTGCAGGCGGATCCTTTACCGTCTGAGCCACCGGGGAAGCCCAGGCACAGGCTAGCAGCTTTTTATGCACTGTACAGATCTGATACAGTTTCTATCAAGAAAACAAAGAACACAGCACTGTCCGTACACAAAAACGAAAGGCCTTTGTTTCAAAACAAATGTCTGAGATACACCAGGGAGAATGATCCAGTTCAAAGCCAAGCCAGCTGTGAGCAAAAGGTGACCAAGCAGATCTTTTTTGGGTCATGAAAGCTCTGACAGAAGAAAAACAAGGCCAGCAGAGAAAGCCAGGTTTCCAAACCGTATCATATGCACACCCATTGTCTGGGGGTTATGTCCTTACTGAGAACACATTCCTTGGGGGAAATGTTTTGCCAAAGTAATTGGGCTTTAATCAGCCCAGCTTTTGCGAATCTGCCCCTTGCTCGAGGGTTAGCCTGAATTCACCACAACAGGTTGGGGGAGAGGGGCCAGATTTCTGTATCTCTTCCAGGAAACACAGAGTGAACTCTAGTTAAGTTTGAGAGCTGTATCACTAACGTCTCATTAATGACTCTAATCTCTCTGTAAGCGCAGAGAAGGCCCCAAAATTCACCGCCTAAGCCACAAGCTCAAATTGCTGCTGTCCTTCTAAGCAGGGGGCGGGGTGGGGGGCAGAAACAGGCCATGCTTTGTGGCTTCTCTCGAACAAAAGCCCCATTTGTTAATGAGGTTTCTTCATTTAGGGCAGGAGAAAACTTTTGGGTTATTATTAGGCCACAAATGAAGGTTTGTGTTTCATTTAACTGCCCCACTTAATGAAGGAAACTTTGCTTTGGTAATTAAATAATTATTTTTTTAAGTGTTGAGGCTTCTGGATAACCTTGAATAAAGCCTCAAACCTGACGAGGCTTGGTGCCCCATCTGTAAATTTAACCAACTGGGGCGAACGATCCCAAAGACTTGGTCCAGCTCTAACGGTCGATGGTTTTGCTCATCTCACCGCCTTCCCCTCATAGTGTGTGTGTGCTCGGTCATGGCCGAGTCTTTGCAGCCCCATGGAGTGTAGCCTACCAAGGCCTCCTCTGTTCACGGAATTTTCCAGACAAGAATACTGGAGCAGGCTGCCATTCCCTTCTCCAGGGGATCTTCTGGATGCAGGGATCCAACCTGCATCTTCTGCACCGGCAGGAGGATTTCTTACCACTGGTGCCACCTGGGAAGTGTCACCCTTCAAAATGCACGTTAAAGCTACCTGTTCTTTCTAACCCTCAGGGTCTCTGGATACTGTTGGAGATTACAGCATCTCTGGTCATCCCCATTGTAGCCTCCTCAGAGGATCCCATCTGTGGACTAACATCTCCCCTCTGCCACCCATGGAAAAGAAAACAAAAGATAATGGCCTTTGTCAGTTTCATATGTTGAGTCATCATGTATCATCTGAGGTCGTCTCCTGGCTGAGTGAACATCACAAATCATTGCCCCAGAAGGAAGTTCATGGCTCCTGGAGAAGGGCAGCCCCATTGTGAAAGCTTTAAAACCCATACTCGTAAAATGTGGTGAGGAAATTAATCTTTGAGGTTTACAGCCAACGAAATCTGTGATATCTCTTTTATGGATGCTTTTAATGTTCTCTGCAGAGCAAGGAGCCACTGACCCGGGGAAAGTGTGGTTGAGCTGTTTCCTGAGTGAAAACAAGAGGTGGTCATCGTGTGTCCCCCGTCAGTGACCCTGCCCAGGCTGGTAAACCAAACCCCAGGCTCCAAGGAGTAGCTTATCCTAGAGTCTTCTCAAGATGCCTGTTGTTTGTCGTCATTTAGTCACAAAGTCATGCCCGACTCTGCGACCCCAAGGACTGTAGCAGAGCCCAGGCTTCTCCGTCCATGGGATTTCCAGGCAAGAATGCTAGAGTAGGTTGCCATTTCCTTCTCCAGGGATCTTCCTAACCCAGGGATTGAACCCACGTCTTCTGCATTGGCAGGTGGATTCTTTAACACTGAGCCACGGAGGAAGCCCCTGGCTACACACAAGATGAGATGGTTCAGTTCCACCATCCAGGGCTTGGGGGCTTGCCTTTGGGCATTTGTCAGGGAAGGGGTGTGAGTAATCCCAGAATGACCACCTACCCTCATGGATTCTCTGTCTATGGTTCCCATGGAGACCGCTAGGATGCTCTTTGAGAGCTCTTATGACATCTGCTCTCCTTGCTATTAGCTCTTGACTCTGAACCTGCACCATTCCCAACACATACCTAAGCTCCCCGAGGAGCCTGGGTCAGCCCCTGGGGAGCCATGTGAGGTCCCCGTGTGCCCTGAGCCAGCCCTTCCCTTGGCCTCTCTGCTCCTGTGCATCAGCCTGGCCCTCCTGTTTCTGCTGCTCCCTAATTGCCCTGGAAGACACTATCTCTGCCTGTAAGGATTGTTCCTGCACAGTGAACAGAAACCTCCTGGCCAAGCTCCAAAAACCAATCATCCTGAATTTATCACCAACTCCTCAGAAGAAAAAGGCCCCGTGTCCCACCCCAGCCACTCTCCTCCCAAGCTTCCTGACTTGAGATGACCTTGCCGCATTCTGTTTCAAAACACTTCTCGCTCTGGCCGAATTGCAAGGGTGAACAAATTTAATGAAGTTCGAGCTGACCCATTTTTCCTCCAAGCATCCCTTCACGTTTCTAGTCATGGCAATGCTTTGTCTCCTCGTGAAGCCTGCCAGCTCACAGTCCTGGAGTCAGCAGACCCTTCCTGCCCCAGGGAGGAGTCTTCGCAGGGGAAACTGAGCTGAGCAGATGGGAGCTCCAGGTGTCATCCCCACGGGCTAGTAGGTCTGTGTCCAGCTGAGCCTTCAGGGCGGGAGCCCGGGCACGCACGTCATCATCTGGAAGAATGACTGTGATCCAAGAGTTCCAAAGGGCTCCCAGGATCCCAGGGAGCTGCTGGTGACACTGAATTGTTCCACTTGAGACTCAGAAATAGGCTCAGTGACCTCCAGTGACAGGCTTAGACTCCAGTATCAAGAAGAACGCTCGAAACCAGTTAGTGCAGGGCTCATAGGGGGATCCTCTCTGCTAAAGATGCCTCACACAGGACAAGATTTGAGGGAAAGCAAATATTGAGGAAGGTCTTCTCTGGTGTCTCAACGGTCAAGAATCCGTTTGCAGTGCAGGACCCACATGAGATGCGGGTTGGATCCCTGGGTCGGGAAGATCCCCTGGAGGAAGAAATGCAACCAACTCCAGTATTCTTGCTGGAGAATCCTATGGGTCAAGGACCCTGGTGGGGTCGCAAAGAGTTAGACACAGCTGAATGACTGAGCACGCACACCGATATAGATGAAAGGAATTGGAGAGGCTGTCTGTGGTCAGATCAACTTAAGCACCTTCCTGGTTAACTGACTTATGCACTGGGCTTGTGCATTCACGGCTCCCTCCTCTGAACATTTGCTGCACGCAGGAACCGTGTGGAAAGCTCCCCGTGCCCTGCCTGTGTCTTCCTCCAACCAACCTGTGTGCGAGGAGTTATGATGAACCCTCTCGTCAAGGGGAGATACTGAGGCTCAGAGCAGCTGGGGCTCGCTGACATCACAGGGCTGGGGCACTGGGATGCCCCAAGGCTCACACGCTGGACCCCACGGTTTTCACCACTGCCCAAGCTCGTGACTGAACAAAGACTGTGACTTCAAATAAGTAAATAAAAACCAATTTCTCTGGGAAACACAAATCAAAACCACAGTGAGAGACCATTTCATGCCAATCAGGATGGCTATTGTAGAAAAGAAGGGCGGGGAGCTTCCTCGGTGATCTAGTGATTAGTGATCTAGTGAATCTGCCTGCCAGCGCAAGGGACATGGGTTCGATCCCCAGTCCAGGAAGATCCCAGGCGTCACAGAGCAACTTAGCCAGTGCACCGCAACCACTGAGCCCACTCTCTGTGGCAAGAGAAGCAACCACAATGAGAAGCCGCACACAGCAATGAAGAGGCTCTCCCACTGGCTGCAACTGCAGAGAAAACTTGTGCACAGCAATGGAGACCCCACACAGCTAGAAATAAATACATCTTAAAAAAAAAAAAAAGGTGAGGGTGAGGGGGATTTCCCTGGTTCCATTGGTTAAGGCTTCACTGTCAGAGTGCAGTGGCTGTGGGTTCAATCCCTGGTCAAGGAGCTAAAATCCTAAATCCCAGCCAAAGAAAACCAGAACATAAACAACAGAAGCAACATTGTAACAAATTCAATAAAGAGTTGTGTGTTTTTTTTTTTAACTGAACCTCAACTAGATTAGTCTTTAAGGAGGAAAAACAAAACAAAACAGAGACTAACAAGTGTAGCGGGGAGGCAGAGAATTTGGAACCTTTCTGCATTGCTGTAAGAATGTTAAACAGTGTAGCCACTGTAGAAAACAGCATGGCTGTTTCCCGAAAAATTTAACATGGCATTTTCATCTGATCCAGCAATTCCACTTCTGTGTATACCCTCAAAAGAAGGGAAAGAAAGCACTCAAAGAGGTTATTTGTATACACATGTGCATAGCAGCATTATACACAGTGGCCAAAAGCTAGAAAAAAACCCAAGTGTCCACTGATGGATAAATGGATAAACTGTGATACACATATTAATACAGAATATTATTCAGCCTTAAAAGGGAGGGAAATTCTGACATCTGCTACAATATGGATGAACCTTGAAGACATCATGCTCAGTGAAATAAGCCAGATACACAAAGGATAAAGACAGTATGACTCCACTTAAAAGAGGTCCCTAGAGCCATCAGATCCATCCAGACAGAAAGCAGAACAGTGGATGCCAGGGGCAGGGGGAGCAGAGTGGGGAGCTGCTGGTGGATGGGTGCAGAGCTTCAGTTTTACATGATGAAAAGAGATCTGGAGACGGTGATGGTGGCTTCAGCACACCGTGAATGTGCTTAATGCCACCGAACGACACACTTTAAAATGGTAAATTTCATGTTCTATGTTTTACCATAATGAAAAAGATTTCGTGAAAAAAGATGCAAATGTTTTGCCATGTATATTTTACCACAATTTCTTAAAAAACCAAAACTCTCTATACTTTAAAAATGTGTGCCTGGGACTTCCCTGGCGGTACAGTGGTTAAGAATCCACCTTACACTGTGGGAGATGTGGTTCAATCCCTAGTCCGGGAACTAAGATCCCACATGCTTCAGGGCAACTACGCCCAGGTGCCGCAAACACTGAGACTGCTGTTGTTCAGTGAGTCATGTCTGACTCCTTGCGGCAACGTGGACTGCAGCACCCCCGGCTCCTCTGTCCTTCACCGCCTCCCGGAGCATGCTCAGATTCATGTCCACGGTGTTGGCGATGCCAGCCACCCATCCTCCTCTGAGCCCGCGTGCCACAACAAAGGATCCCACTTGACGTGCGCTGCAACGAAGACTCAGTGCAGCCTAATTAGTCAACTAATTAAAAGTGGGCCCACGAAGAGGCGTGACCTCTGCGACCCCGCGAGTGGCTGCCCCTGTTCCCCTGCCCCGCCTGCGTCTGTGGCCACCAGGAGGCAGAGGCTTGCCGGGCATCCCCCTTGACAGGCGCTGCCCGCTCGGGAACAGCCTGGAAAGCCGCTTCTCTGCTCTTCACAGCCTCCTTCTCCCTCTTCCTCCATCTTCTGCTCACGGCCGACTTGCCTCTTCCACAGGCTTTCAGGGTCTGAGAAAGGGCACCAGGGCTGAAAAGTTTGTGCAAAGCTGTGGAAAGGCTTCCCGAAGAGAGCCAGGGTGGCGAGCGTGGGCAAAAGAGGGTGCTGGCTCCCGCGCCTCACGGCACCCCGAGATGCCATCTCTCAGCAATACCGCCCAACCCCAGGCCACCCCTTTCCACCCTAGTCTTTCCAGCCCCTGAGCGCACCTCCCTTCCCGCTTCAGCTCTCTGGCACCATCTTGTGTTAGTATTTAAACAGCTGCTGGGCTGCGCTTAGTCGCTCAGTCGGGTCGACCCTTTGCAACCCCATGGACTGTAGCCCACCAGGCTCCGCTGTCCATGGGGATTCTCCAGGCAAGAATACTGGAGTGGGCTGCCATGCCCTCCTCCAGGGGATCTTCCCCACCCAGGGATCAAGCACAGGTCTCCCGCATCGCAGGTGGATTTTTTTTACCATCTGAGCCACCGGAGAAGCCCAAGAATACTGGAGTGGGCAGCCTATCTCTTCTCCAGGGGATCTTCCAAACTCAGGAATCGAACCAGGGTCTCCTGCATTGCAAGTGGATTCTTTACCAGCTGAGCTACCAGGGAAGCTTTAAACAGCTACAAAAAAAATTTTTTTTAACTATTTTTAAAGAACAAAATAGTTTTCTTATTTCCTTTTTTTAAAACATTTATTTTATATTGGAGTACAGCCAATTAACAATGTGGTGACAGCTTCAGGTGGACAGAAAAGGGACTCAGCTGTACATATACATGTAACCAATCTCTTCCAAACTCCCCTCCCGTCGAGGCAATAACAAACTAGTTTTCTGAATTTTATTGAAGAAGAATTGCATAATATTCTATAATAACAAAACAAGAGTAATGCTAAATAATATTCTAGAAGAAAATCGGCTTCACTGATTGTTTTAGCAGCAAGCAGTCAAAGCCTTTTTATCCTTGAGCAGACTCATAAATATTTCAAAGATAACCTTAAATGTAGAAGTTGGTTTTACTCATCCTGCCTTTGACAGAGATACTACCTGTGAAATAAAAAGGAAGGTATGTTTTATGTTTAAAGTTTTATCAGGAATTCGAACAGAACGCGGNCCTTGAGCAGACTCATAAATATTTCAAAGATAACCTTAAATGTAGAAGTTGGTTTTACTCATCCTGCCTTTGACAGAGATACTACCTGTGAAATAAAAAGGAAGGTATGTTTTATGTTTAAAGTTTTTATCAGGAATTCGAACAGCACGCGGCCGGGGCGACCCGGCCTCCCCGCCTCTGCCCGCGACCCAGAAGATCCAGGAGCCGCGGGGCCGCAAGCCCGAAACACCGCGGAGGCAGGGGCCCCGCGAGCCCGCCTCCGCCGCCCGCCGGCCGGCCCGTCCTTGGGCTCGTCCTGCCGTCCGCCTGCTCGCCGGAGGCATGGAACCCTGAAGGAGGGCCGAGCTCTTCAGAAGACCACAGCCGCTGCTGAGAAAGACGCCCTTCTGCCGCCTGGCAAGGGAAGTCCGCGTTCAGTCCCCTCGCGGTGCGGCTTCCGTTGGCAAGCCCAGGCCCTGCTGGCCTTACAAGAGGCGGCAGTAGCGTTTCCAGTTCCTCTCCGAGGATGCCTGTCTGCTCTCCTTACACGCCAGCCGCGTCGCTCTCCCCAAGGATGTGCAGCGGGCCCGGAGGCATTCGGGAAGGGCTGCGCTGAGCTCGGCCACCCGCCCCGAGTCTCTGGTGGATAACTGAGCCGCTGCCTGTAGCCGGCGCCAGATCCACGGGGTACAGCGTGTTGCCTGGACTTGCTCTCTCGGAGCAGACCGCGCGAGTTGCTTTCGTAGTTGTTGTTTTTTTTTTTTTTTTTTTTTAAGAAGACTGCATGGCTTTCCTCTGTAACAGAGGTAATATATGAGAGAATCAACACATTCCAGAAATCCTGAGCATAATTTTCAGATGAAAAGACTCTAAGGTTGACTTCACTTTGCAGATTATTCATGTGACTGATGATTTGGAAGACATCAGATTTTCTAGGTTATAGGCGAAAAGGATATTTACTGATTATTTTAACTCTTCTTGTACCAATTAAATTTTTTACCATATATATATTTACTTTTATTTAAAACATGATGGAAACAAATAAGAGAAGACCAGTCAGTTGCATGGAAGAGCCTGGAGCATCCAGCGTACAAACCTCTGTCCTTCAGATTGACTTCATCATTAAGGACAGAAGCAAGTTTGTATGTGGACTATACTCGTCAACAGATTATACAGCTTTTCAAAAACTCAATTGGGATGAAAATAGAAAACTGTTAAGGTTTGATGTTCTAGCTCCTTCTGGTAAATTCCTGCCAAAATCATTCAGAAATTCCAACTTGTAGAATTTCTTTTACTCTTTATTTGCAAATAATAGAATTTGTGTCATAATTTATACTTCAGAATTTTTCATTCCAGGATTTTAAAGAGCCTTTTCAATGTTTTTACAGGTATTTTTATAACTTCCTTGTGGAGAGAAAATAAAAATAATTCTTAATGAAAAAAATTTGAAGCAAAGTTACTGTTATACATAGATTATACTATGTTCTTTGTGTGTTAGCATTAAAGTCTTCATTTGGACATTTTGCCAACAGCCACAGTTTAAACAAGAGAATTGAGGGATGTATCTTTGCCTCCAGGGGAGTAGAGTATGAGCCGATAAAATCCTTGCCCTTCTCTTGTAAATGAAAGCAGTTTAAGAGACTTCCATGGAAATAGGAAGTGCCACCCAAAGACGTTTAGATATTGTGTGTGTTGAAAATGATTAATGAGGGCGGGTACTAATAACAATGCGTCACCCAACTGAATTCACACTAAAGGGAAGGACCAAGTTCCGTCATTTGATAAATTTTAACCCTTTGTAAAAACCTTTTCCTGTTCGACATCAACTCATTTTTATGTAAACGTTGGAATAAAGCTTATCTATGAATATATTTTTTAAAAAATAAAGCTTTATCAGAGCCAGAAGAGGAACAGTGTAAGTAAAGATATTATAAACCCTCATCTTTACCTGGTGCCTCAGCTCCACATTCCTCAACAGATGACAGAGGGACTGTCTTGTTCACATAAAGCACAGGCAGTCCAGGGACACGCCTCAATGGCTGACTCTGAACCTACAGGCCTACAGGTCTATGCAGTGGGTTATGTTGCAAAAACCAAAGCCGATACCTCAGAGGGGAGGAAGAGGAAGGAAGAGAAATCCATCATTGGTTAATCTAGTAAAACTGCTTCATCTAGCAAGACCTAACATCAGGATGGTAAGCACCTGCTCCTCGGCAGGTTCCTGAGCCTTTCTTATTCTGCTGGAATTGCCGACAAAGCTGCCCTCNACAGTTACGGTGTTAAGAAGCTCAAACTTCCCTGGTGGTGCAGCGGCTAAGAGTCCGCCTGCCAACGCAGGGGCGTGGATCTGATCCCTGCTTCCCGAAGACCCCACATGCCGCAGAGCAGCTGAGCCGGTGCACCGCAGCTACTGAGTCCCGGCTCCACAAGAAAAGCCGCCGCAGTGAGAAGGCGGAGCTCCCCCACTAGAAAGCAGACCCCACCAGCTGCAACCAGAGGAAGCCCATATACAGCGACAAAGACTCAGCGCAGCCAAAAATATAAATAAGTAATAAATCAATAGATTTTTAAAAACACAAAGAGAAGCCACTGCGATGAGAAGCTGGCGCACCACAGCTAGAGAATAGCCGGCTCTCTGCAGCTACAGAAAATGCCCACCTGCAGCAGCGAAGACCCAGCGCAGCCAAAACAAGTTATGTGTGTTTAAGGAAAAAAGGATTACTGTTTAAAGAACAAAAGGCCACTTGGCCCTTTTCTCGCTGTTAGGAAGTGGTGGACCTGAGCTCAAACCCAGGTCCCCAACTCAGAATGTGTACCTAACCCCCATTTTTATCTGCCTGTCAGTGGTTATTATTTTATCATCAGAAAAAGAAACTGCTGTTTTTAAATTCTCTTATCATACACTTCGGAGAAGGTAATGGCACCCCACTCCAGTACTCTTGCCTGGAAAGTCCCATGGACGGAGGAGCCTGGTAGATTGCAGTCCATCGGCTCGCGAAGAGTCGGCACGACTGAGCGACTTCACTTTCGCTTTTCACTCATGCATTGGAGAAGGCAGTGGCACCCCACTCCAGTGTTCTTGCCTGGAGAATCCCAGGGATGGCAGAGCCTGTTGGGCTGCCGTCTACGGGGTCGCACAGAGTCGGACACGACTGAAGTGACTTAGCAGCAGCAGCAGCAGTATCATACACTTACTCTATAAATTTTCTAGAGTTGAAATTAAGACTGGTGCTTAAGACGGTGCCGACATTTCAGCTTTTAAACTTGGCTCTTTGGGTGAAATGCCTCAGACTAATAGCAGAGGCGGAGCATTCTTAAAGATCGTGGCTCTCACATTCTTTGGCTTGATAGGCAGAGCTGGGCTCCCACTCCGAAGTGCTGTCTGGAGGTCGCCCAGGTCTGTGCTGGAGGCTTTTAAATAGATAGATACATCAAGTGTCAGATATTCAATCCATGGCAGCTCTTATTAATATGAAAATCCCTTTTGCAAAGGGCTTTTTCTACCCCATTGAATTGGCCCAGCAAAGTAATCCTGTTGAAAACAAAGACCTGTCTCCAGAAGCCCAGAAGGAGTTGCATGTTATTTGCATAGATTTGCATATCAATTCATAGCTGGTGGAACTCCTCATTAAGGGGTGGATTATCCCTGGCTCCTGAAATCCTAGGAAGAAAATATTTTTCAACTAATCAATTCAGTAGATTAGAAGTAGCCTCTCTTTCCCTGCTACCAACCTCTCACCCCCCAAAAAATAATAGTAGTAAGTCTTCATCCAAACCCAGGTTTTCCATGGAAACTCTCTGGGAGTCGGTAGCTGGATGGCCATTGGATGAGGATTCTGAAGGACGGACGTGAGAAACACACCTCAGGCCAGGAGTCAGTTCAGATCCAAAGTTAGCATCCTTCTCTGAGATTCAGAGCCTGCAAAGGAAGCCCATACCAAGAGCAGGAGCCCCAGGCTTCTCCACACCATCTCTTCTCTGGTGCTCCTTCTCAATTGCCTTCTCTGATTCCCCTCTGCCTGCAGCCAAAATTCCTTTAGTTCCACCCTTCCTCTCCCTCACATCCTTCCCCTCATCTTCAGCATCCCCCTCTGGCCTCAAGAATTAAAGAGGGGAGGCTTAGTTCTATACCTTCTTTCCTTCAAGAGTTATTGAAAGATAGCATCTGTGGCTAATTTAGGATACAAATTTAGATTCTTTTTGGCTCACATCCTATTTGACATAGAAATTTTTGATCCAGTAATTACTTATGAATAAAAAGAAAAGTTAGGAATATAATAGATATTACTTTCAAGAAGTATATGAAGAGCCTGATGCAAAGAGCCGACTCACTGGAAAAGAGCCTGATGTTGGGAAAGACTAAAGGCAGGAGAAGGGGCGACAGAGGATGAGATGGTTGGATGGCATCACCAACTCGATGGACATGAGTTTGAGCAAGCTCTGGGAGTTGGTGATGGACAGGGAAGCCTGGAGTACTGCAGTTCATGGGGTCGCAAAGAGTCAGACACGACTTAGCAGCGACTGAACAACTTTCAAGAAAATAGCTAATGCTAATCATGAAGATTAAAATCTAAGAGGCTGCACAGCAGCCTCTATTGAATCTGCACAGCAAATCATGGATATTGGACATCTTAACACTATTGGCTGACACTATACTGCACGGAACAATCAAGAAATGTTATCTGTTTGTCTGGGTTGCCAAGTGTTGCATAAAAAACTACTGGATTGGACTTCCCTTGTGGTCCAGTGGTTAAGAATCCGGCTGCCAGTAGGAGGGACATAGGTTCAATCCCTGGTCCAGGAAGATCCCACATGCCAAGGAGCAACTAAGCCCACAATACCACAACTACTGAGGTCCACACACTTAGAGCCTGTGCTCCACAAATGAAGCCACTGCAATGAGAAGCCCGAACACCACAATGAAGACCCAGTGCGGCCAAATAAATAACTACCTCATGACTTAACGCATAAAACAAGCATTCTGCCTGCTCTAGATTCTGTGCGTTGGGAACTCAGAGAGGGCTCCACTGGTGGCCTTTCTGCTCCACACAGCATCTCCCAGGGTCATCCACTCAGCTGAATTCAGCTGGGTCTGAACTGGAGAGGAGTTTTCAAGGCCTCACTCCTCTGCGTTTTTTCACGTCACCCCTCTCTTTTCACACGGCTAGCTTGGGCTTCCTCACAGCATGCTGGTCTCAAGGTATTGGGACTTTTTACAGCTTGATTCAAAAGGCGGCATTCTGAATGAGGCGTCAAAAGAAAGCATTCCAACGATGAGGGCAGGAGCCAGTCTCTGAAGGCCTCGTCTCCGAAGCTACACAGGACCACTTTCATTTCTGTCAGTGAGCCAAAATGAGTCCCCAAGCCAGCCAGATTCAAAGAGCAGGGAAAGAGGCTCCACCTGTTGAGGGGAGAGCAGCAAAGAACGCGCGTCCATCTTTTCAATCCATCTCACCGTTGCTTGGCAGTGGCGTCCACATCAATGCTTGAACTGTGTGACCAACTTCTAAAGCTTTTCCCATGGCCCTGGGAGTTCTCTCCAACCAGAGATCACAGGCCTTTCCGAAACACTGACTTAAACATGTCATCCTCTCTCTCTCTAAAATTCCTCTAGGATCCCACTGACTTTGGGAGAGAAAAACCTTTCATAAATTGCTGTGCTCTACAGACTGACAAGCGGGCTTCCCTGGTGGCTCAGCGGCACAGAATCTACCTGCCAATGCAGGGGAGGTGGGTTCGATCCCTGGTTGGAGAAGATCCCCTGGAGAAGGAAATGGCAACCTACTCCAGTATTTGTAGCTGGGGTTGTTCAGTAGCTCGGTCAGGTCCAACCCTACAACCCCACAGACTGTAGCCTGCCTCTGTCCATGGGATTCTTCAGGCAAGAATACTGGAGTGGGTTGCCATTTCCTTCTTCAGGGAATCTTCACAACACAGGGATCGAAGCTGAGTCTCCTGCTTGGCAGGTGGATTCTTTACCACTGAGCCACCTGGGGTATTCTTGCCTGGAAAATCCCATGGACAGAGGAGCCTGGTGTGCTGCAGTCCATGGGGTTGCAAAGAGTCAGACACAAATTAATGACTAAATAGTAACAACAGTGGCCTAACACACATGCACACCTATTTCCTCTCACAGACAACTCTCACACAAACAAGCACACAATATACAAACTCAAACACATACATGCTGCTGACTGCCGACCTCCCAGAAGCTCCACCAGAACAGCTTGGCATCACACAGCCATGGCCTCTTCCTGACCACAGTCACAGACAGCCTCTCCAGCCTAACCAACCCCAGGAGGGTCTCAGAACGGGGAGACCAGGGCAGATATGACATGGTTTTGGTGTCTGAGCTCAGTTGGTTCAAGACTGAGCAGAGGAACTTTCCTGATGGTCCAGTGGCTAAGACTCTGCACTCCCAGCGCAGGGGAACTGGGTTCGACCTTGGTCAAGGAGCTAGATCCCAAATGCTGCAAATAAAGATCCCACATGCCGCAACTAAGAAAAGAGAAAAATTCCACATGCTGTAACAAAGATCAAAGGTCCCGGGTCCGTCCGGCATCTAAGAGCTGGTGCAGCCAAATAAGTAAATAAATAAATAATTTTTTTAAAAGGCTGAGCAGAGTTCATGCAGTTATAGTTTGGGACTGGTGGCCATAGGAAGGCAAGGGCCCTAGAGCAAGTGTCTGTTAGTAAACAGCTGTTTGGCTAGTGGTAGTTTTGCCCAGGTGAGCAGCCAGTTGTTCTGAGAATGGGGCTATGTGCCCCAATGCACAAGCCCTTATTTGAAAAAAGTGCTTTTCAGGAACTTCCAAAGCAAACAGTGAAATACTGAACGGCTTACAGTGCTTTCTTCCTGGGTAAGACCTTTCTGGAATGCACAGCCGTCATGTTGACACAGCTGGTTCCCGTCTCTCATCCTGAGCACGCACCCACGTGCATTTCAGGCCTGAGCACACAGTGGGACGCTGAGTGGTCCTGCTCTCCCTCTGGCTTTGCGTTTGCACATCCTCACTCTCTTTCCGGCAAAGTTTATTTTCTCTCTTCCTAAGTGTCATGTGTGCTTATCACTGGGAAGTTTGAAAAGACAAAAAGGCTAGAAGTCATAGCGTACAAACGGGGGTTAATGGTCAGAGATGCCGTTGGTCAGTGTCCTAGGGCTGCCAGTAACAAACTGCCACGACCTGGGGGACTTGAATGTATTCTCTCACAGTTCTGGACGCCCAAAGTCTGGATCAAGGTGTTGGCAGAGTTCTAAGAGAATTTGTCCCATGCTTCTCTTGCAGTTTCTGGTGGATCCCAGAAACTCTTGGCAGTCCTTGGGTGGGGCTGTGTTAGCTCGTCTCTGCTCCACAAAAGCCTGGCCTTTTCTCTGTGTGTCTTTGTGTATATTTTCTCCTCTTCTTACAACACCAATCCCTGGATTTATGCCCCACCTTAAATCCATGAAGTGTGGTGGCTCAGAGGTTAAAGCGTCTGCCTGCAATGTGGGAGACCTGGGTTCAATCCCTGGAGAAGGAAATGGCAACCCACTCCAGTATTCTTGCCTGGAGAATACTGGAGGAGCCTGGTAGGCTGCAGTCCATGGGGTCCCAAAGAGTCGGACACGACTGAGCGACTTCACTTTCTTTCTTTCACTATCCAAGTAAAGTGAACACCATTCTAAGTTTCCAGTGGACATGAGTTTGGGGAGGCCACTATTTATCCACTATATGGGTAAAAGAGACCTAAATTTCACCTACCATATCAGGAAGCCAACAGATAATGTCTAAAATCAATAAACCAAGAAATGGTGACCTAAGCATGCTATTGTTGGGGGTGGTGGGAAGAATCAAAGGCTTGAACAGTGTTCCTAAGAAGAGGAGGGAGAAGTTGGAAGGGGGACACTCTTTTTCACACTTTTGTATTCCAGTACTTCTCTCTTTTTTTTTTTTTTTTTGGCTGCACTGGGTCTTATTGCTGGGGGGGCTCAGTAGCTGTAGCCACAGGCTCAGTTGCTCTGCAGCCTGTGAGACCTTCCTACACCAGGATTGAAACCACGGCCCCTGCACTGGCAGGTGGGCCTCCTGCTCTAACCACCAGGAAAGTCCTTTCCAGTACTTCTTGACTCTAATTTATCAAATTACTTTTTTTTTTGGAAAACCCAAAACTAAGAAGAATATGTGCTTTTTCACCCATGTGCTTTTTCTTCCTTATGCTTTTCTGCACTTATCTAGAAAAAAAATTTTTTTATTTCCAAATGAATGAAAATTCTTTTTACCCAGTGGTATTATTATAATAAGTATAGTTAGCATGTTGGTGTATATATACTCTCTCCAAATTTTCTAGGTTGCTCAGACGATGCAATAGTGAAACCAGTTTAGTTCCACCTCATTTCATAATATAAACATATCTCCATAAGACCTTTGTATTTTAATGAACATTATTTTTATGGCTATGCAAAGTCCATTATTTACTTTAAATTAGTCCCTATTTTTTCACATTATTAATGACAGTGAAATATATATATATATCTTTGAACAGTTTTTTGTTGTATTCAGATGACTTCCTTGAAATATATTGCATTTTCTAGAAGGTTCTATCACAGGGACATGGCTGTTTTGAAAATTCTGGATATATTTGCCAAAGTATTAATACATTTTAGGGGAGAAAGAGTTAACAGTGTGTCCTATAACAGCTCATATAAAATACTGGTCTTTCTTCTCCTCTTCTCAGGGAAAGCCTGTATTATAGGCTTTTTATTTATTTTTAGTTGAAGGATAGTTGCTTTACAGTACTGTGTTGGTGTCTATTAAATGTCAACATGAATCAGCCATAGACTTACCCATGTCCCCCCAACCTGAACACTCTGTATTATAGGATATCGAGTCGCTTGGTCTGCTGCCCCCAGTTTTACTTACAGTCCCAAAGCAGAGGACTCTGAGATTACCCTCAGGGCTTGCTAAAAAGTAGACAAACTGTCCTTCAGTGCTCACCTCCAGCCAGCCAACAGAGGGAGAAAACCGAAGTCCTTTTGACGGATCTCCATCCACTTTTTGATTTTTTTATTTTGGTTTCCTTCTGTTCCGTTTTTTAGCCACTTTTTTACTTTCTGTCATTACACGATGCTCCAGGATCATCTTGTAATTTCCCTACCACAATCCTAGAATGGTATTTCCAAGGGAACCCAGTCCCTTTTATTAGGGAATGGGATTGAGAAACTAAGATGCAGGCTTTGCCTGTGCTCTTTGTTACCGGGGTGTCACTCCTTCGGGCCCTCTCAGCAGAAAGAGCTAGGAAGTATGTGTATCCATGCCACTTTTTGTCATTAAACCATTTTGTGGGGTTTTTTGCTTTCCACTGACAAACTTTGGGTGCTGAGGAAAACATCAGGGCTAGAACCATCCTGAATTTTCTCTATGCGAGAAAGCAATTTGCTAGGGGAAAAAGGGACTCTAGCAATTTTTTGTTGCATGCACTACTGCGGTAGGTTTGCTGGATAAAATACAAGTCCCCCAGTTAAAGTGGCATTTTTGGATAAATGACAAATACATTTTTAGTGTAAGCATATTCCCTGCCAAGATTCTTTGTCTGAAATTCCAATATGCCTGGAGTCTTGTATTTTTCTTGGTCAATTCTGGCAACTGCACAGTGGGGGCAGAGTTGAAGTGGGAGTTATAAGAACTTGGCTAGAGGAAGCATCAACACATGAGAGAAGAACAAAGACCAGAGTTCCTGCCCAACCTCTGTACCTGCTCCCAACAGAGCCTGTCATATAAAGGGCGTCATCAGCCAAGAAAAATCTCTAAANTCGTGTTATCTGGGCTAGTTCCAACCAGGCTACAGGGAATATGCTGACTGGCTGAGTCTCAAGGCCGGGGGGATGATGATCTCAGCTCCTTCTGGGCAGCGACCCAGCTTTTCCCGTGATTGTAGCTCTGGCCTACTTTAGTCCTTCTCAGGGCTTCTGTCAGGTCTCAACAGTCCAAAGCCACACAGCCTGTTTCTGGGCAGAGCCGGAACCTGAAGCTAGACAGTGAGGCGCAAGAACCTGTGCTCTGATCCATTATACTACATTGTCAAAAGTCAAACGTAAAAATGACAGACTGCAAGAAAAGAAACTCTGAAACTCATATTGCGAAGGGCTAATCTCCTTAATATGTTAAGAGTTCCCGCTAAGAAAAAGGCCAATAACACCACAGAAAAATAGGCAAAGCCTCTGAACAGATGGTGGTGGTGATGGTTTAGTTGCTCAGTCGTGTCCAACTCTTGCAACCCCGTGGACTGTAGCCCGCCAGGCTCCTCTGTCCATGGGATTCTCCAGGCAAGAATCCTGGAGTGGGCTGCCATTTCCTTCTCCAGGGGACCTTCCCGACTCAGGAATTGAACCCGGGTCTTCTGGGTTNTGTCCAACTCTTGCAACCCTGTGGACTGTAGCCCGCCAGGCTCCTCTGTCCATGGGATTCTCCAGGCAAGAATCCTGGAGTGGGCTGCCATTTCCTTCTCCAGGGGACCTTCCCGACTCAGGAATTGAACCCGGGTCTTCTGGGTTCAGTTGCAGGCAGATGATTTACCCACTGAGCTATGAGGGAAGCCCTTCTGAATACTAAAATTAAATACACACACACAAGAAAAATGCAGATTGTAACCCTACCGAGATACCATTTCTCACAGACCAATTTGGCACAAACCCAAAAGTTTGACAAGAAGCTCCACGAGGCTGTGAGAAACACAGGCTTCACATCCTTTACTGAGGGGATGCAAAGCAGCTCAAGATCTATGGATGGCACTTTAAAATGACAAACCTACACACCTGGCAAAGCTAAGTCTAGAAATTATTCTCCAGATAACTCACACATGCAAAATGGCATTAAGGCTCATCTTTTCAACCTTCTTTGTGATGGTAAAGTCTTGAAAACAGCCTTAATGCCCGTCAACAGAAGCTGCTGAATACACTTGGCACATTCGTATAATGGAATACTTTGCACTTTAAAAAGACTGAGGAAGCACTCTACAGATGGACCTGAGACAACATCAAGATTCACGAAGGGAAAAAGCAAGGAAAAAGAACGGTGTGTGTGATACATTATTCTTTTGGGTATATTATATATTCCTTTGTGTAAAAAGAAAAGGGAAAGGAATAGTCCCTGTATTGACTTGTACACACATTAAAAAATATCTCTGGGGCAAGACAGGAAAGGGGCAGATGGACAGCAACGATGAGAAAGAGAGCTTCCTCTACACCTTTGCATTTTTGAGGCTTAAACCACATATTTGCATTAGGCGTTTTTAATTTTTTTATATAATTTTATTTTTTTAATTTTTGAATGTGCTGGGTCTTCATGGCAGCCTGGTGCTTTCTCTACTTGTAGGAGAAGGGGGCTACTCTCTAATTGTGGTGCATGGACTTCCATTTTGGTGGCCTCTCTTGTTGCGCAGCACATACAGGCCTGAGGCTCTTGGGCTTCAGCACTTGTGGTGTGTGGGCTCGATAGCTTTGGCTCCCACGCTCTAGAGCACAGGCTCAATAGTTGTGGAGCATGGGCTTANTTGTGGTGCATGGACTTCCATTTTGGTGGCCTCTCTTGTTGCGGAGCACATACAGGCCTGAGGCTCTTGGGCTTCAGCACTTGTGGTGTGTGGGCTCGATAGCTTTGGCTCCCACGCTCTAGAGCACAGGCTCAATAGTTGTGGAGCATGGGCTTAGTTGTTCTGTGGTATGTGGGATCTTCCTGGACCGGGGATCGAACCCATGTCTCCTGCGCTGGCAGGCAGATTCTTTACCACTGAACCACCAGGGAAACCCTTTTTTTTTTTTTTTTAATTAAACAAAGACTATTTAAATGAAAAAAGAAAGGCCTTTCAGAGAAGGAGTCATTTTAGAACTCTCTGGCTCTAAGATGACAACTCAATGGTCCTGCAATGAGACAGACTCTTCATGAACCCATTGGGACTGAAAACAAAAAATGAAAGGATATTAAAAGATCTCCATGGGTCCAGCGAGATTCTTTCATTCTAAAGCACTCGTACAGCTCATATTGCCTTTCCCCATTATGCTCCTGAGGCTCATTCAAAGCTAAGACTCAGGCACCACTGACATCTGGTAACATAGGTAACCGTGGGCAACCAGGCTTCCCTCGTGGTTGTCATGGCAATAGTGATGTTCCTACAGTTGGGTTTTCATTGTGAGGTAATTATCAGGCCTTGTGGTGGGCTCCTCCACATTTGCCGCTATTTCCATCAATGACGGTTATGAATGAGCTTAAATGAGATGCAGTTTCAATTGAACTATTAAGAGATGCTGTGAATTGAGTCAGATTTACATATCCTTCCATCAAGGCGGGCAAACCTTGTGAACTGTTTGATTAGCACAGTTCAGAGATGGGAAGCCACCTGCACAGCAGCCATCAAGACGCCGGAGGGCCGGAGACCCACCACGTTCCGACCCAAGAAGGGCAGTCCTTTCTCTTCCCTCCTTTCCTCCTCATCCACCACAAGTCATAGGAGCAGATCCAGCAGACTCTTGGTTTCAACAGAACTTTGTTAAACCCCTGCATGCATGCTCAGTCGCTCAGTCATGTCCAACTCTTTGTGACCCCATGGACTGTAGCCCACCAGCCTCCTCTGTCCATGGAATTTCCCAGGCAAGCATACCGGCATGGATTGCCATTTCCTCCTCCAGGGGGTCTTCCTGATCCAGGGATAGAACTGCACGCACATCTCTTGCATTGGCAGGCACTGAGCCACCTGGGAAGCGCTGCTCAATCCATAGCCCTGTATAATCAGCCCCACTTTACACTGGGAAAAAAAACCTCAAGTTCCTGCTGTGCAGAGTGTCTCCCCTGGGAAGTGATGGACCCAGGGTCATCACCACATCTCAGAGCTCCTTCCACTTTAACTACCTCACTCAGGGGCTGGGGATGACAATTTTCTTTGTGTTTGAAACGTGAAACCGAGTTTCACAAAGTTCATGTGTCTTAGTGGAAAGAACAGGTGCTTCGGCATCTTTAGGCTAAATATCAGTAGGAAGTGGCTTGGTCCTGGTTGCCAAAGATCCCAAGTGTCTCTGACAAGCTCCCAGTGACTCTTAACCCCATACAGATCTGTAACCCCCTGATTTGAGTGGATACATTATATTCATTGTCGACTGAAAACAACTGCACGATCTAAAAGTTGAGAACTATGCTTTATTTGGTGGACTTAGTGGGGACTTAATTCCGGGATGCATACAGCATCTGAGGGACTATTCCAAAGAGGTCAGGGAGGAGCTAGAATATATAGGAGCTTTTGCAAAACAAACGAACAAACAAATGAGGCTTCCCGTCTCAGTGGTAAAGAATCCACCTGGCCAATGTAAGACACATGGGTTTGATCCCTGATCTGTAAAGACTCCACATGCCTCAGAGCAACTAAGCCCACGTGCCAGAACTACTGACCCCACACGCCTAGAGTCTGTGCTCTGCAACAAGAGAAGCCACCACAATGAGAAGTCTGCGCCGCAGCTACAAAGAAGCCCCCACTCACCGCAAATAGGGAAAAGCCTTCACAGCAATGAAGACCCAGCCCAGCCAAAAATAAATTAAAAAATGTTCTTAATGAACAAACAAAAAACTCAGGTAGACAAACATCAAAGATTACTGCTAATTAAAGAAAAATCTCAAGTTAATGAATTTAGCACTTTATGTAAAGGAAGATGCAAGAGTTTGGGCTTAGTGAAATTAGTCCTTTGATACGCACCTCAGCTATCTAGGGCCGTATTCTGTTTTTCTCCATCCTGAATCCCCTCAGGGTACACCATCGAGGCAGCTGCAGTGGCTGATGGTTTGATAGCAACAGCTTTCTCCGTTTACTAATATGACAGGCGGCCATTCTTTGTCCACATCACTGACATTCAAACATAGAACTCTCTCTTCCTGCAATGTATCATTCAGTACCTACGCTATGTACTCTCTTAGAAGTTGAATCCATTTTTACAGCCTGTCATTGAAATACAGGTAAAGGAAGTGTTAGCGGAAACCACTGGCTGAAACTGCCCACCCTGGTACCACTGTAACCATCTGCATCAGTTATTTTACCAGGAGGTACTGGTAATGAACATGAAACTAACAAGCCACCACCAATGGGAAGAATTCAGGAAAGGTCAAAAGGAGACCGGAGACACCAGCCCATATGCCATACCAGCCTCCCAGAATCCTTCTCATTGGAATCCATCCTTCTCGAGGCCTGTACCACCAGGAAGGGCCTGGGATTAGAATGATGGGCCAGAGACAACCCAGAAACGAATCCCACCACCATAAAATCCAAGACTGTGAGCCACGTGGCAGAGCAGTCCTCCTGGGTTCCCTCACGCTTCTGCTCGCCACACGGGTACCCCTTCCCAATAAAGTTTCTTGCTTTGTCAGCAAGGGTATCTCCTCGGACAATTCATTTCCGAGTGTTAGACAAGAGCCCACTCTCAGGCCCTGGAAGCAGTCCCCCTTCCTGCAACAGAAAGCAGGAGAGAGGAAGTCTCTGGCGTTTTTCATCTGCTTGTTTTTAACTGCACCACACGGCATGTGGGATCTTAGTTCCCCGGCCAGGAATTGAACCTAAGTCAGAGGAAAGACTGGCAGATGGGCCTGTCTTGTTCGGGCATTGATGAGACAGTGATACAGATGATGGCGATTAATGCAAACAGGTACGTAAGTCATGAACAAACATTCATCCTGCAGGCAGGCCTATCCTTTACCCCGATCCAGAGACCATGGCCTCTTTGGGCCCAGACTATCAAATTCATCTCAAAGCAGCTCTCCTTGCTGTTTCAGATGGCTTTAAAGGAGCAGTTGCTCAGAAACCTGCATTAATAAACAGCTACTGAGGGGGTCTTCCCCGGTGGCTCCATGGTTAAAGAATCTGCCTGCCAGTGCAGGAGACACGGGTCTGATCCCTAATCCAGGAAGATCCCACAAGCCTCCGAGCATCTAGGCCACTCCACCGGAACTACTGGGCTGGCTCCCCGATGCCCCGGAGGGCTTCACTGATAACCTTGTCTTTTCAAAACCAAGGATAGTTCTTACATAACTGTGTGTGTCTGGCACACAGAGGTTTATGGAAAGATTGGACAAATGCGTGGATGAATAAGAATAAAGAAAATGGACTTTTAAAAATTATGGTAAAATATAAAATGTACCATCTGAACTATTTTTTAGTGTATGCTAGGTTAAGTACACACAAAGGCTTCCCTGGTGGCTCAGACGGTAAGGAATCCACCTGCAGTGGAGGAGACCTGGGTCGGGAAGATCCCCTGGGGAAGGAAACGGCAACCCGCTCCAGTATTCTTACCACCACGACTACGGAGCCTGTGTGCCCCACAGCCTGTGCTCCGCAACAAGAGAAGCCACCACAGTGAGAAGCCCACACCCCACAACTAGAGAACATCCCACACAACAACGAAGACCCAGCACAGCCAGAAATAAATAAAAGGGTAAAGTCTTTTTAGAAACGGTTTAGTTGCTAAGTCGTGTCTGACCCTCGCAACCCCATGGACTGTAGCCTGCCAGGCTCCTCTGTCCATGGGGTTCTCCAGGAAGAACACTGGAGCGGGTTGCCATTTCCTTCTCCACAGGATCTTCCCGACCCACGGATCAAACCCACGTCTCCTGCATCGGCAGACATATTCTTTACTGCCGTGCCACCAGGGAAGCCCACTGGAGTGGTGACTTATACCCTAATTTAGTGCTGTTTCCTGTGTTCTGTCTTTGGACAGGTCAGGATTCCCCAAGCTTCACTGCTCCTCTACCCACTTTGGAGGGAAGCAGGACAGAGGGATTCCTTTCCAGCTTCAGTCTCCGTGGCTCTGACCTGGCAGCGGTCAGTGGCCCTGGGCTGGCTCCCCTGATGCCCCAGAGGGCTTCACTGATAATCTCTGCTCTGGCCAGTTGACGATCTCTCACCGGTGGCCTCGGGAGGTCCTCTGGTCCAATGGTATTGACTCACGTGGCGGTTCTAGGAATGTCTGTGCCTGCGCCCTGTTGATGTGTGCATTTTAGACCTTTTGTGGAGGTTGTCATCATTCTTTCCTTTTTTTCATTTTTAAGAGTTGAACATTTAATTAATTAACTAATATTTGGCTGCACGAGGTCTTCATTGCGACTCAAGGGTCTAGTTGGTCTGAGGCTTGTGGGATCTTAGTTCCCCGACCAGGGATCAAAGCAGAGTTCCCCTGAAGGCAGATTCTCAACCACTGGACTACCAGGGAAGTCCTTTGTCATCATTTCTCCCCAAGGTTTTGGACCCATCTCCTCTGGGTCTGGCCTCCTGCCTGGCTCCCTCAATTCCAGTCTCTACACAGAAGCCAGAGCCCTCATAATACACAGGTTAGGTTGATGATCTGCATAAACCTTTCAGAGTATTTACTTATTCTTACAGAATAAAGCCTCTTTTCAGCATGGTACCTGACGTCTTTATGTCTGGCTTTTCTCTCCATTCTCTTCACTAGTGCAGGTTTTTGATTTCTGACATCTTGAACTTTCTGCCTGGAATGTCCTCATGTCATGTCTGTGCTTGTTGAGTTCCTTTTTGTCTGACGGGCTATAGTCCACGGGGTCGCAAAGAGTCGGACATGACTGAGCAACTAAACGACACACTGCTCTGATGATAACACACTGCTCTGACGATAACACACTGCTCCGACAATAGCACACTGCTCCGATGATAGCCCACCGCTCTGATAGCACACCGCTCCGACGATAGCCCACTGCTCCAGCTGTCACAGTGCAGTCCCTGGAGTGGCCACATCAGCATCCCTTGGGAGCTGGTTAGAAATGCAAATTCTCAAGCCCATGGGAATTAGAAATCAGGGCCCGGGGCCCCAGCCAGCAAGACAATGCTGATACACATTCAAGCTTAAAACCCTATCCCTGTAACGTAATTCACTATGGGTGTCTTTTAAATAGCACATTTCTTACTCCTTCACCCAACTTGCTGATTAAAGTTAACACTCTGGCTCCTCTTTTTCCCCATTTCTTTCTTAAATTTTAATGTTGGAGTATAGTTGCTTTACAATGCTGCGTTAGTTTCATATGTGCAGCAAACTGAATCAGTTATACACATATCCATTCTTTTTTATTTTTTTGGCCATGCCAGTCAGTATGTGGGGGGATCTTAGTTCCCAGACCAGGGATCAAATCCACATCACCTGACTGGAAGTCTTAACCACTGAACCACCAGCGAAGTCCCTATCCACTCTTTTTTCAGTTCTTTTCCCATGTAGGCCCTTACAGACCACTGAGTAGAATTCCCTGTGCTATGCAGTAGGTCATTTTTAGTTATTACTTTGGCTCCTTTGGGCTTCCCTTGTGGCTCAGCTGGTAAAGAATCCACCAGCAATGTGAGAGACCTGGGTTCGATCCCCGGGTTGGGAAGATCCCTTAGAGAAGGGAAACACTACTCACTCCAGTATTCTGGCCTGGAAAATTCCAGGGACACCATGGTCCACGGGGTCGCAAAGAGTCAGACACAACTGAGCAACGTTCACTTTCACGTTCTTTGGCTCCTTTACTAAACTCCTTTGGCTCCTCAGTAAGTGCACAATTTACTCAAGAGACAGAAAAGGTTACTGAATTTACCCACTCCTCCAAATTTACTTGCATAAACGTGTCAAGAACGTAAAGCAAAGAACTACTGTTTTGTACACTTTACATATGTTCTATCTTGTTTCAAAAAACATTGGAGGTACATCTGTTCACCACAGATCTCAAAGGCAGTTTATGAAGATGTAAAAAAGAAAAAAAAAAAAAANGACGGAGGGCAGAAGCCGCTTCGGAAAAGCGAGCTGGGAGCTGGGAGGTTCCCGTAACAAAGTCCTGAAACACAGGACACGGCGCGCCAAAACCTCGTGGCTGCGGCCGCATGAGCGTACGGTTTAAACTGCGTGTTAAGATGCCCGGGACCCACGCGAAAGCCCCTGGGGGACGGGACCGCCCCGGGCCGGGTGCATCGGCAGCCCTGCCCCCGGGACGCGCCGCGGCGCACAAACGTGCGGCGGGCCCGGAAGGGAATGGCGAGGGCCGGGTCGGGCGGGGCAGCACGGCGCGGCGCGCAACCGGCCGCCAGGGGGCAGCCGCGCGTCTGCGGGCCGCGGCCGGCTGGAACCGGTCTGGCCGGAAGTTGGGGCGGTGCCTCGGCTTCCGCTGAGAGAAAGTGCCACGTGGCCGGCCGGGAGGGAGGCAAACTGCAAGATGGCGGCGGCAGGGGGCGGGGTCCGCTGGGAGGCCGTCAGGCCATGGGTCTCGCAAAGGGCGGCGTTCGCGGGGTGGGGTGGGGTGGGGTGGGCGAAGTGGTGCCTGGTCCCTTTATTCGAGCGTCTGAGGTCGCCCGACCGGACATAGACGGGGGCGTGGGCCCAGCGCACAGTCTGCGCCAGCTCGACCACCGCGCGTTCTCAAGAACCTGCTGGCCAGCTTCTCATTCGCGGCTCGTTTCCATTTGTCTCCTTGTTTGTCGCTCCCTGCCAACAAGGACGGCAGAAATGCCTTTCTCCGGGCATTTTCGTCCTTTGATTAAGTGCGGCACATTGAGCCAGGGACTCCTAGTTGAATCAAAACGCACTGTCTTTGCTACCATTTTCGGTTACCGTTTCCTGCCTTTGTTCAGAGGCTTAGCACTGCTCCCTTCTGATGGAGGCCAAAAAAAAAAAAAAAAACCTAGATAATCTGGACTTTTAAGTAGATTCCCGACCCTGTCCAGGCGTGGTGGGGGTTTGACTTGTACACACAAGAGCTGTCTGGGATCGCCAGCATGTGGCAGAGTCTGAAGTTATTACATGTCACCTTGTACATGTTTTCAGAAAGAAAAAAAAAAGGTGTGGATGGTTGCAGATTACAAGGTGCAGGAAATAAAGCAAAATCAACGAGTGTTGGGTGGCCTTTCCATAAAGGCCCAGAGTTTCCCCTTAGTTGTCCAAGGATCTAGAAATGGAATACGGAGTCTTTCTACTTCTGCCTGGCCAACGGTCCGGCTCCCTTTTCTTTCTTCATCCAGTTTCGTTTTACTTGAGTTTGACGCAGCAGACCAAATTTGGGTAAAAATAGTTAACATTGCCATTTGGCTTGTGATGGTATATTTAGAATAAAGGAGAGATGTCAGTCCTTGTTTTTGAAATAAATCTCTAGTTTTTGAGAGTTAAGATTCAGATTATTCTGGCTAATTTATGAGACTGTCGATAAATCTGAAAGGAAGTGACTGTTTTTGTTTTTACATAATGGAACTCGCCTCCCAAAGGATTGGGAGTTTAAAGAAAATTTTCTGAATGTAAAAAGGGCCCTGGTATACCGACAAAGCAGGACACTAGTTTCTCTATGAAGACGCCCTTACAGTTTCCTCAGTCTGGTGGAGATTTAAAAACTTGGGCTGTGATCAAAACTGCATTGCTGTTACGTGATAGACTAGAAACGGTATAATGGGGCCGGGAAAAGGTGTGTGTGGGGGGCGGGGGGATAAAAAAACAGCTTGGTGTATTTTAAGGCTTAAATGCAGATTTTTTTTTTTTTTTAAACCCAGAGATTTGAGAGAATCTCCCTTCACCCACTCCTGTTTTGTAACCTCGCCTTCAAAGGTGTCACTTCGGTCTTGTCCATCACTTGGCAGAAGGGGCTGGAAGTTTTTAAAGGATCTTTTTACCTGGAGGGGTTAGAACAGTCCCTTCCCCGAGCCTGGGAAAAGAATGCAAATCCTTCAGAGCAAATCCTTCCTTTGTTCCACTAAAGGAGGCTGCCTCCTTCTCTGTGTCCTTTTGTACTTACAGACGCAAACTTGGGCAACTTTTTCTGCAAATGCCCCTGTTACTCAGGAGCAAAAGAATTTGCATCCTCGGGCCTGCAGTTGTTTGCCTCCAGAATTTCACTAGCACTGCCTTCCTGTTAAAAGGAGAAAATGTATTTTAAATTTTTTTAATTTTCATAATAGCAGATTTGATTTTTTTTAAGGAAATTAAAAGAAACTGTAGCCTAGCAATTTAGAGATAACTTGTTCTTGTAGACACAAAAGAAAGTTTGTTTGGGGGGATTATATTTGTACACCTTAGTACCTTCTTCACTTGACTTTTTCAGATACGTTTTTAGTTTATATTACTTAAATTATGTTCGACACAATATAAATAATACAGACGAATACAAAGAAAAAATCACTCAGAATGCCATTATCAAGGAAGAACCACTGTTAAACAACTTGTCTTTAGTTGTCCTAAAAGAGCACTAAAACTCGTTTGCAACTGATGTTTTGCATTTTGTCACTCAGTCGTGTCGGACTCTTTTCGACCCTGTGGACTGTAACCCTCCAGGCTCCTCTGTCCCTGGGATTCTCCAGGCAAAAATACTGGAGTGGGTCACCATTAGCCACTTGTAGTGTATGTTTTCTAAGGTCAAGTAAGAATCTTTGTGATTTTTAGAGCCTGCACGATATACTGTCAGTTCAATATACCACAATTAACCACCAGCCTTTCTCTTACTACTGAACACCAAATTTGTCATTTTTTGCTCTTATAAAAAACTCTGGCATGAGTACTTTTGTACAAAAAGCTCTCCCTATATTTCTGTAGAATACAGCTCACAATGAATCTGAACTTTTTAAGGTGGATTGATACATATTTGACTCAACAAATTGTTGAGTCCATGGTGATTCATCTTGACCCTTCAAATGACTGCATCAGCATTCCAGCTGAGGTGAGATCCCTCTTACTTTACTTTGTTTACCCTCACTTTTCTAAATTTATAAATTATAAATCATATATTCTTAGTATATTTTTCTCCATTTTAAAAAAATTGAAGTATACTTGAGTTACATTGCTGTGCCTTGTATATTACTTTTGATATGAAGATATGTCTAATAACTGTCAGAGATGGATATTTAACCTTAAGTTAAATATTTAAAAGGAACCCTTTCACTGTCAAATATTAACAATACAGAAACCTCTTTTCCTTTTAGCAAGTTTTTTCCCTATGTATAGATATGGTACAAAAAAAACTAATTGTTGACATTTTCTTTCCAATGTGCAGCAGTATAAAAACTTTGTAGCTCTCTAACAGATTTATGAACACAGCTTTGGGGGGGAGGAAGGAGATGGGGGTGCATATGGAGAGAGTAACATGAAAATATCACTGCCATATGTAAACTAGATAGCCAATGGGAATTTGCTGTATGACGCAGGCAACGAAAATGTAAGAACCTAGAGGGATGGGATGGGGAGGGAGGTGGGAAAGGACATAGGTAAACCCATCAGCATTCAAGCTGAGGTTTGGAGATGCATGTTGATGTTTGGTAGAAACCAACACAATACTGTAAAGCAATTACCCTTCAGTTAAAATAATTTTTTTAAAAAACTTTGTAGCTCTCCAAAATTGTCTAGTATAAATGAACTTTGGGGGTGGGTTTTTCTGTAGGGTAAAAGTGTCTCTAAATCATCTATCATCATTTAATCTGCCAGTTTCGATTGTTTTATTGTGAGTATGCTACTAAGACTATCCATGGGACAGGAGAGACAGCTCTGTTCAAAGCAAGCTGACCAGTTAATTCTGTTTCTCTCTACGTTAGTGTAAGTACTTGGAGACTCCTTACCAGGGAACCATTTCATAGCCTATTCCTCCAAAATTAAACTCTGTTTGCCAGAATCTTCTCTCTGAAAATGATTTAGCAAACACAGAGAAGTAAAGATGACAAAAAAAAAAAAGCACATGAATGATGGAGCAATATCAGCCATTAAGCCATTCCGATCTTAAAATCACATCAGAAAAATGTGACCTCCCCCTTTCCTGGGATAATGTTAGTTCTGATCACCGCCTATAATTTTTTGTTTTGTTTTGGCCACAACACGTGGGATCTTAGTTCATTGATTAGGGATCAAACATGGGTCTCCTGCACTGGAAGCACAAGTCTCTGCCACCTATACTTAAAACAACACTATGTGTTAGCCTCTCAGTCGTGTCCAACTCTTTTCGACCCCATAGACTGTAGCCCACCAGGCTCCTCTGTCCATGGACTTTCCCAGACAAGAATACTAGAGAGGGTTGCCATTTCCTACTCCAGGGGATCTTCCCAGACCCAGGCCTACATCTTTTGTGTCTCTTCATTGGATTCTTCACATCTGTGCCGTCTTTAAATGAAATCCTTCTAATTAATATACTTGAAATAAGATACATTCCATTAAAATGGAGAACATCATTTAAGAATATTCAAAAGGGTTTGGGGGTTCAAGAGCTACTGTATATAGTAATCATTATTATTCTGTAATAGACTTGCTTTTAGTGACAATACCCCAGTGCTGAGGCTTGTCTCTGGAAATACAGCATTTGAGGCCAGTTACTAAATAGTCTAACCATACAGATAGACAGCAGTAAGCATGAAAAGATTTTTATTAATAGCTACATCAGCATTGTGCATTAGATTAAAATCTATATATTATCAAAGATTCATTCACTGTCATCCTCTCAAAACAGCTCTAGATTTGTTTATCATTTAGATTTCATAGCTGATACCTAAGTCAGTAAATGGATGAGTATGTTTCATTTTAGTTCTTAATTTGAGGGGCATTGACTTTGAACAGCTTTTGAAAGCTATAACACTTAGAAACTTGTCTCCTACGAGCTGAAGTTTAAAAATCTGATATAAATGAAGAAGTCAGGTGAGAAGAAAAATTATTTTTTATTTTCAGAGCCTTTGAAACCATCAAGATTCCATTCTCAGCAGGAGAAGAAAAGTTCTTGCAAATTTACCCCTTAACTCAGCACTGCTGGAAATCAAAGAGGGAATCTCGGTTGTCTCCTGTCCTAGAGTGTCTTGGCAACTTGTGGGCACATTCCAACAGGATCAGGGCCCTCGAGGTCTCAGCATCACTACCTTTCAGTCTTGCTAGTTGCCCCTTCTTCCCTATAACAAATACCCCTAATGCCCTGCCCTGCTGTCTTCCTTTTGAAGGTCCCTTAGAGCAGCAATTAGAAATTGGGACTTGAGAGTCAGAGGAAATCAGAGTTGGTTTCTAGATCCGTCATTTACTAACTCTGTGATCTCTGGCAGGTTAACGTCTCTGGGCTTCAGTATCTCCCCGCAGATATTGGGGATCTCTCTCTCTTTTGTTGTGAGGACGGTATAGTGGACAGTGTGTAATGCTTAGCACATTGTGTATGTGTGCGCGCACGTATTCAGTCACTCAATCATGTCTGACTCTGAGACGCCCATGGACTGTAGCCTCAGGCTCCTCTGTCCATGAACTTTTTCAGACAAGAATACTGGAGTAGTTGCCATTTTCTACTCCAGGGGATCTTCCCAATCCAGGGATCAACCTGCATCTCTTGTGTCTCCTACATTGGCAGGTGGATTCTTTACCATTGTGCCATCTGGGAAGCCCTTTTTAGCATGTTGCCTGGCACAAATAATCTCTCAATGGATGGGTGGTGATGGTAACACTTCTACTTCCTTAATCTGCTTTTTACCTGTGCTTGGTTCCTCATTCTCCTTTGATTAGTTGCCTCCTCTTGGGTCTCCACCCCTCCAGCCTAGATCTCGGAGCTGCTGGCTATTCCTTGTCCCATCTTCCCTTTAAACATGCTCTTTGCTTTCTTATCTGCCTCGTAAATGCCTCCTCATTCATCAAAACTCAAAACTTACTATCTGGGTGATGAAACTATAAATTGGTATAACTTCCTTGGAGGGAAATTTTTGCAAAAATTATCAGAATTTAAGTGCACCAACTTACAGATCCAGGAATTCTACTTTAGGAATGTATCTTATGAATAATCTCACACAAGGACAAAAAAATATATACAAATATATACAAAGACTGTAAAATCTTACATGTCCAATGGAATGCTAGTATAAAATTTTTAATTTATCCCTACAATGAAATAGGGCTATTAAGAATAAACGAGCAGTTCCGTATGTACTGGTTTCCAAAACATATTGTTAAATGAAAAAATCAAGTTATAAAAAGCCTAGTAGAAAATGCCTCCATTTGGCTGAAGGAGTGATACATTTATATTATATTTACATTAATGGGATGGTGGTGGTGACCCCTGATGATCAGTCAAGGATCTAGATGAGGAAAGATTTTCTTTTCACTGTATACTTTTTGCTCTTTTGGGGAAATGTCTTAACTATTTGCATAAAGTATTAAATTTCTTTCAGTTAAAAAAATATATACCCTAACTCCAGCATCTCTTCATTTTGGAAATACTTAGCTGACCCTCTCCCACCCTTCCCAGGAAATTTCTACCTTCTTCCTACTTTCTGAGTTGCCTTGTGTTTTGAATGTAACTTTAAATCCCATTGTATTGAATGTAACTGTCCACATGACTGGTTTCCCTCAAAACCCAGAGCATCTATCTAGAAAGTAGAATTGATACTGTATTCATTTTTATGTTCTAAGAATCCAACACAAGATGATACACACACACACAGTTTTTTTGTAAAGAATGAATTAGAAACGTCTCCTATCAGTCTCTCCCACCACTGCCCTGATCCTATTCTGGTTGTCCACAAGAGAATCTGAGTTCTGTCTAGCGTATAATCTGGCCCATCCTTTCTTCTTGGGCATTCCCAGCAAACCCTCTTGTAGCTCCTTCTGTTGTTTAGTTGCTCAGTTGTGTTCAATTCTTTGGGGACTCATGGACTGTAACCGGCCAGGGGCCTCTGTCCACGGGATTTCCCAGGCAAGAATACTAGAGTGGGTTGCCATCTCCTCCAGAGGATCTTCCTGACCTAGGGATCCAACCTGCATCTCCTGCATTGCAGGTGAATTCTTTACCACTGAGACACCAGGAAATCCTTGTAGCTCTTGCGACACCTAACTTTTCAGTTTTTTTAGTTGTTGTTAGTTTATCCTGTCTGGTTGGTATTTTTTCTTTTTTTAATGGACAATGTCTTCACACTCCTTGCCTTTACATAGTTCAGTTCAGTCGCTCAGTCGTGTCCGACTCTTTGTGACCCCATGAATGGCAGCACGCCAGTCCTCCCTGTCCATCACCAACTCCCGGAGTTCACTCAGACTCACATTGATTGAGTCAGTATGTAGTTCCCTTAACCAATGTCCTTTCCTACTTCTCCAGTTTAGTTGCCTTCATTTAAATCACTTCCTCTTTAAAGCCTTCCTGTTTTTCTCCTGTCTTAGTCGATAAACTTAATGTTCCCATGAGTCTCTGGTCAAACTTGTAATCCCTGGTATTTACTGCAGTTATTATACATGTTAGTCCATCTGCCAAAAATATAGGACTTTTCAAAAACAGATATTTTTACCTTGTTTATCTTACTCTAACCAGAATTTATGCCTGGCACAAGGCAGGCATTCAGTCAATACTGTTAGTTGGGTGAATAAACAAGGCAACAGTAAACGCACATGGTATTTTGAAGGGCAGCATGTGGTAGCCATCTACAACTTATTCAGGGCGGATATACTTGTATGCTGTTGTGTTACAGTCACATCTCAGCCTGGCCCCTTGAGGCAGAACCTTTTGCATTAGAGTAATCCAGGTGTATAAATCTAATTACATGTGCCTTCTTTAAGGCCCTTAAAGCGGAACTGCTAGATTTAACAACTAATAATACAACTTACTCAATTAATGAATTTCCCAGAAACAACAAACAAGATTTTAGTGTAAATGGACTCCAAATGTACTTTTTAAAAAAGTATTCATTGTTTATCAGAAATTTAAACATGACTGAATGTTCTCCTGTATTTTGTCTGGCAGCCCTACCTCAAAAACCAAATTCCCAAACCTTGTCTTCCTGCATTCTAACTCAGTAATTCTTAGAAAATGTTACAAACTATGCAGTCTTATCATCTTTATTAAATGTAAGCAACCAAAATCTCCCAACTCTGCTTACTAAAATTTAAGGCATGTTTAAACACTTTGTCTTCTTCCAAAATTTTTATTATATTTTAACCATTACTGTTAAGATTCTATATATGAATTTAGCCTCTTAGCCACTTTAGAATTGGACCTGAGAGGGAAAATGCAGATGACTTACATCTGAAGTCTCTCACTCGCTCACTCCCTTTTTTTGTTGTTTTCCTCTCTATTCTGCAGTAAATTTTAATAACAGGAGATTACCCCCGATTCCGTAGGGCGGTTAGGAAAGGCTCTCGGCCATTAGAAACCCTGCAGAGCTTTTTGGTCTGTAAAATACCACTTCCCTGCAGAGTTAAGGGGGTATCCACACTACCCAGCGTTGGCTCCTGCACTAACCACACTACCCAGCGTTGGCTCCTGCACTAACCACCCCAGCAACCACTAAGTATTGTTACAGACTAGGCTTTCCACGAAAAGCCTATTTTAAAAATTAGAAGCTTCATCTAATCTGAAATAGGGCATTTCCCGATTTCAGTTTCTTGGCATTGGTAAATATTCTGGCAGTGAAAATTAAAGCACCAAACGCAGCTCCACCTATTTTTGTCTCAAAGGCACAATTCCCTTTACATCAAATCATATTCCCCTGCAGCTCCAATATGGATGACAACTCTACACGACACAGCTTTTGGTTACACGTAATTAGTTTTCCCTGTGGTTATGGAAAGAGAATGTCACAAGTATATCCCTTTTTTAACATCCAAACTTGAAAATTACAGGCTAAACACCGTCCTGTGTGTCTAAAAGCACACAGAACATCTGTTTAGAACGCCAGCGTCACAGCTCTGCGTTCTGAAAAACGAAAGGATCATCAAAAATTACTAGGAAGTTGCGACTGGAAAGTGAAGGATTATAAAAAAGACGTGTTAAAAAGGGGACAGGAGTGAAGACATGGCTTAACAGGGCCGCGAAGCAGAGGGAATTAGATCTGTTAGGAGTGGAAAATCAATTTGCCAGGGCCGTGGTAAGTCTGGGACATCACCTACACCTTCGTGAGAATCCACCCTGACTCCTCTGCTACTGTCCGCAGTCAGAGCGTGAGGACGGGGGTAGAAGGTGGGTACTCTCACAACCCGAAGACCACCGAGCAAACTGTCTGAAATGAACTGAAAAGAGTTAATGTGTCAAGAGCTTTACTTCTGGGAAGACCAACATCTCTATTTCACCCAGTTGGATGGCTTCTAGAAAATATTGCTTGGTAAGGGGAATCGTTTCTGAGCCACAGACTGTATCTCAGATGTTCACGTTATAAAAATCAGAATTGTTATTCTTTCATAAAAGTAAGCCAGTGATAAACTATCGCTTAACCTGAAAATCAGAAGAGCTTATAACATGGAGAAAGTTCTTTGACGACTAAGAGGCAGAAAAAAAAATCTCAATGATTATCTTTTATACTGTAAAAGCCAACCTACAAAGAGGATAAATTTCCTGATGCCCACTAAACCTATCCTGTTGCTTTTATACTTTTATTCTGGTTTTTGGTAGTTTTTAATAGTTATAATTTGTCAATCCGTTTGTAAAAAACGAGTTTTCCTTGCTTCAGAACCTAGTCATTTTTAAACTGGTTGACAGTCAATGTGACTATTTACGAAGTTGTTTCTTCGTCTCATTCTTGTGTGTTAGTAGCCCTTTCTGCACCAGAGTTTGATATATAAGATTTTTAGTTTTCTTTTCTTAACTTGATTAAGAAAATGCCTGTTCATTCCGACTTTACTTGCCTAAGTACAAACTAGTAGTGGCCTGGAAATTGTGGACTGAATTTTACTACGTCTAGGAAGATAAAATGGAGACCCCCACTTCACATTGTAGCTTACAGCGGAGATCAGCGACAGGGTTCCAAGCAATGTCGGGGCTCCTTTAAAAGGAAGCGCGGTAATTTTCCACCGCCCCGCTGGCCCCGCCCACGCGGTAGGCGGCTGGGCGCGGCGAAGAGCGGCTGCGCGGCCCGGGCCTCCTGTTGCTTGGAAACCACCTCCTCCACCCTCGGCGCCCAAAGTCCTTTTGTTCCAAGATGGCCTCTGAGTCCTGTCTTAAAGAGCCAGGTACAAAGCCAGTTGAACACCCTTGAGCTTAGCAGAAAGCAAGAGTCGTAATGGCTGGCTTTAATAGTGTTCTGTGCCAGTAGCCAATATTTATTTACTTTTATAACGTTTAAAAAATCCTTGTAGTTAGGTCGCCTGGATGGGAAAAAAAATCAGGGAGTACCTCAGGGTGTGTGTTAAGTCATGGACTAAGAGACGTGGTAGCGCTTTTGGCTTCAAAGTCATTCGCTTCTTTTTATAAAAATTCTAGTTTTTCCTGTTAAACTAGCTCAGGAAGAAGTCTCTTAAAACTAGCTTAACCACAGAGACCATATAATTACAAGGAGCTCAATCAGGGTAATAGCACTTGGCTGTGTCACCTTCCCTTTAAAAATGTTTTTTCTATTTTTCTCTTTCTTGAGAAGTTAATTTATATTCAGACTAATGGTACTATTATAAGATTGTAAATTCATCTGGAGATTAGTAACCCTGTTTTCCCCATTGTTTCCCTGGGGCCACAGATGGTATAGAATTTGCCTGCAATGAAGGAGACCTGGATTGGACGCCTGGGAAGATCCCCTGGAGAAGGGAATGGCAACCCACTCCAGCATTCTTGCCTGGAGAATCCCATGGACAGAGGACCCTGGCGGGCTACAGTTTAAGAGTCTCACAGAGTGGGACACGACTGAACGACTAACGCTACACTTTGTATCCCAGAAATGTTTCTGCCTGTAACAAACCTTGAAATAATTCTAATTAAACTATGGAGACTTTATACTCTGGAAAACACTGTTCTATGAAGCCAGTTTCCCCATTTTGTCTCATATTCAGGTGAGAAACTAAGTCACCAGGAGGTTAAGTGCCTGAAGCAAAGATGGAAGGGAGAGTCAGACCCCTGACTTTCTAAGGAGAGCCTGTGCTAGCCTGCCATTGTGCTGTATGGCTGGCTGTAAATACTGCCTAGAGTACACAGTATCTTCTAATTGTAGCTCTCTCAGAGAGGAGTGTGAAAATCTGTTTCTCTGAAATCTGTTCTGCTTTGTCATGAACAGACTTTTCACATTTATATCAGGGCATTTAGATGCTTACCCATTTCCTGAGCTGGAAAGACCCAGACTCAACCAACCTTGGTGGCAGGTGTTAGGAAATATAATTAAAAACAAAATCTACCAACCCCCCAAAAAACTTCCCACAGAAGCAGAAGAGAAAGAAAGCTGTTTTACTACTGAATAAGCATTAAACCAAAATATGATGTGCATCACAGGTAATCCACTGAGAGACTGCAAAGATGGAAAGGAATTTCACTTTTACACAGTGAAGCAGATATACCCTATTATTAATACTATCTGTTCTCAAGATATACAGTAACTAGTAGGAGGGTTTGACAGTACCATTTGTCAAGTATAGTTCATCCTAAATTCACCTTGGTAATTGATAGCTGCTATCTGTATCAGTCAATTAGTTTATCCAAAGAAAAGACTTCTTACATATTTACGACAGGAGGTAAGTCAGAAACTTGGAAACAGGGACCTTCTGAAGTTAGACTCCTTCTCTCCCAGGGAGAGTCATTTTCCCTAAGAGAGGAAATAGGGATGTTATCTTCCTTGATGATTCCATTTCAAAGAGAGAGCTCCCAGGTCTTTGAGAAAGGCATTCCTGTGTTGTAAAGCTGGCAAGAGCCTTATTTAGCTTTTTAAAAGGTTTGTGTAATTCTTAAAGGGCCAGAGAAGGAATTTACAACCATAAAATTTCTAATGTAAATAGGGAAAGAAACAGGGTTGGGGAGAGAGGTCTCTTTCCCTTTCAGGACTAGGGAGATTTCTTATTTAATTTAGATTTGTGTTGACCCTGACACTGGATACACGGACAACTCAGGCCAGTTCTTCCAATCAACGATTCAGCTTGCATTCAGATTTTGACTACAGGTCCATCCTTCCCACAGACATAATAGCCAAATAGCAGGAAATCAGGAGAAGAGTATTTACCAAACGTTGAGAATTGAGTTTTCTATTCTAATTCAAAATCTTACGTCCTGGTTTCTTTTAAATGACAGCTAATTCCTAGCAGATGCTGAGTGAATTGCATGCTGCAGCAGTCAGGAGGACTTGACCAAGAACTGCTAACCGGACAACTGGATTTGATGTTCTTTTGAGTTCGATCTGGGATCTTTGGTCCTCTTGCAGTTGCCTGACAGGGAGGACATTTTTACCACTCGGTCTCCTGAATCTCACACTTGTATCTTAGCTTCTTTAACAAAAGGCTCTGACTGTTTGTGGCCCCCACACCTTAGCATGTGCTAACACCTCAACCTGGACCGCCACCTTCCTCCACTGTTTCTACTAGCTTGGCTCAACTAACAATATAACTCACCTAGACTCACCTTCTCAGAGAAGGCAATGGCAACCCACTCCAGTACTCTTGCCTGGAAAATCCCATGGACAGAGGAGCCTGGTAGGCTGCAGTCCATGGCGTCTCGGAAGAGTCGGACACGACTGAGCGACTTCACTTTCACTTTTCACTTTCATGCATTGGAGAAGGAAATGGCAACCCACTCCAGTGTTCTTGCCTGGAGAATCCCAAGGATAGGGGAGCCTGGTGGGCTATCTCTGGGGTCGCGCAGTGTCGGACACGACTGAAGCGACTTAGCAGCAGCAGCAGACTCACCTTCTGGAATTCTTCCCTGGTCCTCTTCCCTACCCACACTCCTTCCTCTGATTTAATTCCCCCTGGGCTCCCAGAACTCTTGGTGATTTCCCCTGTTACAGCACACACACACAATACTCATATATGATGTATTTATCCATAAGCTTCATGAGAGCAGAGTTTTTTGCTTTTCTGTTTTTTAGATCTTTGTATTCCCAGCACCTCACAGCAGAATACCTAGATGAATAAGTCTGAGGTCTCAAACTGGTGACCTACAGGCCTCACCCAGCCCACCAAATTAATTTTGTTTGGCTCTTTTCTCAAATTTGTCTTTTAAAATGTCAGGTCACATTTTAAAGTCTGCATTTTCATACAGATCAGGATCTTTGACTTCTCTTGAATGATCTATGCCCCCAGGCCCCGCCCCCAAACCTGTTTCCACGTGGCAGCCGGCACCTAGTGCAGAGATGGGCCCCTTTGACCAGACACCAGCACTTCACTTTATTGCAGCCTTTGCCACTCCCTGTTGCTTCCTCTTTGAGGCTCCGTGTGAGGTATCATTTCTATTTAGTGTGCACTAATTTTTTCTTGCAGTTAACTCTCAGTACCAAAAGAGAGAACAAGGCTAAAGCATCTTTCGAGAAGAGTGAGAGAGAGCTCATGCATTTCTTGGAAATGAGGAGTTGCCTTTGTGTTTCTAAGGCACATAAAATGTGTCTTTCTCCATTTTTCTCAAATTTACCTGCTTTGTTTATTTACATTATCTTCTTGGTTCCTTAGAAAATTGAGTTTTTGACCCTGAGAATAGATACTCAAAAGCTGTTTGAGGAAAGAAAAACAAGCCATTAACTGCAAATGGTTAAAATTCCACACTTTTTAAGTCCAGCTACTTAAACCAACTTCCCAAACTACCACCTTTAGCCAGTGTTTCAATATCACCCTGAACAGCTTTTTTAACATGTGTTGCATTTTGGTTGGGTGTGCACATGACACTCAGATTCCTATAGCAACTACCTTATCAAAAACCAGTGAGGAAAGTTCAGCTCTGTGCCCTTTGTCCTTAATGAATCAACAGGCATAGAATGCACACAACCAAAACAAGTTCAGTCTATGCAAGCAATTTTCCACACAGCACCTTATATATGATAGACAGTGTTTGATGCATAGAACTGAAAACTATTTTTTAAAACATAAAATGAGGAAATGATTAGTCCTGTTGCTGTCAGTGATTATATCAAAATGAGCATCTGAATAAATACTACCTTCCAAAAGATACATGCACCCCAGTTTTCACAGCAGCACTATTTACAATAACAAAAACATGGGAGCAACATCAGTGTCCGTCAACCAATGACTGGAGAAAGAAGATGTGGTATATTTATACAATGCAATATTGCTCAACTATAAAAAAAAGGAAATTTTGCCATTTGCAAGGACATAGATAGATTTGGAGGGCACTATGCTGAGTGAAATAAGAGAAAGAGAAATACTGTATGATATCACTTATATGTGGAATCTAAAAAGAAGAAGGTAGTGACTATAACAAGAAACAGATTTAGAAAACAAACTAGTGAGGAGAGGGGTGCAGGGGAAGGGCATGATCAGGGGAAGGGATTAAGAGGTACAAACTACCATGTATAAAATGAATAAACTACAAGGATATATTGTTCAGCACAGGGAAATAACCAATATCTTACAATAACTGTAAATGGAATATAACCTTTAAGAATTGTGAATCACTGTTCATCTGAAGCATATAATATTGTAAATAAAAAAATAAATACATTTTCTCTCTCAACACTAGTGAGACGAGAAGTACTGATGCATGTACAAAGTAGAAGGATATTATTCATTCTGTCTTGCATGAAACATACCAAGAAAACATTCAAGAAACATACCAAGAAAATTCATATTCAAGAAGTTATAAATGTTTTTGTTATGCTCCAGGTCCAGGTCCCCAAATAAACTGGGAGAATAAGTCATCCACAGTAATGCAAAAGCAGAAAGAGAGGTTTTATTTCTTGCTCGAGCNTGACTCATTGGAAAAGACTCTGATGCTGGGAGGGATTGGGGGCAGTAGGAGAAGGGGACGACAGAGGATGAGATGGCTGGATGGCATCACTGACTCGATGGACGTGAGTCTGAGTGAACTCTGGGAGATGGTGATGGACAGGGAGGCGTGCTGTGATTCATGGGCTCGCAAAGAGTCGAACATGACTGAGCAACTGGACTGAACTGAACTGAACTGACTATCTTTAAACCTTTGAGAGTTGCCAAAATAAAGTTTGAATAAACATGTAAGTTGGCATTTATTTAAAATTTAAATGACAAATACACAGTAGATTCAATCATAGGAATTCTTAATTTTATACTATCTGACAACCTTAAACTTAAAAAAAATGATACCCCTAAATCCCATGAAACTCAAGGGCATAGAAGAGTAAATATCCTCAGTATGCACAGGACATTTTAAGGAATTTTAGAACAACTTGTTTTAATTTCTTTTATTTTCCATTTTCCTTAAATTGTTTTGATTTATTTTTTGCTTCATATATTTCCATAAAGAAAAAGATATTCAGTTGTTTGATTTGTTGATATTCAACAAATTTTTATTTTTAAAAATAATTTTTTAATAAAAATTATTTTTATTTTTAAGGGTTTTATAAATTGTTATTCAACCAAATAGATTTTTTTAAAAAGCTCCTTGGAATGGTGAATGCCCCCTGTAAAAGATCTTTATGCTTCAAATGATATATTTCCTCTGCTTATCCTATAACTTTCTGAGGGAGGTGTGTTAAAACCTTCAACTGTGAAATAAGATTTTTATTTCTGCTTTATCAATTTTTGATTTACATATTTTAAAACAGTATGATTGGATGGATGAACTCTTGTAAAATTATTATTAATATCATATATTAATTCTTATCTCTTTTACACTGTATTATTTACTTAGTCTAGTATTTGTATTGCTGTATTAGTTTCTCTTGATTACTATTTGCCCTGTGTGTATCTTCAGTCTTATTTTTAATATTTCTCTGCGCTTATATTTTATATGTGTCTCTGGTAGAATATTGGTTGTCTTTTTTCTCTTTAATGACAGATTTTAAATAGTTATCTTTTAATTGGAGGCTGCTTGCTTTTATTATAGCTACAGTAGTTACATTGAAATGTATGGTCTTAATATTTGTTTTTCTATTTGTCCCACTTGTTCTATGTTCCTTTTTGCATCCCTCTGAGTTAATTATTTTTATAATTATTTCATTTTCTTTTTTATTACATTTTAGTTATTTCAGTATTTAAAAATCTATCCCTTTTGTAGTTATGCTGGAGATTATAGCATGTCTTTGACCTTGAAAAAGTAATTTAATTAAATATATAATTTTCTATATAATGATAGGCCTTTAAAACACATACTTTAATTACTTCTACTTCTCAGTTAAATTTTTAGCTTATTTTAATTCTACAGATACATGCCAATAATATGTTAGCATGCCTTCAATAGTTGATAAGATTTACCAAGATATTTACTATTGTCTTTGAACTTCATACATTTCTACATCATCTCTGTGCTTCTGCCTGAAATTATTGTTCTAATGCCTGAGGAGCTTTTTGACTATTTATTTTAACATGGATATGTATACTGTTGATGAATTTCTTCTATCTCTCATTCTTCTTCTTTTGTTTTTTTAGCACTTTTGTTTTCTGGCTTCCATTATAGTGGCATTTTTATTATTGCTATTTGGAAAGTAAAGTGTATTTTTCTAGCTGATTTTAACCTTTCTTTGGCTTTTGGTTTGATGTATTTTTATATAGAATTTTCTTTTTCTGTTTTTCCTTTTTGTGATTCATATCTATGGTTAGTTGAAACCATCTGATCCAGTATCTCTTTAAACATTGCTTCTGCCTATCTCTTATTAACTTCTAGGAGTCCAGTTATTTATATGTTGATGTTTCACCATATGCCTTATATATCCTTATTGCCTGTATTTCCATTCTTTATCTTCAGTTCATTTCAGTTCAATTGTTCAGTTGTGTCTGACTCTTTGTGACCACATGCAGCACTCCAGGTTTCCTTATTCATGCTTCATTATGAATATTTTCATCTGACCCATATTTCATTGCACTTATCCTCTTTTTAGCTGTATTGAATCATCTGCTAACCCATCTAATGACACTAGATTTCAATGACTATATTTTTTGATCTATTCAATTTTGTATTATATATATATTTTTAATTCTCTGATGGGTTTTCCATCTTGTCATGTAATTTCTTAAAGATATGTTACAATCAGGTTAAAGCCCGTGTGGTGTAATTCTATATCTGAATCTCCTTTGATTTTGTTTGTATATCTGGTTTTTTAAAATTGTTGTTGTTGACTTATTTATTATTCAGTTCTCTTTTGTGGTGTACTTGTTAATGTGAATTAAATTGAAGCTGTAGATTTCATTAATTTCCTGCAGAAAAACTGAAACTTTTCTTCATTTATTTATTTTTTTATTGAAGGATAATTGCCTTACAGAATTTTGCTGTTTTCCATCAAACCTAAACATGAATTAGTCATAGGTGTACATATATCCCCTCTGTTTTGAACCTCACTCCCAACTCCCTCCCTGTCCCACCCCTCCAGACTGACACAGAGCTCTGTTTCAGTTTCCTGAACCAAATAGCAAATTCCTATTGGCTGTCTATTTTACATATGGTAGTATAAGTTTACTTGTTACTCTTTCCATAAATCTCACCCTCTCCTCCATCTCACCATGTTCATAAATCTATCCTCTATGCCTGTTTCTCCATTGTTGTCCTGTAAATAAATTCTTCAGTACCATTTTTCTAGATTCCATATATGTGCATTAGAATATGATATTTCCCTTTCTCTTTCTGACTCACTTTACTCTGTATAATATGTTCTAAGTTCATCCACCTTATTAGAATTGACTCTAATATGTTCCTTTTTATGGTTGACTCATATCCATTATGCATATGTACCACACTTCTTTATCCATTCATCTGCTGATGGACATCTAGGTTACCTCCATGTTCTAGCTATTGTAAATACTGCTGCAATGAACAATAGGATACATGTGGTTTTTTTTAGTTTTAGTTTCCTCAGAGTATATGCCTAGGAGTGGGATTGCTGGGTCATAAGGTGGTTTTAATCCTAGTTTTTTAAGGAATCTCCATACCTTCTTCCATAGTGGCTGTATCAACTTACATTCCCACCAACAGTGCAAGATCATTCCCTTTTCTTCACACCCTCTCCAGCATTTATTGTTTGTAGACTTTTTGATGAGGGCCATTCTGACTGGTGTAAGGTGATATCTCATTGTAGTTTTGAATTGCATTTCTCTAATAATGAGCAATACTGAGCATGTTTTCATGTGTTTCTTAGCTATCTGTATGTCTTCTTTGAAGAAACATATATATAGGTCTTTTTCCCACTTTTTTATTGGGTTGTTTGTTTTTCTGGTATGGAGTTGTATGAGCTTCTTGTATATTTTGGAAATTAATCCTTTATCTGTTTTTTCATTTGCTATTATTTTTTTCTCATTCTGAGGGTTGTCTTTTCACCTTGTTTATAGTTTCCTTTTCCATGCAAAAGCTTTTAAGTTTAATCAGGTCCCATTTGTTTACTTTTGTTTTTATTTCTGTTACTCTAGGAGGTGAGTCACAGAGGGTATCTTGCTTTGATTTATGTCATCAAGTGCTCTGCCTATATTTTCCCTTAGAGTTTTATAGTTTCTGGTCTTACATTTATGTCTTTAATCCATTTTGAGTTTATCTTTGTGTAAGGTGTTAGGAAGTGTTCTAATTTCATTCTCTCACATGTGGCTATCCAGTTTTCCCAGCACCATTTATTGAAAAGGTTGTCTTTGCCCCATTGTATATTCTTTCCTCCTTTGTCAAAAATAAGGTACCCATAGGTGCATGCGTTTATTTCTGGGCTTTCTATCTTTTTCCATTGGTCTATATTTCTGTTTTTGTGCCGCTACCATACTGTCTTGATGACTGTAGCTTTGTAGTATAATCTGAATTCAGGAAACTTGATTCCTCCAGCTCCATTCTTCTTTCTCAAGACTGCTTTGGCTATTTGGGGTCTTTTGTGTTTCCATATGAATTGTGAAATTTTTTATTCTAGTTCTGCGAAAGATGCCATTGGTAATTTGATAGGGATCACACTGAATCTATAGATTGCATTTGGTATTCTAGTCATTTTTACAGTATTGATTCTTCCTACCGAGGAATGTGGAATCTCTCTTCATCTGTTTATGTTGTCTTTGATTTCTTTCATCAATGTCTTATAATTTTCTGTGTACAGTTCTTTTGTCTCCTTAGGTAAGTTTACTCCAGATTTTTAATTCTTTTTTGTTGCAATGGTGAATGGGATTGATTCCTTAATTTCTCTTTCTGATTTTTCTTTTTTTTAACTTCATTCAAAGCTTTTATTTATTTTTTTAAATTATTTTATTATTATTTTTTTAACTTTATTTTACTTTACAGTACAGCATTGGTTTTGGCATACATAGGATATAGAAATGCAAGTGATTTTTGTGTATTGATTTTGTGTATAGGTACTATCTTTAGAGTTTTCTGTGTACAGTATCATATCATCTGCAAACAACAAGAGCTTTACTTCTTCTTTACTTCCAGATCAGAAAAGATTCTGGATTCCTTTTATTTCTTTTTCTTCTCTGATTGCTGCAGCTAGGAAGTGAACACCCTTGTCTTGTTCCTGATCTTGGGGGAATGCTTTCAGTTTTTCACCATTGAGAATAATGTTTCCTGTAGGCTTACAAATATGGCCTTTATTGTGTTGAGGTAGGTTCCTTCTATGCCCATTTTTTGAAGAGTTTTAATTATAAGTGGGTGCTGAATTTTGTTAAAAGCTTTTTCTGCATCTATTGAGATGATCATGTTTTTTATCTTTCAATTTGTAAATTTGGTGTTTTGCATTGATTGGTTTCTGTTTACTGAAGAATCCTTGGAATAAACCCAACTCGATCATGGTGTACGAGCTTTTTGATGCATTGGTGTATTCTGTTTGCTAAAATTTTGTTGGTCATTTTTTTTGCATCTATGTTTATCAGTGATATTGGCCTGTAGTTTTTTTGTGTGTGTGTTGTTTTGTCTGGTTTGATATCAGGGTGATGGTGGCCTTGTAGAATAAGTTTGGAAATGTTCCTTCCTCTGCAATTTTTTGAAAGAGTTTTAGAAGGATAGGCATTAGGCTCTTCTCTAAATGTTTGATAGAATTCTCCTGTGAAGCCATCTAGTCCTGGGCTTTTGTTTTTTGGGAAATTTTTGATCACAGCTTCATTTTCAGTGCTTGTAATTCGGTTGTTCATAATTTCTATTTCTTCCTGATTCAGTCTTGGAAGATTGAACTTTTCTAAGAAACTGTCCATTTATCTATTATATTGCCATATAGTTATTCATAACAGCCTCTTATAATCCTTCATGTTTCTGCACTGTCTGTTGTAACCTCTCCTTTTTCATTTCTAATTTTGTTGATTTGATTTTTCTCTTTTTTTCCTTGATGAGTCTGGCTAAGGTTTTGTCAATTTTGTTTATCTTCTCAAAGAACCAGCTTTTAGTTTTGTTAATCTTTACTATTGTTTCTTTCATTTATTTCTGCTCATATCTTTATGATTTATTTCCTTCTACAAAGTTTGGGTTTTTGTTCTCTTTATCCAGTTGTTTTAAGTGTTATATTAGGCTGTCTGTTAGATGTTTTTCTTCTTTCTTGAGATATGCTTGTATTGCTATAAAATTCCCTCTTAGGACTGCTTTTGCTGCATCCCAATGGCAACCCACTCCAGTACTCTCCTGGAAAATCCCATGGACGGAGGAGCCTAGTAGGCTGCAGTCAATGGGGTTGCGAAGAGTTGGACACAACTAAGTGACTTCACTTTAGTGCATTGGAGAAGGAAATGGCAACCCACTCCAGTGTTCTTGCCTGGAGAATCCCAGGGATGATGGAGCCTGGTGGACTGCTGTCTATGGGGTCGCACAGAGTTGGACACGACTGAAGCGACTTATCAGCAGCAGCATAGGTTTTGAGCTGTCATGTTTTCATTGTCACTTGTTTCTAGAAATTGTACCCTTTTTATTTCTTCAGTAGCCTGTTGGTTATTTAGAAACTTGTGTTTGTGTTTCTTACAGTTTTTTCTTGTAATTGATATCTAGTCTCATAGTGTTGTGGTCAGAGAAGATGCTGGATACGATTTCCATTTTCTTAAATTTACTAAGGTTTGATATGTGACCCAAGATGTGATCTATCCTGTACACTGTTCCATGTGCACTTGAGAAGGTGTGTTCTTCTGCGTTTGGATGGAATGTCCCGAAGATAGCAATGAGATCCATCTCAGCTAATGTATCATTTAAGACTGTGTTTCCTTATTAATTTTCTGTTTTAATGATCTGTCCATTGGTGTGAGTGGGGTGTTAAAGTCTCCTCCAACTATTGTGTTACTGTCAATTTCTCCTTTTATGTCTGTTAGTGTTTGTCTTATGTATTGAGGTGCTCCTATGTTGGGTGCACAGGTAAGGCTTCACTTTTTTAAGCAGTAAAATCTAGGCATTTCACCTCAGTTCATTAAGGGATTGGAGTGATTCCAAGTTGTATGCCAATCATTGGGAACCTAATGGGATTACCAATGGAAGGAAAGCCAGAAGTTTCTCCAAGACTTCTCTTCCTTAAAATATTAGAATTGCAATATTATTCTCTTAACCTAGTATCACTGCTGATAAATCTGCATAAGATCTCTCATTCTCAGCCACTGCTTTCTTCTCAAATTCTCAGCTCTTACTTTCAGATTTGCAAATGACTCTTTAAGGGAACACTGTATTTTTCCCTCTGTTCTCCACTACCCCTGCCCTGAATACTTCTGACATCAGATGTCTGGGAATCTTCCTCAGAGCAAACAATTCTCCAATTCTCTACAGACACCAACTGAGCGTTCTACAATTCAGTTAACTGTTAACTGAACACAATGTGGGAAGCATCAGAAAATATGTTCTTTTGATGAGTAAGTGCAAAATATAACATTTGCTTCAGTCTTGCTTTACAAATATTATTTGTTTTAGGTTTCTCCTAAGTGAGAGCTGATAAGCTATAAATGCTAACTTGTTTCTCCTAAATTACCATTTCATGAGGAAAAAAACATAAAATAAAATAAACTGGCTGTCAGAGCATTAGTGTTCCCATATAAGCTCTGCTACTTACTATATTATCTTGGATAAGTCATTTTTATTTTCTGCATCTCCTTTAACTCATTATGCTAATTATGCTCTAAGATTTTCTAATTGTATCATTTCATGATTAAATTAAAAAGGAAAAATGCATGTATTCTAGTCTACCATATCGAGACATATTAAGTGAGTCTACCACAGTGTTAACATGCATTCTAATGGGGTTATTTATTCAGCTGGGCGACTTGTAAAGTGCAGAGTATTATAACTAAGTTTGATTTGTGTTTCCATATAGCTAGAATATGTAGTTTAGGAAAAAATATAAATTATTAATAATTGAAACCTATTTTTAAGAAAATAGCTTTAATGAAAGCTAGTGGTCTTACTAAATCTGTTACTCTCTTGTGACTGCTGCCCCTCATACTCTTAAAGCCTATAAGTCAGGCATTAACATGATGTCACTGGATCTAACCCAGGAGCTACTTTCTTAGGAACATGGGATCCAAGGATGCCTCTTAAATCATATTTTCTTTCTCTAGCAGTTATTATTATTACTATTATCTAGAAATACTCAGGCACCAACATTATGTTATAGTATCTTAAAGTATAGAATATTTATTTCAGAAATTGAGATCCCTATTGGTAGTAGCTTATCATGCTTTTGTTCTCTATTAGAAATTAAGATGACCATCTTGAGTTGACTTTCTGATTTGGGTCAAGAAGATAGAATAGCTACCCTATTCCTTTTCACCTTAATACTTTGTTAGTGCATTAATATATTATCACTTGAAACCTAGAGGAAAGAAATAACATTAATTTATCTTGGTGTGCATTTGGCCGTTTTCTATACATCTATTTCATTTAATTCTTACAATTTTCTAATGAATGGGGGGTAACATTATCTTCACTTCATAGATGAGAATACTGAGGTCCAATCAGATTCACTACTTGAGTCAAGTACTCAGAGAATAAGTAGTGAATTGGATAAGAATATATACAGCTGCTCAGTTCCAAAGCTAAGATATTTCTACTATACTGGGAATTCTGGCTACACATAAAAATCACCTGCAGAGCTTTTAAAATATCAATGATGTAAATGTTCAGAACAAATGAGAATCACTAAAATACCCTATTGTTCAAATTTTTTTAAATATTTATTTAAAAATATTTCAAAGATGCATAAATCAAATACAAAACATTGTCAGGCGTGGTATCCTCTATAAGAATACTTTGTTGATAGCAGATGTTTCACTATTAGTTATATCTGTATGACCACGACAAAATAATGATGTATTATTATTATTATACCCAGATGTCAAGGATGACTATTTCCAATTCTAGGCATAAGATTTTAAATATTTTTTTCTAATTGTTTGAAAGCAAGCTAATGCTTAACAACATAAATTACCTGTGTACTACTTCCCTGGTGGCTCAGATGGTAAAGAACCTGCCTACAATGTGGGAAACCCAGGTTTGATCCCCAGGTTGGGAAGATCCCCTGGAGAAGAAAATGGCAGGCCACTCCAGTATTCTTGTCTGGAGAATCCCAAGGACAGAGGAGCCTGGAGAGCTAGAGTCCATAGAATCACAAAGAGTCAGACATGACTGAAGCTATTGAGCATGCATGCACTACCATTTTAAAGATAGGAACTGGTGTTTGGTTCAGGGATAATTTAAAGAAAACAGTTTACAAAGAGTTCTATACACATAATTATTTTGAGACATTCATGTTTTTGATTATTTTTTTAAGAATCCAAGGATTAACTTAAAAATAATGATATTTATGAATATGGTAAAAATATAAAATGATACAGTGTTGTCTACTTCATTATTTACTCATGAAATAACATATAATTTCTCATTTCATTACAAATTTCTAGCTAGATGAGCAGCAATTCAAAATGAGACTCAGTGTAAGAATACAATTTTGTGATTAGTGTGTCACCTTTAAATTTTCAATCATAAGTTATATTTTAATTTGGAAATGTACACAGCATAAACATAGCATAAATTCAGACTATATACAAGTGCAAAATTATTTTTGTGCTTAAAGCATTAAAGCAGTTTTATTAAGTTAATGGAATTTATTAACACTGTATTTTTTGTACCTTTGTATACTATTATACTGGAGAAGGAAATGGCAACCCACTCCAGTATTCTTGCCTGGAGAATCCCATGGATGGAGGAGCCGCAAAGAGTCAGACACGACTGAGCAACTTCACTTTCACTTTCACTTCATACTACTATGTGGTTTAAATGAGTAATTATAATAACAAAATAATTCCGTGAATTTGTACACTTGGGTGGTTGATGTGTGTCTTATTCACAAAACTGTGTCTCAATGGTAAAGAATCCACCTGCCAATGCAGGAGACTCAGGTTCAGTCCTTGAGTCAGGAAGATCCCCTGAAGGAAAGGACAACCCACGCCAGTATTCTTGCTTGGGAAAGCCTATGGGTAGAGGAGACTGTCGGGTTATAGACTTTGGGGTTGCAAAACAGTCAGACATGACTTGGTGGCTGAACGAAAATATGCTTTTACTGAATCTTAATGTTTAGGGCTTCTCTCATAGCTCAGTTGGTAAAGAATCTGCCTGCAGTGCAGGAGATCCCAGTTCGATTCCTGGATTAGGAAGATCCTCTGGAGAAGGGATAGGCTACCCACTCCAGTATTCTTGGGCTTCCCTTGTGGCTCAGCTGGTAAAGAATCCACCTGCAATGTGGGAGATCTGGGTTTGCTCCCTGGGTTGAGAAGATCCTCTGAAGGAGGGAATGGCTACCCGCTCCAGTGTTCTGGCCTAGAGAACTCCATGGGCTATATAGTGCATGGGGTCACAAAGAGTCAGACACAACTGCGCAACTTTCAGTGTCATGATTAGAGGATCTTGACAAGGTTATTATTAATGAGTTTTCCCATCGAAAGTGAGTGTTGACAAATTCATGTCCATTTTCAGTGAATTTATTTTTTTTAATTTCTGTTGTCTAGTAAAATACTACCTAGTTCAATTTTATGGAATACCAACTAATTTTAAGTACTGTGTTAGGATATAGTATGGCTACGATCAGTAGTATGGCTTCTAACAGGATAGTAGGGAGGAAAAACAGTAAACAAATGCTTACGAGTAAAAAAAAAATACTTATGTGTCATGTATATAGTCAGAGAAGGCAATGACAACCCACTCCAGTACTCTTGCCTGGAAAATCCCATGGACGGAGAGGCCTGGTGGGCTGCAGTCCATGGGGTCGCTAGGAGTCGGACACGACCAAGTGACTTCACTTTCACTTTTCACTTTCATGCATTGGAGAAAGAAATGGCAACCCACTCCAGTGTTCTTGCCTGGAGAATCCCAGGGATGGGGGAGCCTGGTGGGCTGCTGTCTATGGGGTTGTACAGAGTCGGACACAACTGAAGCGACTTAGCAGCATGTATATAGTGTATTTTCTGAGGTTTGGAACACATAACGGTAATCTAGGGGGCAGTAGGGATTCTGAGTACTTAAACCTGCTGAGCCATGAGGGGTGAGAGCAGAGGATTTCCAACTGATGAAAATACCATTCTAAAGGCTGTGAGACAAGGTATTTAAGAGGCCGTGGTATATTAGTTTCCTACTGCTGTTGTAACAAATTACCACAAACTCAGTAGCTTAAAATAATTCACTATCTCAGTGTCTTGTAAATCAGAAGTTTTGAGTGGAGATTTTGTCTGGTTCCTTTGATGCAGGTCTCACAAGGCAAAATCAAGGTGTCAGCAACGAGGGCTCTTATCTGTTGGCTCTGAGGGAGAGGAGGATGGAAGGAGAAAGTTGGTTTCCAAGCTCAGTCATGTTGGTGGCAGAATTCATTTCTTTATGGTTGTAGAGCTAAAGTTTCTGCTTCCTTGCTGTCCTCTCTCAGCACCTTAATGTCTCTTGCATTCCTTGCCATGTTGCTCCCTCCAGTAGCATATGCCTTATCTCACTGTCATGTCTCTGTAACTTCCTCTAACTTACTTTTCTGCAGTGTCTCCTTTGAATTCTCTCTCTCATGCTCTGTTCTTCAAAGCCCATGTGGTTACATCAAGCCTACCCAAACAGTTCAGGAAAATCGCTCTATCTTAAAGCCAACTGTTTAAGATATATATCATTTCATTCTTCTTTGCCTTATTGTACTTCACAGATTTTTAAAAAAATACAAATTGGACATTNTCAAAGCCCATGTGGTTACATCAAGCCTACCCAAACAGTTCAGGAAAATCGCTCTATCTTAAAGCCAACTGTTTAAGACATATATCATTTCATTCTTCTTTGCCTTATTGTACTTCACAGTTTTTTAAAAAAATACAAATTGGACATTTGGGACAATCCTGCGTCTAGCATGTCTATTAGAATCTTTTTCTCTTTCCAGTGGCATTTGCTCATTTCATGTCTCTGTATCACAGTTTAGTAATTCTCAAAATATTTCAAAGTTTTTCATTATTATTATGTTAGGTGATCAGTGATCTTTCATAGTACTACTATAGTTCACTGAAGGCTTAGAGTGCTTGTTAACATTTTTAGCTATAAAATATTTTTTAAATAAGATATGTATTTTTTTTGGACATAATGCTACTGCATACTTTATAGACTATAGTATAGTGGAAACAACTTTTACATGCACTGGGAAACAAACAATTGTGTGGCTTTCTTTATAGCAGTGGTCTGGGACCAAATCCACAATATTTCTGACATATGGCTGTAATAATTTTAATTACATGGGAAAAGTCTGTTTTTTACCAAGTGATGTAACATATTCAGGCTTGACACCACAGGCATAGACTATGGGGCCAACATTTTTCCTACCACCACAGGAAATTTCACTACACCTGAAGAAGTCAAGGAACATAGAGGTTAAGTCATTTTTTACTTCATATATTTGGATGCTGAAGTCAGTCAAATAATGACAGGGTTATAGTGAAGAGAAAACCTGATGTCAAATACAAAAGCCTCCAGTAAATAAAGGGCAGTTACGTGGAAGCTGGTAATTAATAAATACAAAGCTGGATAGAGTGCAGCATGAGCCTCAAAGACTGGAAGGAATCTGTAGACTCTGGAGAGGTGATCTTTGGAAAGCCTCCCAGGAATGGCCCTCAAATGCTGAAGACAGAGATACCTCCAGCTGAGAAAACTCACAAGAATCCAAGTACTTAGGAGAGGGTCAGGTTTTAGAAAGGTCAGATGTAGAACTNCCCGTGATTGTAACTTTTTCTTACTTTAGTCCTTGAAGCTTGTCATGGCTTCTGTTAGGTCTTAACAGTTTTGAATCCCAGAGTTTTGTTTAATGGAGCTTCTGTTTTCAAGGAAAGGTGTGAAATTATTATTTCCTCCTAAATTCTCATAGCTTAGGGACTTCCCTGGTGGTCCAGGGGCTAAGACTCTGCATTCCTAATGCAGGGAGGCTGGATTCAGTCCCTGGTCCGGGGAACTAGATCCCACATGCCCCAACTAAGACCTGGTGACTAAGTCAAACAAGTAACTAACTAAATATTTTAAAAATAAATTCTCATAGCTTAGAGTCACCTTATTTGAACAAGAATCCTGTCTGCTTTAGTGGACTAGAAAATTTTTCTGTGCACCTGGAATGTCCTATAATACTGAGTGTGGAGTGATGATGTGGAGTCAACACAAAGTGTTCCCTCTGCTCCGGACCTGCTCTGACATCATGAAATGTATAGTCCACTCATCTGTCCCCTTCTTCTTGCCTGGGGATTTAGAGTCATTAAATTACTGTTTTGCCTGGCCTTGTTAGTCCTTTCCAAATATGTAGAATTATTAAGGCAGGGGATTCCCTGGTGGTCCAGCGGTAGGAATCTCTGCTTTCACTGCCACGGGTGCCGGTTCAATCCTTGGCCTGGGAATTAAGATCCCACGTGCTGCAAGGTGCAGTCAAATAAATAAGAATTAATAAGGCCATCAGTTGGGGTAGGCTCAGTTAGGAAAAGCTCACAGTTAATTGTCCCATTGTTGTTCAGTTGCTGTCATGTCTGACTCTTTGCAATCCCGAAGACTGTAGCATGCCAATAGCATGCTCCTCCGTCCTCCACTATCTCCTGGAATTTGCTCACATTCATGTCCATTGAGTTGGTGATACTGTCTAACCATCTCATTTTCTGCCATCACCTTCTCCTTTTGCTTTCAATCTTTTCCGGCATCAGGGTCTTTTCCAGAGAGGCAGCTCTTCGCATCAGGTAGCCAAAGTATTGTAGCTTCAGTTTCAGTCCTTCCAATGAATATTCAAGGCTGATTTCCTTTAGGATTGACTGGTTTGATCTCTTTGCAGACTCTCGAGTGACTTCTCCAGCACCACAATCTGAAAGCATCAATTCTTCAGTGCTCAATCTTCTTTATGGTCCAGCTCTCACATCCATACATGACTACTGGAAAAACCATAACTTTGACTATACAGACCTTTGTCAGCAAAGTGATGTGTCTGCTTTTAATATGCTGTCTAGGTTGGTCATAGCTTTCCTTCCAAGNGCTCAATCTTCTTTATGGTCCAGCTCTCACATCCATACATGACTACTGGAAAAACCATAACTTTGACTATACAGACCTTTGTCAGCAAAGTGATGTGTCTGCTTTTAATATGCTGTCTAGGTTGGTCATAGCTTTCCTTCCAAGGAGCAAGCGTTCTTAATTTTATGGCTGCCGTCACAGTCCGCAGTTAATTTTGGAGCCCAAGGAAAGGAAATCTGTCACTGCTTTCACTTTCCCCCCTTCTGTTAGCCATGAAGTGATGGGGCCAAATGCCATGATCTTAATTTTTTTAATGTCGGATTTCAAGCCAGCTTTTTCAGTCTCCTCTTTCACACTCATCAAGAGGCTCTTTAGTTTCTGCCATTAAAGTGGTATCATATGCATATCTGAGGTTGTTGATACTTCTCTGAGCAATGTTGATTTCCGCTTGTGATTCATCCAGCCTGGCATTTTGCATGATGTACTCTGTATATAAAGTCAAATAAGCAAGGTGACAATATACAGTCTTGTCATACTCCCTTCTCAATTTTGAACCAGTTCTGTATCTGTTTCTGTTTGTTCTTGATCAACATACAGGTTTCTCAGGAGACAGGTGAGATGGTCTGGTCTTCCCATCTCTTAAAGAATTTTCCAGTTTGTTGTGATCCACACAGTCAAAGGCTTTATCGTAGTCAATGAAGCAGAAGTAAATGTTTTTTCTGGAATTCTCTTGCTTTCTCTATGATCCAATGAATGTTGGCAATTTGATCTCTGGTTCCTCTGCCTCTTTGAAACCCAACTTGTATATCTGGAAGTTCTTGGTTCACATACTGTTGAAGCCTAGCTTGAAGAATTTTGAGCATAACCTTGGTAGCATGTGAAATGAGCCCAGTTGTAAAGTACTTTGAACATTCTTTGACATTGCCTTTCTTTGGAATGAAAACTGACTTTTACCAGTCCTATGGCCACTGCCAAGTTTTCCAAATTTGCTGATATATTGAGTACAGAACTTTAATAGCATCATCTTTTAGGATTTTAAATAGCTCTGCTAGAATTCCATCACCTTTACTAGCATTGTTTGTAGTAATGCTTCCTTAAGCCTTACTTGACCTCACACTTCAGGATTTCCGGTTCTAGGTGAGTGACCACACCCTTATCTGGATCATTAAGACCTTTTATGCATTGTTCTTCTGTGTGTTCTTGCCACCTCTTCCTAATCTCTTTTGTTTCAGTTACTATTTCTGTCCTTTATTTTGCCCATCCTTGCATGAAATGTTCCCTTAATATCTCCAATTTTCTTGAAGAGATCTGTAGTCTTTCCCATTCTGTTGTTTTCCTCTCTTTCTTTGCATTGTTCATTTAAGAAGGCCTTTTTATTTCACTTGCTATTCTCTGGAACTCTGCACTCCACTGGATGTATCTTTCCATTTCTCCCTTACTTTGTGGTTCTCTTCTTTCCTCAGCTAATTGTAGAGCCTCCTCTGAAACGTACCTCNCTGCTGGCAGACTAGCTTGTGTGACAGGATTATCCACACTCTTGCTACTACCTACATGATTGTTTACAACCTCTCAACCATAAACAGCACAGAGTTTGAAGTATTTTGAAAGTCTTAGTTAGCATAGGGTTTTTCTAAAGATAAAAATCATATTGGTGAAGGATTTCATTGCTGAGTTAATGATTGTTGCCAGGCCTCCATATCCTTAGGCACCTGGGGGTATGTTAATCGATGTAATTGGAATGTAGAAAAAGAAATATAGTAGTTTTGATATTAGCAATACTAGACTTTTTGAGTTAATGAATTTTCTCTTTTGTTATAGATCACTGTACTCATCTTTCTTTATTATAAATCATTATGTCCTTGTTATGTAAAAAAGTAACTTTATCACTATCTTAAGACTAAATAGATCTTAAGGGGAAACAAGTTTTCTGATCAATTAATCTTTATCAATAGAAAGAATGGTGGGGCCATAAAATGTTAATTGGTCTCCAGACCAGAAGATACTGTGAACAAATGTAAGACCCTTGTAAGAAAAAAGATGTGTTGATAAAGGTAGGAGCAGCTAACCCTGCGTGACTCTTTTTCTTACATTTATCTTTATGTACAACTAAAAGTATAAAAGTGGACCTGGAAAATAAAGAAGCGGACCAGTTCCTGGAAAGATTGGTTTCCTCCATGTGGTCTTTTCTCGTTCTCTTCTTTTCTGGCTGAATTCCCATCTGGAGCGTAGAGGCGCACCATGTATACTTACTTGCCATGGCTTCCAAGACCCACATTAGAGGGAGCCCAAGGCGGGGCACCCTCCACTATTCAAGCAGGCGCCAGTGGCCTACGTAGGTGGTGCAAACTCCTTGTCTTGGAGTTTTATTGGTTTTCCACGTAAACCAAGTTATTCAGCATCTTCTTTCCACTTATTTTCCTACTTCACTATTTCTTTCTAATCTCCCTCCATATCTTTAATTAAGCAATTAATTCCTCNTAGGTGGTGCAAACTCCTTGTCTTGGAGTTTTATTGGTTTTCCACGTAAACCAAGTTATTCAGCATCTTCTTTCCACTTATTTTCCTACTTCACTATTTCTTTCTAATCTCCCTCCATATCTTTAATTAAGCAATTAATTCCTCAGATGTAGACACTGTCCCTGCTTCAAATTCCCTGGATCTACCAGGGCTGGACCCTGGCACAAAGGGGCTGGAATTCCTGAGCTCTTTGACACTATAACAATCAATAAAAGAAAAAAAAGTTCTTGGCAGGCCACCACCAACAGGGCACTGCAAAAGCAGCACAGTCAAACACAACCAAGTCTTCCAGAGAATAAGGTTTGTTTATTTACCCTCATGCTGAAGGGGAGTCTCCAGGCTTCCCTCACATGTAGAGATGTGTATAAGAGACAGACATGAACCCAATCTGTGAAGGTAAAAATAATGATAAATGGTCTTGATCAAGTTTAAAAATTTCTTCTACTTTCTTTTTCTCCTCTCCTATCCAATAGGACTCATTTATGTTTCACTGCATGAGGCATATTAGGTTTGTCACCTGGTGCCTTTATGGATTCTTTTATGAGTCTTATGTGGGAAGTCATTTCTTTAAATAATTATTGCAGAATCAGAGGTTCTTGTTCCTAGAAAAATCTGCCAGACTATAGTAAGCAAAAATGTATCAGGGCAGTAGAATCCTATCTCACTTCATTTATTATAATAACTCAGAAGATCATAATAAGCCTGACTTTTTAAAGCACATGTGCCAAGCTGTGTTACACTCTTATATCAATTATGTTTAATCATCACAAAAATTGTGTGTGATAAATGCCCTTATCACATCATGACTTGAACTATGTTTCCCTAAAATTCAGATAAGCTAATATGTGTTAGTCCAGCTCTTTGTGACCCCAGGGACTGTAGCAGGCCAGGCCCCTCTGTCCATGGAATTCTCCAGGAAAGAACACTGGAGTGGGCTGCCATTCTTTTCTCCAGGGGATCTTCCTGACCCAGGCATCAAAACTGGGGATCTCCTGCAGTGCAGGCAGATTTTTTACCATGTGCTGCTGTGAGGTGGAAGTTGATACCTGTGTGTGACTGAATGAACCAGTAAGTCTTTTAATCAAATAAGGCTCACAGATTAGTGAAAGGCTGGATCTGAAACAAGGCCAAACTGCAGCAGTAAGCAAACATCTCAGAGTTTCCTGGATCCTCTTCCCCATCCTAGGAATCTTGCTTTATTCACTACATTCCCTTCTCTGGGGGATCTTCCCAACCTAGGAATTGAACCCGGGTCTCCCACATTGCAGGTGGATTCTTTACCATGTGAGCCACCAGGGAAAGCAAACAATGGACTCACTGGAAAAGACCATGATGCTGGGAAAGACTGAAGGCAGCAGGAGATGGGGACAACAGAGGATGAGATGGTGGGATGACATCACTGACTTGATGGACGTGAGTTTGAGCAAGCTCTGGAAATGGTGATTCACAGGGAAGGCATGCTGCAGTTCATGGTGTCACGAAGAGTTGGACACAACTGAGGGACTGAACTGAAATGAAAATTCAGATGTTGAAGGTGCTGCTAAACTCCAGCACCTCAGAATGTGACTACATTTGGAAACTGTATTCTTAGAAGAGGTAGTTAATTTAAAATAGGATGGTTAGGATGGGACCTAATCCATAAAAGAAGAGGGAGGCCTCAGAAGAAATCTAAGCTTTTGACATTTTGATCCTGGATTTGTAGCCTCTATGATTGTGAAAAATAAATATCTGTCTTTAAGCCACTTAGACCTTGGCATTTCATTACCACCACAGCCCTAGCAAACTAGTACATTCTCATTTATAGAACAAGTATAAGAAATATAAAAGAAGGAGTAGTTTAAGATGGCAGTGTAAGAAGAGCCTGAACGTACCTTCTCCCGTGGACACAACAAATATACAGCTAAATGTAGATTGATTCTCTGAAGAGAACCTGAAAACTAGCTCCACAATGGAGGATAAAAAGGACCACATGGAGACAGGTAGGAGAGGCAGGGAATTATCTCTCCAAAACCCTTACCCTCAGCAAGGTAGCACACAATAGGAAGAGATCTCAGCTGACAAACATTTCTCTTAGAGGAATGAACTGTAAGCACCCCAGTCCCTGGGATCATTACAAAAGAGAAAAACTTTCAAAACATCTGATTTGGAAAACAAACGAAGGCAATGTCCAAAGTGCTATAGGAAACTGATGCTCTCCTCTTAAAGGGTTCATGCAATCTCAGTCTCTCTCTGACACCCCATGAAATAATAGCAGTTTGAAAGGTGCCAAAACTGTACATATTTTTATATGTGAAAGCATTGGCTGGAGGGGAAAGGGATGGTGGAAATGTTCCCCAGAGACAGTGGCACTGACAGAAACCATTGCTGCTAGCCCAGGTGGGCAAGCTTTTACTCAGGGGCAAGCAATCATGGCACTATCCCACTGCGCTGCTGAAGCCAGCAAGTTCTAGTGGTGGCAGTACTCCCCTGCTCCCCTGCTGAGGTGGGCAAGCACAAATGGCAGAGGCATTCTCTTGCTCCTTAGCTAAAGTCTTCAAGTGCGGGCAGCTGTGATGCTTCTTTACCGCCTTGCTAAGGATATTGTCATTCTGCTCCCAGCCTAAAGCTGATGCGGGCATAGAAAAGACACCCTCATACTGCACTGCTGAAGCCATTTTCCCTGCTGCCTTCCTAAAGCAAGAGAGCAAGCCCTATACCTTACACTCCCTAGCTACCAACCTAAAGAAAGCAAGAATGCAATCCATACAGAGGACAGTCCTTGTTCATCTGGCCTTGATGGCCAAGGGTGCCAGGAGCCAGCATGAGGAGTCCTGCCCATGGCAAAGGTCATGAGGTTAAGGGGCCCAACAGGCAAAGGTGAGTCGGGCCTTAAGGGAGCCTTGCTGGATCTGCTCATGCATCTGCCCCCAAACCAGAGTCTGCCTGCCGTACTGCATTGTGCTTTTCGCCTACTCTACTGACATTATACGGGGTGCTATCCCCCACCACCTCTCACTGAAAAGGAGTTAACTTAGGACCCCAGTTAATAAATCTCCTGGGCATGACGAGGGTGTTTCAGTCCAAAAACCTTTCTGCTGGCAGACTAGCTTGTGTGACAGGATTATCCACACTCTTGCTACTACCTACATGATTGTTTACAACCTCTCAACCATAAACAGCACAGAGTTTGAAGTATTTTGAAAGTCTTAGTTAGCATAGGGTTTTTCTAAAGATAAAAATCATATTGGTGAAGGATTTCATTGCTGAGTTAATGATTGTTGCCAGGCCTCCATATCCTTAGGCACCTGGGGGTATGTTAATCGATGTAATTGGAATGTAGAAAAAGAAATATAGTAGTTTTGATATTAGCAATACTAGACTTTTTGAGTTAATGAATTTTCTCTTTTGTTATAGATCACTGTACTCATCTTTCTTTATTATAAATCATTATGTCCTTGTTATGTAAAAAAGTAACTTTATCACTATCTTAAGACTAAATAGATCTTAAGGGGAAACAAGTTTTCTGATCAATTAATCTTTATCAATAGAAAGAATGGTGGGGCCATAAAATGTTAATTGGTCTCCAGACCAGAAGATACTGTGAACAAATGTAAGACCCTTGTAAGAAAAAAGATGTGTTGATAAAGGTAGGAGCAGCTAACCCTGCGTGACTCTTTTTCTTACATTTATCTTTATGTACAACTAAAAGTATAAAAGTGGACCTGGAAAATAAAGAAGCGGACCAGTTCCTGGAAAGATTGGTTTCCTCCATGTGGTCTTTTCTCGTTCTCTTCTTTTCTGGCTGAATTCCCATCTGGAGCGTAGAGGCGCACCATGTATACTTACTTGCCATGGCTTCCAAGACCCACATTAGAGGGAGCCCAAGGCGGGGCACCCTCCACTATTCAAGCAGGCGCCAGTGGCCTACGTAGGTGGTGCAAACTCCTTGTCTTGGAGTTTTATTGGTTTTCCACGTAAACCAAGTTATTCAGCATCTTCTTTCCACTTATTTTCCTACTTCACTATTTCTTTCTAATCTCCCTCCATATCTTTAATTAAGCAATTAATTCCTCAGATGTAGACACTGTCCCTGCTTCAAATTCCCTGGATCTACCAGGGCTGGACCCTGGCACAAAGGGGCTGGAATTCCTGAGCTCTTTGACACTATAACAATCAATAAAAGAAAAAAAAGTTCTTGGCAGGCCACCACCAACAGGGCACTGCAAAAGCAGCACAGTCAAACACAACCAAGTCTTCCAGAGAATAAGGTTTGTTTATTTACCCTCATGCTGAAGGGGAGTCTCCAGGCTTCCCTCACATGTAGAGGCAGTTTTCCTTTTAGGCACACTTACAAACAAGTCAGGGAAATACAGTGGAGTTCTCAAGGGAAAGGTACATCAGGTAATTTTAGATCTATTAAAGTCATGCTAAAGAGTTCTATGCAGGAGGAGAAAAAACAACTATGCAAATTGCTTTTCTTTTGCACTTGAGAAAAAAGGATGACCCCACCACCCGCTAGAAAGGACTTAAAATCAAGTTAGAGTCCTGAGGCCGGTGTTTTCACAAAGAGACTTAGTAGGGTTCGGAAGAGGGCTGTACTAATGAGAAAATGGAGACATCTCCTCTCTCAGAGCTTAGAAGCTGTCCCCAAGTTTAAATTCCAGTCTCTGTTGAAATGAGACTGGTGACACTTCGTTGGTGGCTCAGAAGGTAAAGAATCTGCCTGCCATGCAGGAGACCCAGGTTCTATCTCTAGGGCAAGAAGATCCCCTGGAGAAGGGAATGGCTATCCACGCCCGTATTCTTGCCTGGGAAATCCCACCCATGGACAGAGGAGCCTGGTGGGCCACAGTCATGGGACTGCCGAGAGTCAGACATGACCGAGGGACTAACACACAGATACACATGGTGTTGGTACAAGAACCACAAGGGCTTCCCAGTGGCACTAGTGGTGAAGAACCGGTCTGCCAGTGCAGAAGATACAAGAGATATGGGTTTGATCCCTGAGTCAGGAAGCTCCCCTGGCAGAGGAAATGACAACCACTCCAGAGGATCGTGGTGGGCTACAGTCCATAGCATCACAAAGAGCTGGATATGACTGAAGCGACTTAGCACACTCGCACGTGCAAGGACCACACAACCTCTAGTAGGGAAGGAAACTTATTGGTAAAGAGATTAATTGTATGTGATATAAAACAGACTCATTCAGAGAACTACATTTACTTGTGAGAAACTGAAGCCTTGATTACTGCCATTTTTCTAAGCAAGCTGCAATAGTTGTGTCATATCTACAAAAATAGGGAATACTTAAATACTTAATCTTTGCAGGTTTTCATTTGCTTCCCAAAAAAAGGGTATTGCAAATACTTTGGTCCATGACTTTAAATCTCTTCAGGACTGTTCCTTTATTTGATGAGGGAAACACTCTGCTGCATGCTCACCTCCCAGTTCGAGTCAGAACCCAGTCGTGAGTCTACACAGGACTTTTCTCCTGTCCTTTCTGCATTTGTTTCTTTTTTTTTTTTTCACATGTTCCGTTTTTGAACACTCAAGAATGTAGGTAAGTAGAAGAAAGAGGCCAAAGCAACAAAGAGTTCAAAACTTGTTACCTATGACACACTTGCAGGGACGAGTGATGCTTGTGTGCTCTGTCATGTCTGACTGCAACCCCGTGGACTGTAGCCCACCAGGCTCCTCTGTCCATGGGATTTCCCAGGCAAGAATACTTACCTGTGTTGCCATTTCTTCCTTCAGGGCATCTTCCCAACCCAGGGATCAAACTTAAGTTTCTTTCGCCTTAAATGTGTGGTCTGTCTCTCAAGCTTTTGGACTGAGATGTCTCATGAAGATCCCACAGCCCAGGAAAATCTACTTACCCAGTTTCCCAAGGAGAGTGAAACTCACAGACATCAAGGAGGGGCTCCGTACATGAAAATGTGAGGTGAGGTGTGATGAATTCTACCCTTTTCTAGAACCAGGAGTGGAAGACGACAAGTCTTAAATTTAGCCACAGGAAAGGATCGGTCAGAATTTCCATATATACAAATCACGGGTAATGTAAGATCTAACACACAGGCCACAGGCTTAGGCAGGCTAGAAGTTTAAACTAAATTTGCTTCATTTTGTAAGACTGTCACACAAGCTGTAAATCAGAGGACCCCTGGCTCTGGGCCCCTTTCTATTTGTGGACAGTAAATTTACATCCTCTGACCCCTGAAGACAAACTCAAAGCAGTAACCTTGGCTACCGTTGCTGCACATTTCCAGTTCTATGCTCAGTTTTACAAAACGGTTTGGGGAAAAGGGGGGCGAAAAAACCATTGCACTCTGCCTCAGTTATTGACACTGAGAAGGAAGCGCTCCTCAGACTGTTCAGAGGGGAAACAATGAGTCATTCATGCAGTCAGCCCAGGTGGTGCGTGAATTCCAGACGGGCCGCTGAGTTAACCCCTGCAGGCCTCCTTTCCACCCTGGGCTCCTTGTCCCCAGCCCCCTGCCTACCCCGTGGCCTCCGGGGAAGAGGCGGGGCCAGGGGGCCGAGCTGGGAGGAAGTCCTCGCGGTAACCAAGGCACTGCCTCCGCAGCGTCAGTCCTGGGGGCCTCGAGCTGTTTCTCACCACGTGACTGGCTCCAGGAGAGGGTGGGGAAATGAAAACACTCTGCCGGGATATATTTAGTTGAAGTGCAGCTGGGGAAGCGCTTAAACAAGGGAGCTTTTGTCTTCGTGCTGAAGTGTTTTTCTTAACTCCCCAAGGCTGAAAAAACTTAAGCCACTGGACTGATTTTTCTCCCCACTCGATTTTCTCTTCTTTGGGGGATGTTCTTATGGTGAAAGTTTAGAATTACCTGGGGTTTGCTGAGGAAATTTGATGCCAAACTGACACAAAATCTCCACAGTTAAAAGATTGATTTAAATGCAGATAATTTCTGAGCACATTATATGTGGTTTGTGTGTGTGTGTGTGTGTGTGTGTGTGTGTGTGTTCATCGCTCAGTCGCATCCAATTCTACAGGCGCCATGGACTGTGGCCTGCCAGGTTCCTCTGTCCATGGGATTTCCAGGCAAGAATGCTGGAGTGGGTTGCCATTTCCTTCATCCAGGGGATCTTCCTGACTCAGGGATCGAACCCGAATCTCCTGCACTGCAGCAAATTCTTTACCGTCTGAGCCACCAGGGAAGCTGGTACCTTCTTGCAATTAATTTACTGTTGATTCACCCTGGAAGTTAGGTATTTTCAGATGCCTTTACCGGACAATGTTTGGAGTTAAAAACGTAATTAAGTTTTATAAACTGACAGAACCCTGTTTCACTTGAGTTGATTCACATTTTCCAGTAATGAAAGATTTACTTCTGCGCTGATGAGCACAGCATCTTTGCAACAGATTACTGATGGGCCATGTTCCTTGGTTCTTGTTCACGACCTCCTCCAAAAACCACTGAGAACTGCCACTTTGCTATGAGGTTTTTCAGCCACTGTGTCAATGTTGTGTATCAAGGGCACACTGTCTACTATAAAGAAGTAGCACAGGAAATATTTTGCATGGAAATTTTACAAGAAATATTTTACAGGAAAACCCCATGTAAATGCCTGAATTTACATGAATCCAGGGCAGAAACTGCTGGTCAAGAAGCTCATGTTTTGGGTTGATACAAGAGAGCCAGGTTGTATTAGTCAGGATTCTCTAGAGAAACAGAACCAATAGCGTGTGTGTATGAGTGTGAATGAAGAGGGAGATAGAGACTGGTATTTTTGTTTGTTTCATGTCTTATTGACAAGGAGGAAAAGGGTCACAGTGTTTCAGACTTTATTCAAAGACACAGAGGGCAACAGAGGGCATCCACAAGTGACAGGCACGGTCCCTGAGGCCCTGGCTCTGAGGCCATCCTGGAGGCTGTGGGTGACTTCTCAGCCCTTCCTCCCAGCCTCTCTCTCTTCCTCCTCCACGCCTCACGGACACCCCTGAGTTCAGTTAAAACTGTGCAGAAACGAAGCCACTCTAGAGGAGGTTGGGCCCCACCTGGCCGGTGTCGCCCACATGGCAGGCCTGGGCAGCTGGAGAGGGGGTGGGGGGGGTCACTGATCACGTGACCCTGCCCCTCCAGCTAATGGCCAGGCCTCTCTCTGACGTGGTCAGCCGGACTCTCCCAGAGAGAGACGGCTTTCAAGAAAAAAAACACCAAATTGGTTCGTGAAGGGCTTGGGTAAAATGCTTTCCCAGAAACCTTAAGAAACGAATCACTGTCAGATTCCTGGAACACTGAGCAGGTGAAGCGGTCACTGGCTTGCCCGGAGGAGGGATCTTGGTGAAAGGCAGTCTGCTGGCTCCTCAGAGGGCTCAGCGAGGGGCTCAGCGGTCTTTGCACAGACCACCGTGGACCCGTGAGAAGCATGATGAGGGAAATGGCACTTTCAGAGGGGCCGGGCCCGCTGCCCTCCAGCCTCCTCGCTCCTGCTCGCGGGCTTGGGACCAGAGGCTGGTTTTCAGACAAGCCCCAGGAAAGCAGGTCTGCTTGGGCTTGAGGCCCCGGACACCAAGGCTTCCCTCCTTTGTCTGTATGTGCTTATTCCCTTTGGCCAGAGTTCCTCTCCATTGTCCTCTGTCTTGCTCAGTCGACAGCAGCTTTTCCTTGACATGTTCAAATCTTTTTTTTTCCCTCCCTCTAAAGATGTCAGGATGGACACCCTCCACCATTCCGCAGGGGTAACTGTTTATTGTAGGTAGCAGTTCCTCTAACATTTTATACCTGTAAAAAATCCTGGGCACAGGCCAGACGTCCGTGGCACCGACGTTCCTGTTCACGTTGAGGTGCAGACATGGCGAATCAGGAGCCCCAGACACACACTTCTCCCCTACTCTACACACAGACATGTGAGGGCAATGTGAGGTTCCTGTCTAGGTGGGGGCAGGTCACAGGCTGAAAGGACGCTTGGCACAGTCTATAAGTCACTTTCAAAAACTCTGACCCCAGACCCATGCGGTGAGCAGCTGAGCTGGTGGGGGGCAAAGGGAGCCTCAGCTTAGAAGGAGCTGTGGGCTTGCGGGGTCTTTTATGGACAAAGCACTCCCCCGAGCACCTCCCCTTCTCTGGACCACCTGCCACACTAGGAAAGTCAGCTGGAGAAAAGCCTGCGTTCTCTGGCCCCTTTGCCTTCCACGTCTGCTCACCAAGACTCAAAAGCTCAGGGAGCAAGTCCAGTTACGAGCTCTGAGGCTTGGCCCCTCTGAGTGGAACAGTGTTGGATCCTCGACGCCTCGGCATCCACAGAAGGACGTGGTGGTGAGGGTCGGGGTCAGGGGAGGGACAACTCAGCCCGTCCGGCAAGTGTACACACACTACGGTGAATGGTGCGGGCTCACCACCACTGCCGAGGTCAGAAGCCAAGAAACACAAATATCACACTTTGGGTCAAAGCATTTTCGAGAAACGACCACAAAAACAGTGGCCACTTTTGATACTACAACCTACCACATTTGGCAACTTTCAGAGCAAACAGCTGTCTCCACCCCAAGCCATCCGAGGGTCCAAGATCCCTTTATCCTGGGCCCCAGTTTAAAAAGTCAAGGAAGGAAGATGGACCAACGGAGGGCAAGAAAAGGCTGGAGAAGCAGTTATACCGACACCTACAGCACCTACCAATCTGGGTGTCTGCCTCCCTGCAGGAACCGCCTGCCTTGAACTTCTTCTTGGGGTGAGCTATCGGGGCCCAGCTGCTGGAGACAAATGAGGCAAGCTGAACATGGGAGCTGCCGGTGGCCTCCAGCGCTGCGACCCCCAGTCTCAAACCACAATCAGGGACACTCCATCCTCCCCTCCTCAGAGGCTTTGTTCATAGGAATATGGGGTACTCTGGTGACTGTCCTTCACGGAAACCTCAATTCAACAAGCCTAAACCAGATTCCTCTGCATCTGTTGCATTAGTCTGGCGTGTATGGGAGAGAATTGTAGTGTGACTAAGCGGCTGCCCACGTCCAACAGGGCACACTCAGGTGAAAACGTGGTACAGCTCAGGACAACCCTCTGGCATGTGCTCGGCCTTCCCAGAAGTATTGCCTCTGCAAGCACCTAATCCTTCCTCTTCTCCCATCTCCATCCCTAGATAAACTCCATGTAGGAACCCAGCCCAGCCGCTCTTGTAAAGATACCTTACAACACTGGCTAAGAAAACAAAAGCAAGTTTTTTTAAAAGGTATTGTGCAGACGGAAGCAGCATCTGTCTTCGGGTTCCTGTGGCTGGGGGTGGGGTTCCTTTGGTTTTGACCAGAACACTTCTCCGCTGGGGGGGCCAGGCTCCGCGTGGCTTCGCAGAAGCTCGGTTACTGTACAGGAGTGAGACTGAACTTCACAGAGGTGCTCGGGTGGGTCGCGCTCATGTCACTGAAGACTCCGGAGTTTACATCCAAGATCCTCTGTCCTGAAGAACCTTCACCTTCTCCCTCGGTTGGATGACAATGCCGTGGGTGGAATTATTTAGTTCTCTGGAGACAACACAGAGGAATTCTGCCTGATCCTCGTTCCCATAAGGCAGTGGCACCCCACTCCAGTGCTCTTGCCTGGAAAATCCCATGGACGGAGGAGCCAGGTAGGCTGCAGTCCATGGGGTTGAAGAGTCGGACACGACTGAGCGACTTCACTTTCACTTTTCACTTTCACGAATTGGAGAAGGAAATGGCAACCCACTCCAGTGTTCTTGCCTGGAGAATCCCAGGGACGAGGGAGCCTGGTGGGCTGCCCTCTATGGGGTCGCGCAGAGTCAGACACGAGACACGACTGAAGCGACTTAGCAGCAGCAGCAGCATGCTGATAGCTGTTGGAACTTCCAACCGTCGGACATAGTGGACACCATCTGCCTGAGCACCTCCTCTTGGCATTGCAGGACTCTCTACACGTGCTTCACCGGGCCCTGGGAAGCTCAGTTTCCCTTGTTGGTATCCCCTCTTTGAAACCAGTCGCGAGAGAGATGCACTGTTGTAAAACTCCGCTTCCGCTAGCCGCCTTTTCTGCCAACTCCTTCCTAACGATGAGCTTCCCGTGACGGGGCTAGTTTGGGACTGGATCCTACCAGGTAGGGTCCCTGTCAGTCAGATTGGCCCCCGCCCCCGTCTCGACCTTGTCGGAGTCCAGCCCCCGGTCGTCCTGGCAGCAGAGGCGGCAGAGAAAAGACCTGGACTCCAGGCCTAGGGTCTGCCTGCTGGTCACGGAGTAAGGTGCTGCCCACGTTCAGCCGGACCCTGCGGGCTGACCACCGCCGCCTGACCCGGCGGCCAGGGACCGGCTCCAGGGGCTCCGCGGCGGCCCGCCATGGCCGGGCCCAACTGCGGGTCAGCCAAGTTGGGCCGCCGCCGCTGCCCATGCACCGGAGACTGATTGATTGGGAACTGGCCCATGGACTCTTTGTGACCCCATGGACTGTAGCCTACCAGGCTCCTCCATCCATGGGATTTTCTGGACAAGAGTACTGGAGTGGGCTGCCATTTTCTTCTCCAGGATTATGGAGGTCAGGTCCAAAATCTGCAGGGTGAAATGACAGGCCGGACACCCAGGAAGAGCCAGTGTTGCAGTTCAAGCCCAAACGCGTCCGCTGGCAGAATTCCTTCTTGTTCAGGGCAGGTCCACCTTTGTTCTGTTCAGGCCTTCAGCTGATTGGGTGAGGCCCATTCACAGTAATAGGACAAACTGCTTTACTCAAAGTTCACCGATTTAAATGTTAATCTCACCCAAAACTATCCTCACAGAGCCATCCAGAATAATGTCTGACCCCGTATCCGGACACTGTAGCCTAGCCAAGTTGAAACATAAAATTAACCATTCTGTAGGCTAACACACGCATTTTGAAAAATTCACTTGTTATATTACAAGTTTGCTTATCAGATTGAAGCTGTTGTAAGGGTATAAAATGCATAAGGTAGAAAAAATAAAAATAAGTGCATAAGGTAGGATCCCCTCTTTTCAGGATCCTCTCTTTAGCTCGCTCTTCCGGCCTCTCTCTCTGGAGGCTTTCCTTGGGAACCCAGGCAGTGTTGTGCAGAAGTGGAAGCCACAGAGAAGCCCCCAGCCGACACCAACATCATCTCCCAGTCCCCAGGGGCTCCTGCCCCAGCCTTCAGTCTTCCAGCTGTGCCCAGACATCGTGGTGCCAGCTGCACCCTGTCTCAATCTCTGACCCACAGAAACCATGAGAATTTTCTTTAAATTTAATGCTATTTCAAGCCACTAAATTTCGGGATAACTTGCTACACAGTAATAGGTAGCCAACATGTAAGATTATGGTTAACTTTGTAAGAAACTACCAAAATGTTTTCCAATATAATTTTAGCATTCTGCACTCCTACCAGCAGTATATGATGGTTCCAGGTGGCACAGAGGTAAAGAATCTGCCTGCCAATGCAAGAGATGCGAGAGATGTGAGTCTGATCCCTGGTTAGGGAAGACC
>SJYV01016118.1:1264640-1295219 GCA_006410875.1 Neotragus pygmaeus | reverse complement strand
GGCAACCCACTCCAGTACTCTTGCCTGGGAAATCCCTTGGACAGAGGAGCCTGGCGGGGTATACTCCATGGGGTCACAAAAAGTCAGACGCAAATGAGCACGCGGGCACACACACACACATATTTATCATCAGAGTCTTCCTAGTGGGTGTGAGGTTGTTGCTATGATGTTAATTTGCATTTTCCTGATGATGCCACACCTACTTTTGATCAGAAATATTATTACCCAACTTAGAAACCATCCTCATTTACTATGCTGTTTCAGAGTCACATGTCATAGAGTTTTAACAATGATTGCTACCACAATGAATCTCTAAGGTTAAGAGTCATCTTAAGCTAACTTAAGAGGTTAAGCATTTGTCTTGTTTGCATATTCCCGGAAGAATGAGGAATAAAAGCCATCTGGTCACAGGTGTGGGGCTCCTGGCCTAACAACACCATCATCTGTTGTTAGTTGGTATTAATAGGTTTTTTTGAGAAATGCTATGTGCCAGGCATTTCACATGTAGACGCTCACTTGCCACAACACCTCTATGAGGTTCATGTTATTATTTTGAGCCTGTTGCGAAGGAAGAGGAGGTTCAGAGAGCCCAAGAAACTTGGCTGCTGTCACGCACTGAATTTGGACCCAATATCCTTTCACCTGATCTAAAACAGATTTCTCAGGCTTCCCTCATGGCTCAGCGGTAAGGAATCTGCCTGTAAATGCAGGAGACTTGGGTTCGATCCCCAGGTCCAGGAAGACCCCACGTGCCATGGAGCAGCTAAGCCTGTGCACAACTATTGAGCCTGTGTTCTAGAGCCGGAGTGTTGAGCCCACATGCTGCACCTGCTGAAGCCCAAACACTCTACAGCCTGCACAGCAAGAGAGTAGCCCCTGCTCGCCACAACTAGAGAAATGCCCACACAGCGACGAAGACTCTGCACAGCCAAAAATAGGCAAATACAATTATTAAAAAAAAAAATTCTCCTCACTTCTTTCTAATTTAATACCAGAATGTAAGAAAATTTGGGGGCCTAAAGTTAACAGTATAAAATATTCTAGTCTGGGAGCTGGGAGATTTTTACTCCTGGCTTTGTCACTAATCAAGTGTCCCCTCTCGGGCCAGTTCCTCTTCGGCCCACAGTTCCTCATTATTAAAAATAAAAGGTTGGGTTAAGACACTTTCCTGCTCAAAAATCACTTTATAGCAGGCACTATACTAAGCATTTTACAAGTGTTAGCTTATCTCTCTCTCTCTCTCTCTCTCTCTCTCTCTCTCTCTCAGAAAAGCCTTATGCTATATATAGGTGCTATTATTCCTCCCATTTTACAGATGAGTAAACTGAGGTAAAGAGATGAAATAATTTTCCCAAAGTCACAAAACTGGAAAGTGGCACAGCTATGATTTATATATTTAGGGTACACCACAAAGCGTGAAAGCTCTTAGTTCCCTGATCAGGGCTTGAACCTGTGTTCCCTGTAAGGGAAGCACAGAATCTTAACCCCTGGACTATAAGAGAAGTCCCAAATTGGTTTATCTATCTATCTATCTACCTCCCTACCTATCTGTCTATCTATCTATCTATTTGTTGGCCAGTATAGCTGTGATTTAAACCCCAGCCGTCTCGCTCCAGAGGATATGATGTTACTCAGCTAGGCAGCATTTATAGAAAGCTTTTTTTTTTAAGAAAAGTTTAATTTTAACAATGACTCTATGATATCATGATTTCCTTTTTCTCTCCACATCCTCACACTCCCTCCACTTAAAAAACAAACAGACAAACAACAACAACAACCAAACTTTGTTTATTTATTTATTTGGCTGCACTGGGTTTTGGTTGCAGCATGTGGGATCTAGTTCCTTGACCAGGGAATGAACCTGGGTCTCCTGAATTAGGAGCGCACAGACAGTCTCAGTCACTGGACCACCAGGGAGGTCCCCGTCCTACTTTTTGAATGAAAACACTGAGCCTCAAAAAATGTATCATGTCCCAAGTCCCACAGCCAGTCAGTGGCAGAGCCAAGATGGTATGCCCAGGCAGCTTGTCTTCCAAGTCTGGGGTGACGAGTCCCCGGGAGTCAGGGCCCTCAGGAGTGAGAGTTGCTTACCCCTGGGAATCTCGCCAAAGGTGAGAAACGCCTTCGGTGATCTGACACGACCACACCTTCCACTCCAAATTCCAGCCTGGCTGGTTTGCCCTTCTTTCTCTTCCTCTCCTCTCACCAAGCCAGTTGCATGGGAATCCGAAGAGCTACAAACGCCCAGGGGAACCTGCCCTGGGCACAGATGGGGCGGGGGTGGGGGTCCAGAATTGTTAGGGTGCATGCTCCTGGGGTCTCCCCTGTAGGTCTTCACCATGATGGGACCTGGTCTCTCCCGCTCCAGACCCAATGTTGAATTCATTGCCTGGGATTCACAGAAGAAAAGGGAGCTTGAGCAGACTGAATACTATCGTTCTGCTGCCTTGAGAGTCTAGTTTTGTTTCTATTTTTCTAGGTAAGTTTTTTTTTTTTAATAGAAAATATACACATAATAAGAAGTCAACACAGAAAGCATATTGTAAGTAGTGAATATGATTCTTCATTTTAACGCTGCCCCTATCCTCAAACGTTAGGCCAAACTTTCTTGTCCTTCAAGCCAAAGATATTCTGGCATATATAACTATATACATATAAACCAAACTTTTTATTTTGTATTGGGGTATAGCCAATTAACAATGTTGTGATAGTTTTAGTTGAACAGCAATGGGACTCAGCCATCATATACATGAATCCATTCTCCCTTAAACTCCCCTCCCATCCAGGCTGCCATGTGCTATACAGCAGGTCCTTGTTGGTTATCTATTTTAAATATAGCAGTGTGTACAGACAGCCATAAATTCATTTGTGGAGGTATATGTTTTTAACTGCATATACTATACCTACTGTCCTCTATCCTTTTATTTTTATTTCTAATGCTCAGTGTAGCTTGGAAAGTATTCCTTGTCAATACCTAAAGCATGCCTTTGCTTCTTTAAGAAAAACTGCATGAATTTCTATTGTAAGGCTGAGTCATAATTTATCCAACCAGTCCCCTATGAGAGCGTTTGTTGTTGTTCTTCAGGCGCTAAGTTGTGTCCAGCTCTTTGCAAACCCCTGGACTGCAACACGCCAGGCTCCTCTGTCCTCTACTGTCTCCTGGAGTTTGCTCAAATTCATGTGTGTTGAATTGGTGATGCTATCTAACCATGAAAGCCTTTAGGTTGCTTCTAATCAAGCTTCCACTAGCCAGCACGGTGAATCTGCTTGTGCTTTTGTTGCCAGGCTATGTGGGCCCCTCTGAGACCTTTAGGGAGAGAGAGAAGGCAGGAGGGGAGCTGATGGCACTCCTTCCCCCAGGCAACAAGGCACACAGAACTGCTGGAGTTTCCTCCCTCGGGTTGTAGTCAGAAGAGAATTCATACGGCTACAAGGAGGCATTGCACAGAAAAAACCATCCAGATGGCAGCTCAACTGATCTCTGAAATCTGGCAGCAGCAGCAATGAAAACATGCCACAACTTTTCCCAGCTATGTCTGGCCAGCACGCCACTGCCATCTTTTCCAGCAGGATCTGCAGTCCCGAGGACTAGGCTGATTCTGTGACCCACGCAGCTGGAGGCGCTCCTTATGATTCAGGGTCCAGATGACAGAACAACAGGATAGGGTCTTCTCTAACTATGGGGGTGTCTCCGGATAGATTCAGTGCCCATATTCTCTCTGCTGCAATCAGAGCTTTGGGCAAGGCTGGTGGTTCCTCCTAGAAAAGCTGACAGCCGATGTCTGCTTCTGCTTGGTTTTGTTTGAAGATGCCTTGCTTGACTGCAAGTCGTGGGTGAGCCCCTCAGATGCCATCCCTGAGAAACGACACCCCCGCCCCAAAATGCATTTGGCCAGGACAGAGGAGGAATAGCAAGTCTGGTCGATAATTTTAATATCAAGTCTACTGCCCTAACCCTTGTCACAACCAAAGTTAGTTAAAAGTGACCAACAGAAAGCCCCCCACCACCATTTCACTGTGAAAATTTCCAAACATAAAGACTCATTAAAAGAATTATGCAGTGAACACACATCTACCTGCCACTTAGATTCTGCAGTTCACATTTTGCTGGATTTGCTTTCTGTATGATACACACTTGCATCTCTCCAAGCCACTGATTTCTGCAGCTTTTTAAAATTAAATATTCAGTTCATTTCCTTTTAAAACTTCAGAACTGGAAACACGCAATGCCTTGTCTGGAGCTTCCCAGGTGGCTCATGGGGTTGGAAAGAGTTGGACATGACTTAGAGGCTGAACAACAACAACAAAAGTGGCATTGTAGTAAAGAATCCCTCTGCCAATGCAGGAGACACAGGAGACATAGGGTTCAATCCCTGGGCTGGGAAGATCCCCTGGAGAAGGAAATGGCAACCCACTCCAGTATTCTCACCTGGGAAATCCCATGGACAGAGGAGCCTGGCGGGCTACAGTCCATGGGGTCACAAAGAGACAAGTACAACTTAGCAACTAAACAACAAAGAATATATACCTTATGGGGCATATATGTATGTTGTGTAGGTAAGTAGAGATGAATGCACATATGTAATAATGGTGAATTTGTGCAGCTGTCTGCCAGGCATTGGGCAAAATGCCTGATGCACTTTATCTCATCCCATTCTTGTATCAGCCCTAGAAGATGGACTTTATCATTGGCTTCATTGTAGAAGTATGGAAGCTTGAGACTCAAATTGGTGAAGTCACTTCTGCAGGTGGCCCAGCTGGTGACGGGGGAGTCATTTTGCCTGCAGAGACCCCATGCTCTGCTGCCCCCAGCATCTTGCCTGGTACAAATCTCATAACACTTGACTGAACAGGCCAGCTGCAGAGGGTTCTTGCAAAGTCAAACACAGACAGCCATGTGAAAGTGGAAAAAAACTACCACGTCCTTTAAAATGTTTGCTGAATGACTGAATGAGCTCATCACATACTCATGATACACTTCAGCTGCTTTCTCTAAGCGCTAACTCTGTGGATGCTTCCCTCTGAAGGGGATAAAAGATGAAAAATCTCCCTAATCCTGGGCTCTACAAATGTCAGGTTTAACACTGCGCTTTTGTGTTCTGATCTCATTGATATTACAGCAATGGAGGTGGAAGTGTTAGTTGTTCAGTCGTGCCCAACTCTTTGCAACACCATGGACTGTAGCCCGCCAGGCTCCTCTGTCCATGGGATATTCCAGGGAAGAATATTGGACTGGGTTGCCATTTCCTTCTCCAGTTGATCTTCCCCACCCAAGGATCAAACCTGTGTCTCCTATGTCTCCTGCATTACAGGTAGATTCTTTAACCCTGAGCCACCACGGTTATATATATTTTTGTCTGTGATCAAGTGGCAGGGCAGCAGATTACAAATGCCAGGGTCTAAGGTAAGCCCTTTTTTTCCCTGCCTGCTCCAACCTGGCATTGGAATTCTCCAGTGTGCCAAGGGCACCCCAACACCCAGGATGGCCCCAGAGAGGAGAACTGGGAGCCTCTTTACCCTGTGTGACTTTGATAAGGCCTCTCCATGGACTGCTTGCAGTGGGATGTTTTGTGTTGCTATTTTCTACCTTTGTGATTGACTTCCCTTTCAAAACTTGTAAAACAATACCCTATGAATGTATCCATAACTACAGTGATGATAGAATAAAGCAAGATCATCTATGGAAAAATACTTTGAAACTTTCTTCAAAATTTTGATTCAAATGCAAGACTTAAAAAATCAACTCGATAGCCAAAAAAAAAAAAAAAAAAGAGGGATCATCTCAATTATCCATCAGTGGCTGAATGGATAAACACAATGTGGTCTATACATAAAATGGAGTATTATCCAGCCTTAAAAAGGAATGGTTTGACACATGATGGACCTTGAGGACATTATGTGTGGTGGAATAGTCACAGAAGGACAAATGCTGTTTAATTTCACTTTAAATGAGGCATCTAAATTAGTCAAATTCATAAAGTTAGAAAGTAGGGTGGTGGTTGCTAGGGACTGGCTGGGAAAGGGCGCTATTGTTGAATAGGTACAGAGTTTCATGTTGGCAAGATGTTCTGAAGGTGGGTGGTGTGAACTGTACATGTTACGATGGGTCAACTTGGGATGTCCCTGGGGGTCCAGTGGTGCTTCTCGTGAAGAAGGTGTGGGTTCATCTTTGGTCCAGAAACTTAAGATCCCCCATGCCCCATGGTACAGTCAAACAGAAAAGGAAACGAAAAGCTCAACCCACAGACATCTGCTTTCAGACAGGACCACATGAAGCCAGTTCATCCATTTTAAGGAATATGTGATGTTTTGAGAGAATCAGAGCACAAAATTCCAAGGTAAGTGTTTTCAGTTCGCCTCTATAGTAGTAAACAGTGTGTTACCATTCCTCCTTGTTGTGGGGAGGTGGGTGGGGGATGGGGAGGTGATGATTTAAAACTCCACCAAGTCTCTACGGTCTAATTTTTGTATCACAGCACACTGTGTCACTTTCCAGCTTTTCAGTTCCAAGACAAACTAATCTAGTTTTTGCACATGTGTGTGTGTGTTTTAAAAGGCCAGCTCTTTTAGCTTGTCACTGTAACTGGTTGTAATTTCCCCTTCTGTGTGTTCAGAATTGATGTAAAGGCTTAAAAGCCTTTCCGTTCCCTTCATTGCTTCTTTCCCTACGGTGAAATTTAACTTCAGGTTACAATAACATTTCCACAAGGAATGTCCCCCCTGCGGATTTCCTGTACACACGGACACCAGGTGACCAGACCACAGCCAACAGATGTCCTTTTTGCTGACTGTTGAACGTTTCCATAGGCAGCAGGGAAAAGGGGGGTTATTGCAGTCAGATTCTAGTCCGGCTCTAACCCTTCACAACTGCACAGCCTTGTGCCTCCATCATTACAAAATGGGGATGAATTAGTACTTCTTTGGTATTGTAGAGAAGAAATGAAATGATAGCTATATATATATATTTTTAATTGAAATATAGTTAATTAACAATGTTATGTTAGTTTCAAATATAACAGCAAAGTGATTCAGATATAAATGTGTGTGTATATATATATGTAGAGAGAGAGAGAGGATGCTGCTGCTGCTGCTAAGTCGTTTCAGTCGTGTTTGACTCTGTGTGACCCCATAGACGGAAGCTCACGAGGCTCCCCCATCCCTGGGATTCTCCAGGCAAGAACACTGGAGTGGGTAGCCATATGTAGAGAGAGAGAGAGGATAGATAGGTATAAACCTTTTCAGATTCTTTTCCCTTATAGGTTATTAGAAAATATTGGGTAGAATACCTAGGGCTAATTCATGTTGAAGTTTGACAGAAAACAACAAAATTCTGTAAAGCAATTATCCTTTAATTAAAAAAAATAAAAGTATTGAGGATAGTTCCCTGTGTTACACAGTAGGTCCTTATTGTTTATTTTGTATATAGTAGTGGGAATGTAATTCACACTTTTGGATTGTATTACAAGTTAATCACCAAAGGGATGTTGCCTAGAAGCTTAAATTATACATAATGGCCCATCTCTGGGCCTCCCAGGTAATGAGCATTAAGCTAAAACACCTTTGTTTAGCTCACAAGAAACATCCTGACCAGGTCCACCTGTGGTGGTTGCAGGAGGAGGAAATGAACACATCCCCTGTGAAGGCTGCTGGGAACCAGGAAGTGTTTGACTTTACCCCTCCCTTTTTAGCATAAAAGAAGCCTGAATTCTAACTCAGGCAAGATGGTTCTTTGTGGGGGCACTAGCTCACCATCTTCCCAGTTTGCTGGCTTTCTGAATAAAGTTGTTATTCCATGCCCCAACAACTTGTCTCTCGATTATTGGCCTTTCACATAGTAAGCCGTATGAGATTTGACTGGGTAACGTTTATGTTAATCCCATGCTCCTAATTTATCCCTCCTCTGAGATGACAGCTATAAGTGTTAGCTCCTGCCTCTTCTTCCTTTTCTCATTCTCCCTTATTCTCTGAATTTCTTCACCGTGTCTCCTTTTTCTTTTCTCTTCCTCCTTTGCACGGCCTCTGTCCCCTCTTCCTCCTCTCTTTCTTCTTATCAAGGGAAGCCACCTTGTTCCCTCTCCCCATCCTTTCCATTTTACTGGGCTGCATTTCCGGATTTCTGGCCTCAGGCTAGCGACTGACAACGTGTGATCTGTCAGTTGGTGCGCTGGGATCTAGATTCATAGGCCACTGTTGCCAATATCTCAATCTTCATTCTTCAGTTTAATCAAAATTTCAGATTTCCCACCATCCAGGAAGTCTGTGGGTTTCCTTTCATTGAGCAGTTGTGCAGCAAAGTCCCCTTCCACTAGCTGGGAGAACTTGGCTCACTTATTTTTCAAGTTTAGTCTTCCTCCTTCTCCTGCTAATAGATGTTATTAGCAGGCACCTCTGCCTCCGATTTTGTGTTTTGCACTTCACTCATCAGAGTGATTCTGTGAATTTCAGAAACAAAAGCATATCCTTTGTTCAAAATTTCCTTCATTCTCTCCTTCTCTTCCTCAGGTTTCCTCCCTGCCCCCCCCCCTCCGCCGCAGCCCCACTTTATATCAAATAGTAGTCATACCTTCTGGAACAGTCCTGAGCTGTCTTATGCCATGCAATGCAGACAGTGCATTTCCTCATAATCTGGAGTTGCTGGCAGAGCAAAAGGAAACAAGAAACAAAAGCTGCATTTCAGGAACTTCATTTAGTGAAATACGCTTCCTTGTGGTAGTTTGCCAGTGGATTTCCTCAATGATATTTCCTGCCAATGATATTTTGAAAGTATATGGGGGTGGGGTGGGGTGGTGAAGGGAATCACATCAGTATACTAAGTCAGGTGCCAGTTTCCAATGGTGTTGCCATTCATTCATGAAACTGTAGAAAAGAGATAAATTCACTGGTGAATGCAATTTATTACCCTTAACTACTCTGTTCCCTGGGCATCCCTTGTGGCTCAGCTGGTAAAGAATCTACCTGCAATTTGGGAGGNGGTTCCCTTTTCTCCACACCCTTTCCAGCATTTATTGCTTGCAGACTTTTGGATCACAGCCATTCTGACTGGTGTGAAATGGTACCTCATTGTGGTCTTGATTTGCATTTCTCTGATGATGAGTGATGTTGAGCATCTTTTCATGTGTTTGTTAGCCATCCGTATGCAACAGACACTTTCTACTTGCCAAGACACTACATAAAAGTGATGCGGCTCCAAGGAACAGGGCTCTTGACCCAAGAGGTCTTGAGTCCCTCGATCCCATCTTTAAAACTTTAATTCTCTCTAGATTCTTTTCCCCAAACTGTGCGGCGACCACTTTTGATCCCTACCTACTGTGCTGGCTGCAGCAGGTGTTACCTCCTTTCTTCCACCTCCACTGGCCAAATAAATACTTCTGCAAAAGCATTTCTGTTGCTCTGAAATCTTGAACCAGATATGGAAAGAAATGGCATCAAATGTTCATGATGAGTGGGCTTCTCAGGTGGCTCAGTGGTAAAGAATCCTCCTCGCCAATGGAGGATTCCCGGGTCAGGAAGATTCCCTGGAGTAGGATGTNTGTTGCTCTGAAATCTTGAACCAGATATGGAAAGAAATGGCATCAAATGTTCATGATGAGTGGGCTTCTCAGGTGGCTCAGTGGTAAAGAATCCTCCTCGCCAATGGAGGATTCCCGGGTCAGGAAGATTCCTTGGAGTAGGATGTTGGCAACCCATTCCAGTATTCTTGCCTGGAGAATTCCATGGACAGAGGAGCCTGGTGGGCTACAGTCCATGTGGTGGCAAAGAGTCAGCCACGACTGAGTTTCTAAGCACACTAGCTGGTGCATTTATGATGAGGATGGTACCAAGTGGGCCCCAGAAACCCTGCAGGCAGAGCATCTTGGGTCTGGACAATCATGTGAGGGGTCGTGAGGAGATCCCAGGGCTTGAGGCTGTGCCCGGGGGCTGAGTTGCTACACGAAGCCGCTGACATCTGTCCTGGAAGTTGTTTGGGGCTGGAACGCCTTCCTTCAGGCCTCTGTGCCTGCGCATCTCCCTCACAACTTGCTGGGGCAGCTGGTGTGGTCGAAGGGGTCTGCGGGCAGGGTCTGGAGGTGCCTGGAAGGGGAAGGCTTAGCTGCCTATGTGGGCCCTGAGGTCGGTGGTGAAGCCAAAGGACTTGTTGATGTGACTTCTCATCAAACAGGTGGGTGCCGGCCACTGGGGCTCCTCGAAGACGCGGCCCCGCTTCCCGTGCAGGACAGTTGGATGCCACTAGGCTCTTGTTGCGGACACCGAATCTCAGCAGGTGAATGGGCTCCACGGCCCGGCGCAGGCTGTCAGCATGCAGCGTTGAGGCAACGCCGGGTGTGGGAAGCCCTGTATGGATCCGTGCGCAGCGTCAGACTGGGGACGTGGAAGCAAACGCCCCGCGAGCGTGCCTCAAAGCACCACCACTTGACAGCCAGCTGCCATGCCGTCCCGATAGATGTCACTGAGGTAGTGCTGGGTGACTTGTGCTCGAGAGCCCAAAGTACCGGGGGCCTCAGCGCTGTCTCACTCACACTTTTCACCAGAGTGAGACCTGCTACTTGGGCTCCTGAAGGACAGACACCTCTTGTCAGTGTCCTTGGCTTGGGAGTTGGGGAAGAGCCGCTTTTCGTGTACAGCCAGCTCTGCTTGTTGGGAGCTTTGGACAGGCACAGCATGGAGGGACTCCTCGCTGACGGTCTCGCGGTGCTACACGACCGGCTAGGATGTCCTGGTGGAAATGCCAGTGTGGTTCTTCTCTCGGTCCTTCAGGCAGATCAACGGGTGCAGCTCATCACCCCATTGATGAAGCGATCCCCTGATTCCTCCGTGAAGAGTTGCACCATGCGGACTGGCTTAGCCGCCCCTCTTCAGCCCCTCCACTGGCTTGGGCAGGTCAGCCAGTTCTTGGCTTCTGTGGGAACTCTTAACAATGGGGTTCACACTGAACTTCATCACCTGCATGTTGTAAGCGTGCTCAAAGATGCTGATGGTTCCTGTCTTCACCAGGAACTGGCCCATACCCATCGGGCCTACAGTGTTCCCCCAGGGCGCATCCCTGATGGACTTTACATCATGTTAGACAGATTCTTGATGACTGGTTGCTTCATGGCTCTCTTGGTGTCTCAGCTGATGCCCCGCCTTGAAAAATACACAGCCTGGATCACAGTCAGCAGAAGTCTCCTCAGTGGGGAGAACACTCCGTGGTCTAAGGTAGGAAGAAAAGTTAAAGAAACCGTGGGGTTGAAAAAGACCTGAGTACAGCACGGGGATTGAATGATACTTGCAAAGAGCTATCACATCACATGGCAGAGGGATAATGTCATTGTGGCTTTGCAGTTTAGATCTAGACTAATGATTAGTGACTGAAGGAAATAATTTTCAGTTCAGAATACAAATGAATTTTCTAATTCTTAGAGTAGTCTAAAGGTGAAATACCTAGAAAGATACTTTATTGTCTTTAAAGGTAAATACATAAAAATTAAGTGTTCCTTATGGATGACTCACATATCTGATGAGGATGGGATTTAAGGACTTTTTGGCNCACATGGCAGAGGGATAATGTCATTGTGGCTTTGCAGTTTAGATCTAGACTAATGATTAGTGACTGAAGGAAATAATTTTCAGTTCAGAATACAAATGAATTTTCTAATTCTTAGAGTAGTCTAAAGGTGAAATACCTAGAAAGATACTTTATTGTCTTTAAAGGTAAATAAATAAAAATTAAGTGTTCCTTATGGATGACTCACATATCTGATGAGGATGGGATTTAAGGACTTTTTGGCATTTCCCAATGTGGCATTCTTTGGTTCACTTAACTTGTGTTGTTTTAGTAAAAACACTGTCATTTACTCATTGTAGCACAGTGAGGGATTCCTCATTTGTGTGTGTAATGGAAAGAGCATGATTTGTGGACATGGACCTGGGTTTGAAACCCTCATTTGTCATTATTTTAGTATACTTTTTGAGAGAACTCAAGTAAATTTCCAACTCTCAATTTCTTTATTTTAAAAATGGGGGTGCTACAATATTTGCCTCCTAAGATTCTTGTGAATATGAAGCATGTGACAGAGTACCTCACAGTATGCTCTGAAGCATTTGCTATTAATATTAATGGTATTGTTGTGATTATTATTGTTAGACATCTTAACATTTTGATTGATTAATTCTATTTCTAAGATTCTATCTTAAAAACTATTCATGGATACACACACAGATTTAGCTAGAAAAAATGTTTATTATAGTCCTATAATATATATTTATATAAGTAATTTATTATAATAATGGAATAACACTAGTACTTTTTAGTGACCAATTTATTTTTCTGAGAATGGTGATTATGAGGAGAGTTTATTTTTATTAGCTTTCTCTTTTTTTCTCCCTTAATTCTTCTACTGTGTATATATGTTTTTATAGTAAAGAGATTAATCATAATAAAGTATTAAGGAAGAAGTCAATTCCTCTTCCTCAGGGGTGGTTGGTCTCTGAGTGGGGAGGCAGGGAAGAGGCCAGTATCAGATGAGAATACGGGTGGATAATCTTAAAGTTTTTCTGCACCCTGAAGCATTTTATGCAGTCAATGAAAAGTACAGATGCTAAGTGCTACAGGAGATTAAAAGTTTGTTGGGTTGTCTGGACTGGCTTGGACTTTTGGAAATCTCTGAAATTTTTATTTGCAGAGGGAAGCTGAGGAAAAGTGAGAACAGGAAATGTGAGAGGTTGCAGAAACAGTTCTGCTATCAAATTTACTATTAATTCTCCAGGAACAGTAAGCTGTCCCTGTTGTATGTCAGGAGATTTTTCTTTATTTAGAAATTTGAAACACACTTTAAAATTTCTCATTCTATGATCATTTTGCAATCATTTTTCTAAGAGGCTGAGACATCTGCTCTTGGTTTCTGGCCCTCTGCAGGGCAACACTGTGAAACTGAAGAAGCTGAATGTTGACAGGTGACTTGAAATTGTGTCAGTGACATTTACAACCTAACATTGTGCAATAGCATTTCAATTGAGGCTTTGGTTCCCAATTTGGATATCAAGGAATAGAAAATCTTTTATTTAATATGCATTAGTCACCATTACTTTGCCGACTAAGGTCCGTCTAGTCAAGGCTATGGTTTTTCCTATGGTCATGTATGGATGTGAGAGTTGGACTGTGAAGAAGGCTGAGTGCCAAAGAATTGATGCTTTTGAACTGTGGTGTTGAAGAAGACTCTTGAGAGTCCCTTGGACTGCAAGGAGATCCAACCAGTCCATTCTGAAGGAGATCAGCCTTGGGATTTCTTTGGAGGGAATGATTCTGAAGCTGAAACTCCAGTCCTTTGGCCACCTCATGTGAAGAGTTGACTCATTGGAAAGGACTCTGATGCTGGGAGGGGTTGGGGGCAGGAGGAGAAGGGGACGACCGAGGATGAGATGGCTGGATGGCATCATGGACTCGATGGACGGTGAGTCTGAGTGAACTCCAAGAGATGGTAATGAACAGGGAGGCCTGGTGTGCTGCGATTCATGGGGTAGCAAAGAGTCGGACAAGACTGAGCGACTGAACTGAACTGAACTGATAGTCCATGGCGTCACAAAGTGTCAGACACAACTGAGTGACTTTCACTTTCACTCTGTTCCCTATGTCTCATATACAGGAGAATAAAGGAAAAAGAAAACAAAACTGATGATAAAGGGATTGCTATGGATTACAAACACCGCCCAAAGTATATTAAAGCAAATGTAATCTCTTACAAATGCTCAAAATTGACCCTATATTAAAATGTTTTGGTTTTTGTAATAATCAAAACCTTGTGATTATATGTTTCCTTATTCGATATTGAGGGGTCTTTAATTCAGCTATTAAGATTACAGATAGCTCTACATGGGCCTTAAAAAGGCATTTTGCAGGGCTTCCCTTGTGGTCTGGTGGTTGCAAATCCACCTTGCAATGCAGGCGACCCCTGTTAGATCCCTGATCGGGGAAGATCCCATGTGCTGCGGAACAACAAAGCCTGTGCGCCACAACTGCTGAGCCGCAGAGCTGCAGCTACTGAAACCTGCATACCCAGAGCCTGTGCTCCACCGCAACGTGAACCCTTCCTTTCCCAATCCAGATGCCATGAGTTAAATTTCCCCTTAAAAAAAAGCATTTTCCATTTATCCATCTAGAGTTTCATCAGAGAATTTCATCAATTATTTTTTCTCATTGACAGATTAGCAAACTGTGGCTTAACAGATCCATCTTAAAACATACAAGTCAGCATTAACATAATACCCAGTGAGTGGTCTTTTAAGAAAATATCATGTTAGCCATTAAAAAATTTTTTTGTTGTTCAGTTGCTCTATCGTGTCTGACTCTTTGTGACCTCATGGACTGCAGCATGCCAGGGTCCCTGTCTTTCACTATCTCCTGGAGCTTGCTGAAACTCATGTCCATAGAGTCTGTGATGCCATCCAACTAACTTATTTATTTCTGGCTGCACTGGGTCTTGGGGGCTGTGTGCAGGCTTGCTCTGGTTGCAGTGAGCAGGGGATACTCTCTAGTGGGTGTACATAGACTTCTTATTGCAACGGCTTCTCTTGCTGTACAGGCTCTAGGGCTCATGGGCTCAGCAGTTGTGGTATATAGGCTTAGTTACTCCTCAGCATGTGGGGTTTTCCTGGACCAGGGATTAAACCTGTGTTTTCTGCATTGGCAGACAGATTCTTAATCACTGGACCACCATGTACATCCCAGAGTGATTGATTTTAACTTCTTCTCCTAGGGTCTTTGAGCACCAAATTATTTTCTGCTCAACAGGTATTTTTGAGCTCCCATTATGTACTCCAACTGTGCTATGCACTGTAGGGGAATAGAAAGAAAGAAAACACAATCCCCTCCCTTGAAGAGCCTTTCATATTCAAGAAGAGGAGACACCCAAGATATCTCTTGAAAACAGCTCAAGATGTCCCTATGAAAAATAAGATTAGCTACACAGCATGCACTTTCAAAACGTTGACAAAATCCATAGATGTATTGAAAAAATTCAAGATGGTACAGGAGAGTACGGTGAAAAGTAGTTCAGCCTCCTACCCCTCACCCAACTGCTTTTCCAAAGGTAATCTCTGCAATGAGTCCCTTGTATAGCCTTCCAGTGACAGCATAAACATTTTCAAGAAAGTTATGTATAATAGCATATATCTATTTACTTACACAAATCCTACCCACTTTTTAAAAGAAGAGTAATCTAGAAAAGCTAGGCATTGTTTAGCAATCTCAGGAAATGATCATGTAGTAGGAACTCAAATATTTCAATGACTAAATGAATGAATGAGTCCTCTTTGTCAGGACATTTGATTTCTTGCTATTTTATTTATTTTTGGCAACACCACATAGCATATGGAATCGAACCCATGCCTCCCACAATGGAAGCGTAGAGTTTTAACCACTGGACCATCAAGGAAGTCCCATCTTGCTGTTTTAAATTATCCTGTGTGAAACATTTTTTCTGATTCAACTCTTAGTTAGATAGACATTTCCAGAAAAGAAATTACTTGGTTAAATACTTTAGGTATTTCCAAGTTGCTTTCCAATAGGCCATTTTCTCCCATCAGCACCATCATGAGTAGTTTCATTCTTCTTTGCTAATCTGATAGATGTAAGTGTAATTTGATTGCTGCTTCTGTTTGCATTTCTTTGAATTAGTAGGGCTGGGCATTTTCCCCCCAAATGTTTGCCAGCCATTTATAATTGTTTCAAACTGTTTTTGAAATTATCTGGTAGAAGACTCTTTCGCATTTACCTACTGGGATTTTGCTTACTGAATGTTACAACCTTGTTAAATACTAAGACTACTAATCCTGTTCCATGTTATTAGTAAATAGGTCCCCTTATCTAGTGTTTGTCTTTTTTCCCCTTTAATTGGCTTATTTTTGGCCCAGAAGATGTACATTTATATTTGTTCACTTCTCTCTATTGAGTCATCCATAATTCATTTCATTGCCTTTGAGGCTAGAATAACCTACTTATTGCATCTTTTCAAGAACTGTGTAGAAGTTGAAGGAAAGTCCATCTTATGCTTATAGCCTGTCAACAGGGAGATTTTCTAAGCATTTGTTTGTAGAGCTAAATTTAGAGTTCATTCCATCTTTGGATCCCAGGTATGTGGACTTAAGAAAACATCTTAGACATCCTTCTTTTAGGGGTTTTGCCTTATTGGTGCAACTTTCATGTGGAAAGCAAATCATTCGGAGTCGTCAAATGCCATTTTTCTTTCTCCTCTCTTTCCCTTCTACCCAGAGTGGAAAATTACTAAAGGCTTGGTTTCTTGCCTCTCAATTAGTTCATCTCAAGTCTTTCTTTCAAACCCATCCTCTTCTTATGGCTACAACTAACAATGAATCTGATCATATCAGTCAGGGTTCTTGAGAAATAGAACCAATAGGATACACACAGACACACACACACAACCTCTCTCACATTAAAGCGATACCAGAGTGAAGTACAGTGACAGAGATTTATTTTAAGGAATTGGCTCACATGACTGTGGGGGTTGGCAAGTCTGGAGTCCAAACAGCAGGCTAGAAATTCAGGCAGGATTTCCACATTACAGTCTTGAGGCAGAATTCCTTCTTCTCTGGGAAACCTCAGATTTTGCTTTTAAGAGATTCAACTGATTAGATGAAGCATTATCGAGGGTAATTTTCTCTACCTAAAGTTAACTGATTGTAAATGTTAATCACATTTACAAAATATCTTCGCAGCAACACTTACTCGAGTGTTTGAGGGAACAACTGGGCACTGTAACTCAGCCAAGTTGACACATAAATTAACCTTCACCCTGATCTTCCCACTGGATTGTCTTTCTTTATATCATATATCTAGTCTTCTGTTCCTTTTCAGGTTTGTCTGTGAGTATGAGTAGCTTTTGTTAAACACTGAGTATGTAGTCCACTTGGAGGAGGCAATGGCAACCCACTCCAGGCTTTTTGCCTGGAGAATCTCGTGGACAGAGGAGCCTGGCGGGCTACAATCCAGGGGTTGCAAAGAGCCAGACACGACTGAAGTGACTTAGCACACACGCACGCATAGTCAGTCCACTAGCTTTTATTGAACACTAAGTATGCAGTCCACTGTGTGTGCTGTGTTCTTAGTTGCTCAGTCATTGTGATGCCATAGACTGTAGCCCGCCAGACTCCACTGTCCATGGGATTCTCCAGGCAAGAATCCTGGAGTGGGTTGCCGTGCCCTCCTCCAGGGGATCTTCCCAACCCAGGGATCGAACCCATGTCTCCCAAATGGCGGGTGGATTCTTTACCATCTGAGCCACAAGGGAAGCGGTCCACCAGCTTTTATTAGATGTGTCATATGATTTTGATAATACTCACTTGTGAGTATGATCATTGCCAGGTCGTTTCTATCGTTGGTTCACTGGCTACGCAAATGTACTGCTCTAGAAGTAGAACTGCAGTGAAACCCATCCTTGGAATTAGGAAGACATCATGTATATCTCTGACAGTATGGTTTTCGGAGAGTTTGAGATCTGATATGATATTTGATAAGGGGAATTGTTGATGGTGCATTAAATATCCCTTGTCTGGGGGTGGTGTGGAGGTTTGGGCTAAAAACATCAGCTTTGTCTAGCTTTGTCCCTTACTAGTCTTGGGAGAACAAAGCAAGGCCTGGGAAAGGAGGACGGAGGCATTGGCTGGTCAGGGTGCCACTAAATCAGAAGAAGAATGTGGAACCAGATGTGAAAACCTGCAATTGCTCAGATACTGGGAGGAGGTGGAGTGGGAACCACCCTAGCAAAGGGGATGGAGCTATGTGGGCAGCTGCTGCTTAAGCTGGCAACGAAGCACAGCTGATGTACAAGGATTGGAGTTGTGGGAGGTAAAAAAGGACTTTACACCACCAGCACTGATGGTGGGGTGAGGACACAGTCTTGCGTCCAGGTTCTCATCCAGACAGAAGAAATAAAGTCGAAACTGCTTCTTTCTCATAGGACAGGTTAGTCCTTGGCTTTCTGAAGACTCACAGTCTTGGAAATAAGAGCAGTAACAATCACTTTTCCTAAAAAACGAAGAATCTGAGGTCCAGAGAGGGTAAATCTCCCATAGTTCAGTTCAGTCACTCATCATGTCTGATTCTTTGCGACCCTATGGACTGCAGCATGTCAGGCCTCCCTGTCCGTTACTAACTCCCAGAGTTTACTCAAACTCCTGTCCACTGAGTCAGTGATGCCATCCAACCATGTCATCCTCTGTCATCCCCTTCTCCTCCTGCCTTCAATCTTTCCCAGCATCTTTCCCATAGATAGGACTGATTTCCTTTAGGATTGACTGGTTTGATTTCCTTGTAGTCTGAGAGACTCTCAAGAGTCTTCTCCAATACCACAGTTCAAAAGCATCAATTTTTCAGGTCTCAGCTTTCTTTATAGTCCAAATCTCTCACAAGGGGTCATTTATAACTGTATTCACATGTGTTATGAGTTGTGCCCTCTCCCCTCCAATTCATATGTTGAAATCCTAACCCCACCCCACCCCCACCCCCGTGCCTCAGAATGTGACCTTACTTGGAAACTGGGTCAGAGACGTAATTTGTTAAGATGAGGTCATACTGAAGTCGAGTGGGCCACCAAAAATGGGGAAACTCTACAGACATTGCATACAGGGAGCAGTCATGTGAAGATGATAGCAGAAAGCAGGGTGATGTTTCTTTTTTTTCCTAAATAAAATTCCCATTTAAAAAATAGTTTTATTTAGTTAGTTATTATTTTTGACTGTGCTGGGGCTTTGCTGTGCAGTCTTTTCTCTAGATGCGGAGAGCAGGGGCTACTCTCTAGCTGCAGTGCTTCTTACTCCGGTGACTTCTCTTGTGGCGCACAGGCTCTAGCGCACATGGGCTCAGTAGTTTCGGCTCCTGGGTTCCAGAGCACAGCCTCAATAGTTGTGGCGCACAGGCTTAGTTGCACTGCGCCATGTGGGACCTGCCCAGATCAGGGGTCAGTTTCGTATCTCCTGTATTGGCAGGCAGATTCTTTACCACTGAGGCACCAGGAAAGCCCAGTGTGTTGCTTCTATAAGCTAAGAAACACCAAAGGTTGTCAGCAGTCATCAGAAAGAGAAGACGCTGGAACGGATTCTTCTTGGTCCTTAGAGGGAACCAAGCCTGCTAACATCTTGATCTCGAGCTTCTAACTTCCAGAATTGTGAGAGAACACATTTCTGTTGTTAAACCACCAGGTGGTTTGTTATTAGGTATGTTAATAGGTATGTTATTACAACAGTTCAAGGAAATGAATACGACATGGAAGCATGTGTTACTTCATTTTTAGTTTAGACCTAAGCATGTGGTTGTACTCGTGGCTACAATTTATTACAGCAAAAGAATATGGAACAAAACCAACAAAGGGACAGACTCTCAACTTGGCTCAGGCCCAGTGTCACAAACAGCTCCTCTGTCATAGATAGAAATCACTTCTCCTCTGGGTGTGATTTGCTTGACTTCACCCTCTTGTATTGACGTGGCTCCGTCTTTCTCAAGGCTCAGTGGCCTAAACGCCACACTCTGTTCCACCTTCCACCTCTCCTTTCCTCTCCCTTCCCTCTCATAATAATAAGAGCCAAGTCTCATAGCAATGTAAGATATAACAGAAACTGTTCCAAGGGTTTTGTGTATCAACTCAATTAATCTTCATAACAACCCAATAAGGTAACATGTGTTGTCGTTGTTGTTCAGTCACTAAGTCGTGTCCAACTCTTTGCAACCCCGTGGACTGCAGCATGCCAGGCTTCCCTGTCCTCTACCATCTCCCAGAGTTTACTCAAACTCATGTCCATTGAATCGGTGATGCCATCCAACCATCTCACTACCTCCATTTTAAACAAGAGAAAACAGAGGAATAAGAGGTAAAGCACATTCTTAAGGTCTTACAACTAGTAAGTGGCACAACTTCAATTCAAAACCCTGCGGTCTGGCCCCAGACCCAAGGGCCAAGCTCTCAGATCCGTAGGGCTGCCTCTCCGACTAACACACTCTGAGCTGCACACAGGCACGTGCCCATGGCCCAAAGCTGAGCTGATTACACACCTTCCAAACACAGTGAAAAACAGGAACACTAACAGAATCAAAGCCTGTCCTCTACTAGCTAAAACTCCACTTACAATCATTTCCACGTTTCTCGAATGGCCATAGCTACTGTTCTCTGTAATGACACTGTGAACCACAGAATACTGAAGTGCTTTATGAACTCTTAAAAAAAAAAAAAAGACGTGCATAATAGTACAACAATGTGTATGTCGTTAATGTCATCGAACTGTATATTTTAAAGTCATTAAGGTAATTCATTGGTTGTCCAGTGGTTAGGGCTCCATGCTTTCACAGCCAAGGGTCTGGGTTCAATCCCTGATCGGGGAACTAAGATTCTGTAAGCCATGTGACTCAGTCAAAAATGAAATAGTAAAATAAAATAAGGTGGCTAAGATGGTAAACTTAATGCCGTGTGTTATTTTACCACAATTGTTAAAAATGCAGATATAGTTCTATATATTTTAGTGTGTTATGAATGACCCTTCCTCATGCATCAAAGGAGACTTTAGAGAGAAAGGTAATACTTTTATTTGGCCCTCCATGCTGACTCGAGGAAAAATGACGTATCTAGAGTTCAATTGCCACTTGAAGCCTGGTCATGAAGACCAGGTGACCATGTGCATAATTCTGGTTTGAAAACAGCATCAACGCCCACAAGATAAAATCATGATGTTTAATTGTCCTGTTACATATGGGAACAGCAACGTGATTCAGTTATCTGTATATTCTTCATCTTCTTTTTCATTATAGCCTATTACAGATCTTGAATATAGTTTCCTATAATATACAGTAGGTCCTTGTTGTTTATCTATTTCATATTAGTAGGTTGTATCTGCCAGGAGGCTTCCCAAGCCTTTGGGATAACCCCACATCCTCCCCAGTTGTGGAGACGTTTTCTCCTTCCAGAGCCGGGAGGGAGGTCCACTTCCATCCTCATCTGTGGTCTGAGTTGACTCTCATCGGCTTGGGATATCCTCTCTTTCCAATCTTCTTGATTGTCTGCTTCTTCTAGAGATTTTTTTTTTCTCACAGACATAGAAAACAAACTTATGGCTACCAAAGGGGAAAGAAGGGTGGGATAAATAGCAACTGGGGCTTACTAGATACAAACTGTGTGCGTGCGTGCTCAGTCGCGTGCAACCTCATGGACTGTAGCCCGCCAGGCTCCTCTGTCCGTGGGATTGTCTGGGCAAGAAGACTGGAGTGGGTTCCCATTTCCTCTTCCAGGGGATCTTCCTTGACCCAAGGATCGAACCCCTACCTCTTGCCTCTCCCGCACTGGCAGGCAGATTCTTTACCACTAGCATCACCTGGCAGATATAAGTTACTAATATGAAATAGATAAACAGCAAGGAGCTACTGTAGGGCACAGAAAACTGTATTCAAGATCTTTAATAGCCTATAATGAAAAAGACGATGAAGAATGTATAGATAACTGAGTCACTTTGCTGTACACAGAAACTACTACAACATTGTAAATCAGCTGCACTTCAACTTTTTTTTTTTAAAGCTTTCTTTGTCCACGGTTGTTGATTCTCAGCACCACAGTTTCAGTCCTACAGGGAACCTGCTCAGCCTCCTCCCAGTACTTCTTCTATTTTATTTCCTTTTCAGATATTAAAACCTTTACCTCTGCTCTCAGAAACCAAGACCAAACAGTCTCCAGGGCTGCCTTCTGCTTTTTCCTTGGAGGCCAGGGTGTTGTTGCTGTTCAGTTGCTAAGTCGTGTCTGACTCTGCAACCCCGTGGGCCGCAGCATGCCAGGCTCCTCTGTCCTCCACTATATCTCAGAGCTTTCTCAAGCTCATGTCCATTGAGCTGGTGATGCTATCTCACCACCTCATTCTCTGCCATCCGCTTCTCCTTTTGCCTTCAGTCTTTCCCAGCATCAGGGGCTTTTGCAATGAGTCGGCTCTTTGAATCAGGTGGCCAAAGTATTGGAGCTTCAGCATCAGACCTTCCAATGAATATTCAGGGTTGATTTCCTTTAGGACTGACTCGTTTGATCTCGTTGCTCTCCAAGGGACTCTCAAGAGTCTTCTCCAGCACCACATTTTGAAAGCATCAGTCTTCCTTTTGATCTAACACTCACATCCATACATGACTACTGGAAAAACCATAACTTTGACTAGATGGACCTTTGTCAGCAAAGTGATATCTCTCCTTTTCAATATGCTCTCTAGTTTTGTCATAGCTTTCCTTCCAAGGAGCAAGCATCTTTTAATTTCATGGTTGCAGTCACCATATTGTTACTCAGCTGTGAATCAAGCCCATGAGTTTAGCTATGGTCTTTATCCATAGTATTTACAACTAAATATTTAAACAGAGTGCGAAGTTCCTCGATTGTTCTATACCAAGACTGAGGAGAAAGGAGTAAAGGACTCGTTTCGGTAGCTTCCCTTCCACCATCTTTATTTATTTATGTAAATAGACTGAACTAGAGACTTCTGGTGAAGAAGGGGTTAAGACTGCAGCCCAGTGGCATTTCAGGAAAGCAGTAAAAGCTTCTCCCTGGCTGTGGCCTCCTGGGAGCCTTAATTTTTACCCAACCTCACAGTTTTTCCATCTAAATTTCAGGCTTTTCCTTGCCTTTTGGGGTCTCCTCACTGTAACAACACCCTTCCCTGTAACCCTACCAATATTTCTTGAACTTTACATGTTTTCCCACTTTTGAGTACACTGGAAAATAACAGCTCTTAAAATCTTGTCCTTCTCTTCTTTTTCAGTTTTAAACCATATCTGTCAGAGCTGGGGAATTAATGCCTTCAACTTCACCTTTAAACTTAGTCACATCACACATAAAACTTTCTGACTTCCAAGTCTGAAGTGATGTAAACTGATTTTTTCTGCATATCTTGCATACGTCATTGTAGTATGCAGGATCTTTTTAGTTGTGGCATGTGAAATCTAGTTCCCTGACCAGGGATCGAATCCGGGCCCCCTGCATTGGGAATACAGAGCCACTGGACCACCAGGGAAGTGGCGTTGTGTTAATTTTTGAATGATATATACTGCACTCGGTATGAAGTAGGACTTGGCCGAAAGGCTTTTTGAACAAAGCTAGCTAGCTATTATATAGTTTGCTAGTTTTAAAAAACTAGGCATTTGTTAGCTAATTAGAGGATTATACAGTGTACCTATTTTCTTCCTTCTTGGTGCTTTGGGCATTTTTCCTTTATTACTGAGCGGTAAAGACAATGGAAACAAATCACCATTGATTCAGATGGCAGATGAAGAGCTTAGTGGGGAGGACAGAACAATGACTTTATTAAAAATCTCTGGTGGAGATCGGGAATATGATAAGCAATAATGAACCGCAAGTGTTGGATTTTGGCTGGGGAGAGGCAAGCAGTTTTGGAATGTGGGATAGAAAACCATGTCAGGTGAGACATATAGATTTGTCCAGAGTTCTGACAAGAACAGGGGAGCCAGAATGCAGCCTGTGCCCCTGGTCCCTGGAGGAGCAGCTGTGTCTTTACCTGTCTCAGGCTAGCTTTACGGTGATGGTTCTCTTTATCCCAGTTTGAATAGCTGCTATGTCAATGGACTAACTTTAACATGCATGACTTTTCAAAAGCATGGCGTAGGGGGACTGATGGCAGCTCTGCTACTTCCTACATGCAGGAGCATCCACCTCCTACCTCTGCTTACCTAGGTCCTCACAGCTCAGGGTATAACGCCACTTCTCAAGACGCTCCCCAGGCAGTCCCCACCGTCTGTTCTCTCCTTCCCTGGACCTCACGAAGCCACTCTTGTTTAGCCCCTCATTTAGATTCTTAATCATATTCCTGCTTCTGTGAGACACAATCACTTCAAATATGTCCCTCTCGCCACCTAACTTGGATGACAGCTTCTCAAGGGCAAGGCTCTTAGCGCCTGTGTGTGCTGCATTCTCGGTGTTCCTGCACAGATGGGGGCTGCCGTGATGGCCTGGGAAGGAAAGCAGTTGCTCATAAAGAGAGCAACGACAGAAAACAAACTTCCAGGGTAAAAAAAATCAACATGAGAGGGTTGCAAAATATTACTTTAAGTGATACCAATACATACAGTTTGACTACGTTCTCCCAGTATTAAGGGGGTATTTTGGAACCTTGACTGACAAACTTTGAGAAAGCCTTGGGCATTTTAAGTAAAGCAGACAAGCAAAAACCAGACCGCCAAAAGTCAACTCTTCACTGCTACCTGATTTTATGTGCTTCTGCAAAAGAAAATAACTAAAATAAGAAACAAGAAAAATGGCCTTTAGATTCTGAGAAGCTGGGGACTAACAGGAATGTCACAAGTTACCAGATTCATTCATTATGCAGGTAGGTGTAAAATGCTAATAATGAAAGACTACTGTACCTTCTCCACTTGACTAAGTCACTGAAATGAAAACCCAGGATTATTAGATGTCTAATTAACTGGATGGATCAGAGGAAAATCTCATCCATAACCATCAAAAGTTCTTCTGCTGGTTTTAGACAGCTTCTAACCTAAATAGCATATTGAAAAGCAGAGACATTACTTTGCTGACTAAGGTCCGTCTAGTCAAGGCTATGGTTTTTCCAGTAGTCATGTATGGATGTGAGAGTTGGACTGTGAAGAAGGCTGAGCGCCAAAGAATTGATGCTTTTGAACTGTGGTGTTGGAGAAGACTCTTGAGAGTCCCTTGGACTGCAAGGAGATCCAACCAGTCCATTCTGAAGGAGATCAGCCTTGGGATTTCTTTGGAGGGAATGATTCTGAAGCTGAAACTCCAGTACGTTGGCCACCTCATGTGAAGAGCTGACTCACTGGAAAAGACTCTGATGCTGGGAGGGATTGGGGGCAGGAGGAGAAGGGGACGACAGAGGATGAGATGGCTGAATGGCATCACTGACTCAATGGACGTGAGTCTGAGTGAACTCCGGGAGTTGGTGATGGACAACAGTGTGCTGCGATTCATGGGGTCGCAAAGAGTCGGACACAACTGAGCAACTGAACTGAACTGAACTGAATGTTCTTTCCTATTTGGCACTGTATAGAAAAGGGAAACAATCTTATTACATAATTTCTCAGTAAGAGAAGCCATGTTTTCCTTGAGTGGGAAAAGAGTCTTCTAAAGAGAAAAACAAAGCAAGATAGAATTACCCCTGCATATAAAAGTTACATAACAAAAGTACAAATGTTGTATGATACCAGTTATATGTTACTGAAAACAGGCATATTCCTAGAGACCTAAGGTAGAATAGTGGTTACCGTGGGCTGAGGAGGGAAGAATGGAGGATTATCATTTAACAGGTACAGAGTTTCAGTTTGAGATGAGGAAACAATTCTGGTGATAAGTAGAGGTGATACACAATATTGTGAAATATTTAATGCCACTGGATTGTACATTTCAAATGGTTAAAATGCTATATTTTATGTTATAAATATTTTATCACAATAAAAAAACTTTAAAAAATAAATAGCAAGAGCAACAGTTTTTGATGAGACACTAATGAGATGTCACAAAGAAATTACATAAATTTGAAAATGTTAGTTGCTCAGTCGTGTCTGACTCTTTTTGACCCCATGGACTGTAACCCACCAGTCTCCTCTGCCCATGGGATTCTCCAGGGGATCTTCCCAACCCAGGGGATCTTCCCAACCCAGGGGTCGAGCCTGGGTCTCCTGCATTGCAGGTGGATTCTTTACCATCTGAACCACCAGGGAAGCCCAACTATACAGGAAACAAATAAATTAATGTTACAAAATTTTTTTAGGAGAACCCTTAATTTCTATTCCACAGTCCGTCCTTTAAGAACTTAATATATACAGTAAGTATAACTATTGTACAAAAAATAATGACACTGTGAAAAACACAGAAGGTGTTAGCTTGTTCAAAGTTATGGTTGTTTCCTGTATATGAGTCTAGAGTCTGGAATCATGTCAGGCTTGAATTATGCCAGCTGGGTCCAAGTTCACTTTGTCAAGGATATGGATTGAGAATGGAATTACATCCTATTCCTGAGTTCTGGAGAGGCAAAGCAGTAGTCAGGGTCTCTCTGTTAGCACAGACTTATCCCAGAACCCAGAGGCCAAATAGATCTCAGTATTTTTGTTAGCTGCCGTGCAATTTCTGAAGGTCACCATGCTATTTGACCTAGGAGGTCACAGATCAAACTGGATTGGCTAATCCCTGCTTAAAGAGCAAGCCTGAAGACAAATGACTGCTAATTATTATGCCATTTTGTGTTCAGGGTAACTTTATTTTTCCTACGTGATCTCATCTGACCATCATACCTAACTAGCCCTGCAAAGAAAGTGGGGCAGATAGAGTCATCTGTATTATACGACTGAGGAAGTCATGAGGGTAAGGTCCAGGAAGTCCAAGTCTTGAGGCTTTTCATGGCTGTGTTAGGTCAGAACTGAAGCCTTCTGGTTACCAGAATTCCTTTTCTGCAACTCTACCATCCACGTAGGACTGGGGTTCAGGTGAACGCACTTGTCTCAGGCACGAAATTTAAGAGGTGCCAACTCAAGACAAATAGTATTTTTATGTAATGTTTTTAAAGGAGAAAATTAATGCTAAAATGTCCCTGATGAACACAATATCAAATATTTACATCAAGGCTGGCTATTTGCTGGGGGTTCCTTGGTGGTGCAGTGGTTAAGAATCCACCTTGTGATGCAGGGGCATCATCAGTTAGATCCCTGATCCGGGAAGATTCCACATGCATGAGAGCAACTAAGTGTGAGAGCCACAACTACTAAGCCTGTACGCTCTAGAATCTCTGCTTTGCGACAAGAGAAGCCATCACAATGAGTCTCCCACACACCGCAGTCAGAGAGTAGCCTCCGCTCTCCACAACTAGAGAAAACCAGGGAGCAGCCACAAAGACTCAGCACAGCCAAAAAAAGAAAAAAAGGAGGGGATGGGGGGGGATTTCCCTGGCAGTCCAGTGATTGAGACTCTGCACTTTCCACTGCAGGGAGGATGGGTTAGATCCCTGTTGGCTGAAGAACTGCTGCTGCTGCTGCTAAGTCACTTCAGTCGTGTCCGACTCTGTGCGACCCCATAGATGGCAGCCCACCAGGCTCCCTCGTCCCTGGGATTCTCCAGGCAAGAAGACTGGAGTGGGTTGCCATTTCCTTCTCCAATGCATGAAAGTGAAAAGTGAAAGTGAAGTCGCTCAGTTGTGTCCGACCCCATGGACTGCAGCCTACCAGGCTCCTCTGTCCATGGGATTTTCCAGGCAAGAGTAGAACTAAGAACCGGTTATTTGCTTGTTCTCTGACCTCGAGTTATTGTGTAATGGGAACAGTTGTTCCCCATCAGCCTGAGGTTTCTAGGCCCCCTAGGCCACCTCATTCCCCTCCTGGGATTTATGAGGGCTGATGATGCTGTGCAAACAGACAGGGCAATATGAAGCTTTCTACAGAGTCACGGGTTATGTTTGGAGACAAGTATCAGAACCTGGCTGCAGAAAGCCAGGGAGCTGCCAGGACCAGGTTGGATCCCACAGCTGAGGATGCCAAGGTCCCTGTGCTCTGCTTGCTCCTGCATTGCCTCTGTCCACTCCCTCTCTTCCTAGTGCCTACATCTAGGAAAGAGAAAAGATGACAAGGTATCACCCTACTGCACCCTGAAAATCAGAGCCCAGGTGAAGTCCCAAGGAGTTCTCAGGACAGAGTCGCTTCTGGGTGGCTGGTCAGGGGCTATTGCATAAACATATCAGAGTTTCAGGCAGTCTATCAGAGTGCCAGGGGCAAGGTCTATTTTTGATCACTGACATACAGGGTGTGTCCTACTTTTAAGGAGCTCTAACTGGAGAAGGAAATGGCAACCTACTCCAGAATTCTTGCCTGGCGAATTCCATGGACAGAGGAGCCTGGTGGGCTGCAGTCCATGGGGTCACAAAGAGTCAGACATGACTGAGTGACTAACTTTCATTTTTCCAATAAGTGGAAAACTATATTTACATAAGAAGTAGATGAAATTGTGATGATTTACTTTGGCTAAATCATGTTGGCCCATTCAGTATAAACTTCTCCTAATCTAGTTAATGGAATCTGATTACAGTTGGTGGATATTTTAACAGAGCAAATCTTTCATCAGCTGTTATTTGAGCATCTACAACTATGCAGTAGTAAACAAAGTCTAAGTCAAGGTCTCTGCTGTCAGCCAAAGCACGTGAAGCCTGCTCAGGGAGATGTGATCCCTATACCCAAGAAGACAAATATTAAGCTATGAAAGAGCTCGCTGAGTACAGAATAACATAGCCATTGTTATTTAGTCGCCAAGTCATGTCCCACTCTTTTGCGACCCCCATGGACTGTAGCCGCCAGGTTCCTCTGTCCATGGGATTTCCCAGGTAAGAATACCAGAGTGGGTTGCCATTTCCTCCTCCATGGGATTTTCCAAATCGAGGAATTGAACTCAAGTCTCCTGCTTTGCACGTGGGCTCTTTACCATCTGAGCCACCAGGGAAGCAACATAGCCATTAACTCATGGAAATTCCAAGGTGGAAAAGTAGTTCACTTTGGAGGACAGAAGACAGAACAGTTCACATGAACTGGTTCAGTCGAACAAGCACAGCCCACTGTACTCTCAGGAGATGCGGGCTGCTCCCACTGAGGTCTGGGCAAAGGTGAGGGGCAGGCAGAAGCTAGAAAGAATCACATGAGCGTGACATCAGCAGTCTGGCTGAGTAGCTGCTTTATGAAGCTGGCAAACCACCAATGTTATGCTTGAAAGTGGCCACAGGAAGATGACTGAGAAAGAACAAAGCAGGGCTGGTACATGTCAGAAAGGTCCAGGTCTGAAGAGCTCCAGAGGTGAGAGGTTAGTGGGTGATGCGGGAGGAAGGTCAAGGAGAGAAACACTTGAGACTGATGGTCATATCTGTAGGGGAGAGAATGTTGGGATGGCATGGGGACTTCACAGGGGCTCGTCTGTTTGTCTGATAGGCCCCCAGTCCTGCAGTCTTAGAGCCGACAGATAAAATACAACCACACTCTAAGTCATCTTAGAGTGTGATCCTGATAATAAAATCTGGAATATCTTTGGAAGGACATTGGAGAAACTAGTTGCATTAATTGCTTTCAGAGAGGAGATCTGGGTAGAATAGGAAGAGAGAGGGGAGATTTTTCACTGTATACCCTTTGAACTTTGAACCAGGTATTAACTCTAAACCTTTTTTTTTTTTTTAATTAAAAGATGAAAACCGTGTGTTGGAAAAAAATGAAATAGGAACAAAAGTTTCTAGAGTACAATCTTCACAGGATCCTCCATCAAAAAAAACAAATAAGCAGGGACTTCCCTGGTGGTTCAATGGCTAAGACTCTGCACTCCTGATGCAAGGGGCCAGGGTCCAGTCCCTGGTCAGAGAACTGGATCCCACATGCTGCAAAATTCCACATGCCGCCAACAGAAAGATCCTGCAGGCAGCCAGGAAGATCAAAGATCCCAACTAAGACCTGGCACGGCCAGAAAAAAAGCAAACTCCAGAAAATTTTAAACAGACAGCCTTATTGAGGTGTAAAATTGACATACAATAAACTGCATGTATTTAAAGTGTACGATTTGGTATGTTTCAGTGTGCATTTACATCTGCAGAACTATCAGTGTGAAAGATATTCATTACCTTTAGAGATTTCCTCCCTCATGCCTTTTGATGTCCCTGTTTTACATCCCGCCCCATCTTTCTCCCATCTCCAGGCAACCAGAGCACTGATCCACTTTCTATTAGTCGGCATTTTCTAGAATTTTACATAAATGGACTCATATAGTATGTACTCTTTTTTTATTTTTTGGCTTATTTTCCTCAGGCAAAATTAATATTGAGATCAACCCTGTTGCTTGTATCGATAGCTTATTCATTAATAGTGATGGATTAGTATTTCTTTTTTCTTTTTTGGCTGTACCACGTGGCTTGTGGGATCTTAGGGACCAGGGATTGAACCTGGGCCCTCGGCAGTGGGAGCATGTACTCCTATCCTCTAGACTGTCTGGGAAGTCCTGAGTAGTACTCCCTTTTATAGACACGTACCTGGGCAAAAATCTAGGCGCAGGATCATATGTTAAGTATTTTGAACTGAACAAGAAATGGCCAACGTTTTCCAAAAGGGCTGTACCATTTGGAACTTTCAAAAGCAAAGCATAAGTGTGCTTTTTGGTTGTTCTGTATCCTCCCAAGCTGGCAGAGTTTTTTTATTTTCATTTTTATCGAGATATAGATGACATACAGCATTATATATGCTAAAGATCTACACCATAATGGTTTGATTTTCATCTACCATAAAGTTATTATCACAATAAGTTAAGTGACCATCTGTCATATCATATAGGTACAAAATTAAAGAAAGAGGAAAAGTGTTTTTCTTGTGATGAGAACTCAGGATTTACTCTTTTACTAACTTTCATAAATATCATACAATGGTATTAACTATATTTATCATATATATTATATCCTGCTGGGACAGTCTTTTAAACTCTCAAGTTCCTATTATGTACGTAGTAATATCTCATTGTGTTTTCAATTTGAATTTCCCCAGTGACTAATGATACTGAGCATCTTTTTTTTTTTTTTTTTTTT
>SJYV01016118.1:1239718-1264540 GCA_006410875.1 Neotragus pygmaeus | reverse complement strand
TCCGTAAGTGTTCTCTGTGTCTGTGTCTCCAGGGCTGCCCTGCGAGTAGGTTCACAGTACTGTCTTTCTAGATTCCATGTGTGTGTGTTACTATACGACATACAATGTTTCTAGTTTATTATTATTTAATGGTGAGAGTTCTTTATGCATTCTTTATATAATTCATCCCTGATTTGCAGATACTCTGTCCCCGTTTATGGCTTTTCATTTTCTTAACAGTTTCAAGGAGATATTTCTAATGTTACGCAGTTGGGTTATGAACTGTCCCTTTTATGGCTCATGTTCTCTTCTCTCTGGCACTCTGCCCTGGTAACTCCAGCCACTTTGCCCTCCCTGGACTCCCTGGACTGCCAGCCTGTCTCCTCAGCTCAGGGTGATGGCCGGGTTCTGCCTAGGTTTCCTCTCCCAGTACTGAGGCTTGGAGACAGGGTTGCAATCCAGGCAGTAAGCGTGGCTAACAGCAGTGCTTATTGCATTTGTTTCCTGTGCTCAGGAATCATGGTCCTTTGTTAGCTGATGCCTGATGTCTTAAGTACCCTTGCATTTTTCTTGCCTTTTGTCTGTTTTGTTTGTTTCAGGCAGGTGTGTAAATCTGGTTCCTCAGGTTCTCTCTTGGCTGGGAAGCACAAGTTCCCTCACATTCCGCTTGAGAGTTTGATAGAATTCAACTTAAGATATATCTTTACTGGGCTGCTCTGGGTCCTAGGTGTGGCACACTGGATCTTCGCTGTAGCATTTGGGATCTTTAGTTGTGGCATATGAACTCTTAGTTGCAGCATGTGGGATCTAGTTCTCTGACCAGGGATCGAACTGGGGCCCCTTGTATTGGGAGTGTGTTGTCTTAGCCACTGGACCCCCAGGGAAGTCCCTGAACAGTTGTCACTTAATTTGGAAAGCCCGAGTTGTAGGCAGTCACCTAGCTATCATGGGATATTGGCAGAGTTAAATGAAGGCTCCCAGGAGACGGCAAAGAGACGCATCTGCAGGTTGTAGTCTGACTGAGGCTTCCCTGGGGATTTACAAGATCCTCACCTAGGCAACGTCAGGAGTGAATCCTGGAGAAGACATGCTGCAGCACGGTGGGGGGATTGACAGGACAAGAGTAAGAGGCAAGTGTTAGACGTGTGGCAGTTATGTTGCTGGGGAGTACTCTGCTCCGTTTTAATCTGCTTCTCACCTTGGTCTAGCAGTAGATCAAAGCAGACCATATCTGTGGAGGAAGAAGTGAGTCCTCAGCTGATCTAGATGGCGTGGCTTAATGGGAGAGAGAGGAATTTTATCAATACCTGGTCCAGATAGGTCACGTCCAGATTATAAGCTAGGTCATGGATGTGATCCCTGAGTTAGGAAGATCCCCTGGAGGAGGAAAGGGCAACCCACTCCAATATTTTTGCCTGGAGAATCCCATGGACAGAGGAGCTTTGGGGGCTTCAGTCCATGGGAGTCATAAAGAGTCAGACAAGACTGAACGACTGAGCAAGAAAGCAGGTTCACCAGGGGAGGCAGATCCCGATGAAGCTATCCTGAAGTCTGTCTCTTGGGTTACGCTGCTCCAGTTCTGCCTGGTGGCTGTCTGGAGCAGACACAATGCCTGGGATCTCCCTGAACCGTCCACCCAAGGACTGTGTTTGCCCGCCTTCTGCAATAGATCTCCTCTGTCCTCTGATTATGACTTCTTCTTCCTCGGTTTGCTCCCTTGTAGGATCCATTCTCCAACAGCTCCTTGAGAAAGCATTCATGGGAGGTAAACTCTTTGAGATTTTGCATGAATGTTGTCTTCATTCTAGATACTTTGGCTAGGTGTAGAATTTAAAGTTGAAAATCATTTTTCCCTTAGTGTTTTGAAGATGTTGCTTCACTAACATGCCTTTTTTTTTTTTTTTTTNGAATGTTGTCTTCATTCTAGATACTTTGGCTAGGTGTAGAATTTAAAGTTGAAAATCATTTTTCCCTTAGTGTTTTGAAGATGTTGCTTCACTAACATGCTTTTTTTTTTTTTTTTTCTGGCCATGCCTGGCACACGGGATCGTAGTTCCCAGACCAGGCATTGAACCTGCATCCCCCGCTTTGAAAGCTCAGAGTTTTAATCACTGGACTGCCAGGGAAGTCCCTTCACTAACTTCTTGATTCCAGTGATGTTATTGAGAAGCCTGAGACTATTGATTCCTGGTCCTTTGTATGTAACATTCCCCCTGTGAAGCTTGTAGAATCTTCCTTTGACTTCTATGTTCTGGAATTTCACAATGATGAAACTCAGTGTCTGCTTCATCTATTGGTCTTGCTTCTTGATCACCCTTTTCCACCTGGAAATTGTGTTCTTCAACTCTGGAACATCTTGAATTATTTAGCTGATGATTCTTTCCAATTCATTACCTTTGTTTTCTTTTTCTGGAGTTCCTATTATTCAAATGATGAACCTACATGCTGCTGCTGCTGCCAAGTCGCGTCGGTTGTGTTCAACTCTGTTCGACCCCATAGGCAGCAGCCCACCAGGCTCCCCCTGTCCCTGGGATTCTCCAGGCAAGAACACTGGAGTGGCTTGCCTACATGAGTTATCCTCTAATTTTGTCTCCTAGTATCCATTTCTGTCCTTCATACTTTGTTGTCTCTGAGTTTTCTCCAATTTTATTCTTTCTATTGAGTTTTCCATTTCTGTCACTATGTTTCTTTTTGTTTCTTTGAATTATTTCTTTATATGGCGTTCTTTCCTTGTGTCATGGATCCAATATCATCTCTTTTCCTTTTGAAATACTAATGATGATTAAGAAATTTTATTTTTTAATATCCTTTCCCTTCATGGCCTGTTTTTCCTTCAGATTATTTTTTTTTTTTTTTTTCCATTCCTCTTGGCTTTGGTCCTTATCTTTCACGTGAGAAACTTTTGTTAGTTGTTTGGCATTAACTGTTTACTATTAACTATTACTCCTTATCAAGAGTAGAGTCTGAAAGGGTGACTGGAAGCTCCGACTGTAAGACTGGGTCTTATTGTATCTCAGCCAAGGTTTTCCTCAAGAAAGAGCCCAAGACTTACACACAGGGGAGTGACGAAGTGACCCAAAGAAGCAGGAGTGGGGACGGTGGGAGGGAAATGGCAGAGCACAGCATCAGTGTTAGACATGTGCCCCTGCGCCCGGTGCTCTCTTTCACGGCATCTTCTGAGTCCCGTAGAATGTGTCTCAGCTGTCCAGTCAGGGGGCCAAAGTCTTCAAAGGTATCCCCACAGCTATTATCTTCCTAGATTTCTGGCTTCACATTCCTCTGTGCTGATGCAGAGTGATTCTGTTGACCCAGAGACGTGAAAGCAGCTTTGAGACAGAAAGCAAATTCAGGGATGGGATAGGTCTAGATAGAGATATTATAGGGAACTGGCTCAGGTGATTATGCCGAGAAATCACATGATGTGTCATTTGTAAACTGGAGGCCACAAGAACCAGTTGTGTAATTCTAGTCCAAGAACTGGGGGAGCCAATGGTGTTAAGTTCCAGTCTGAGCGTAGGAAAAGACAAGTGATCCAGCTCAAAAAAAAAAAAAAAAAAAAAGGCAGAAAGAGTAAATTCTCTTCTCTGCTTTTTTCTTCAAACTCTCAATAGATTGGATGAGGCCCAGTATTCACTCTACTTCCCTGGTGGCATAGCAATAATGAATTAACCTTTCATGCAGGAGACACTTGAGATGCAGTTTTGATCCCTGGGTGGGGAAGATCCCCTGAAGGAGGAAAAGCCAACTGCTCCAGTATTCTTGCCTGGGAAATCCCAAGGACAGAAGAAACTGGAGGGCTACCGTCTACAGGGTCGCCAAGAGTCAGACACGATTGAGCATCCACACAGTATCTGCTCAGTCTACCAATTCAAATGGTAATCTCATCCAGGAGTAATAATTAATATCTGGGCTTCTTGTGGCTAGTCAAACTGACACAGGAAACTAACCATCATAGTTGCTTGGGAAGCTATATGGAACTTGATGGAACAGTGGCTATGACTTTGGGTAAAACAACAGCTGAGGTCAAGAGGACTAGGAAGCAGTGCACAAAAGGTGTCTGATACATTGATCCTGAGCTTGACTGAAGGGTGACCTGGTTGGAACATTGTTAGGAGTTAGGAATGCCCGCTGTGGGCCTTCCTCATAGACCTACTAGATTCCTCAAAAAGAGTCTTCCAATCTCGTAGCCAAAGGTAAATGTCACGTTGCCAGCATTCTGAGAGCCAAATTGGGATTGTGGGTGTGCCCTGTAGTGTCTGACTCTTGGCAACACGATGGACTGTAGCCAACCAGGCTCCTCCATCCATGAGATTTCCTAGGAAAGAATACTGGAGTGTGTTGCCATTTTCTTCTTCGGGGCATCTTCCCGATGCAGGGTCAAACCCCTCTCTCTGGCCTGGCAAGCGGATTCTTTACCACTGAGCCCCTGGGGCAAGACAAGTGGAGTCATCTCACTTGCTGAGCATCTGGCCTCCGGATCTCCTGATTTTCAGTGTGGTAGCTAGGCCCTCCGTGTGCCTAGCATCCTTCAAACCAGAGACTCTCTCTTCAACATCATCTCCAATCTCCTGCTGGGATCAGGGATAGGATGTGAGTTCTAACTGCTTCTCAAACTGCTGTCACTCAGCTCTCTTTATTTCACCCTTCCCTTTCCCATTTAGTCTCAGTGATCCCCAGTTCTGGTTTCTGAACCTGCTGAGTGTAAGTTGGGCTGGATCTTAGCTTTCTCAGGCCTGCTTAATTTTAAGAAAACCCTCATCCATCTATTTTCCAGCTTTGGAAATTGCGTTGCTCTCTTGTGTTTGTTCCCTGATGATTTTATGAAAAGAAGGAAAGAAGGAAGGAAAGAAAGGGAAAAGAAAAGCTGTTTAATGCAGTTTGGGGATGGAGCAAAATTAGCTGCATGCATGCTGTCTGCCATATTAGCTTGGAACTGGCTACACATGTCTCCTTCCTTTGTGTCCTTCTGCTTTAATTTACATGTCACCTCCTCAGAGAGGTCTTCCCCGACCACTCAACCTATGGTTAGGCCTTCCATCAACATACCTAACTGATGACTACTTGGTATTTTCTTATGTACAGACTTCAGCCCCATTAGAATATAAGCTCCATGAGAACAGGAACCCCAGTCTATGCAGCATCCTCAACTTCTAAAATAGTACCTGGTAGGACTTCCCTGGTGGTCCAGTGGTTAAGAATCTGCCTTATAATGAAGGGGACATAGGTTGGATTCCTGATTGGGGAACTAGGATCCCACATGATGCAGAGCAACCAGGCCTGCGGAACTACAATGCAGCTACTGAGCCCGAGCCCTCAGAAGTCCCAGTGCCACAACTAGGAATGTATGCACCGCAGTGAACATTCCGTGTGCTGCAACTAAGACCTGGCACAGCCAAATAAATGAACATTTTTAAAAAAAGGAATAAAGTTTTTTGTTGTTTTTTTTAAAAATAGTACCTGGTACATGGAAGAAACAAGAACTGTGTTTGGAAACCTCTTGAGTATCCGAGTTTCAACCCTGCGTGTGATGTACCCTAGGAAAAAGAAAGACCGCTGTGTGTGAAGAAGGAGCAGGGTGTATCCAGAAATAAGAGAGGCTGCATGTAAGTCACGTGAGTGTGAGCAGCAAGAGAAACTGCAAAGAGCAGGAGCAGAGCTGTGGAATCTGGAAAAGCCTGTATTTGAAAACTCTGCCTCTGACATCAAGGTCATCCTAGGTTTTGATGGAGCCTCCGTGATGAGTTGGGCTGACCCTAGAAGGGACACACCCCAGGCAGAGGTGGATGTGTAGGACAGGACACAAGGTGGGAAGCATGTCTGGCTGGCTCTTCTTTAATGGTCGCCAGAGGAGAGGAGGGCAGAAATGGAAAACAGGCTCACGGAGCTGCAGGCATGCAAGCAAGCAGCTCTGTCCTGCAGTGCGAGGCCACAGCACACGGGGACCAGGAGCTGCTGTCCCTCTTATGTGCCAGGGACCCTTGTCATCAGCCAGGGACACTCCAGGGTACCTTCACATCTCTGGATGTCCTGAGTGTTGTGTGACCTTTATTTCATTAAAAAAAAAAAAAACACATCAAAAAAGGTACAGGTGTTTTGTGCAGCCAATGCAGATGACATATACACACATTTTTAAAAAAGATTTTTTTGGATGTGGACCATTTTCAAAGTCTTTATTGAATCTGTTACAGTATTGGTTCTGCTTTGTGTTTTAGTGCTTTGCCTGCGAGGCAAGGGGAATCACAGCTTTCAGACCAGGGAATGAACCCACACCCCTGCATTGGGAGGCGAAGTCTTAACCACTGGATGCCAGGGAAGTCCCCACAAAAACACTTTTTGAAGTTACCTTTCTAACAGTGGCAGCTTTTAGCCCAGGAGATCTAGTTTTTTCCCTTTTCTTTCTTCATCAAAAAGGTAATACCTTCACATGGTTCAAAATTCAAACGTCACCAAAGGATATAGAGTACAAAATGCCCTTCCCACTTGATTCTCCACCTTCCTCTCAGGTCTCCTCAGAGGTGACCAGTGTAAACAGATCCTTGCATCCTTCCAGAAATATTCTCTGCCCATCCAAGTTTTTTTTTTTTTTTTGGACAAGATTAAATCGGAACAGATCTACTTAGAGTGCACAGAGAGGCCTTTCCTCTGAGTAAGTCAGGGCTAAGGGCTGGGTTCTTCATTTTCACTGGTAAAGAGAGACAGTAGTAATAGGAGCCTTCGGGGGCTGGGGGAGGGAGTGACCTCCTCTGGGTTCATTGGCAGATCAGTTAGCATGAAAGGAACTGTGGTGGAAGTGGACTGTGGTCGGCCAGGTGTCAGGTGTTTTTTTTAGGACAGAGCTAGTCTAGCTTCCCCAGTGGGTTTTCTTGGTGTCTTAGTGGGAAAGATTGAGGGCAGGAGGAGAAGGGGACGACAGAGGGTGAGATGGTTGGATGGCATCACCGACTCAATGGACATGAGTTTGAGCGGACTCCAGGAGTTGGTGATGGACAGGGAGGCCTGGCGTGCTGCAGTTCATGGGGTCGCAAAGAGTCGGACACGACTGACTGAACTGAACTGAATTAGTGGCAGAGAATCAGCCTGCCAATGCTGGAGACACAGGTTCGATTCCTGGGTCGGGAAGATCCCCTGGAGAAGGAAATGGCAACCCACTCCAGTATTTTTGCCTGGAAGAATCACATGGACAGAGGAGCCTGGGGGTTGCAAGAGTCAGACACGACTTAGCAACTAAACCATCACCACCAGTCTAGATTTAAAGAGGATGGCTAAAGGCACAGTGTTGATACAGCAAAAGAAATCATGACTGTCATGTGTGAGGTGATAGGGAAAACATTTCCATTGGGTAGATAAGGGCCTTCTCTGAAGAAGACATTGTATGGAATGTAAACTTGGAAGAAGAAAGCTGTAAGCAACCCAAGATGTATCTTCTTAAAAGAGAGTCACTCCACAATTGAACTGTGAGGATCCACAATTGAACAAGGAGTAAAACAGGAGAGCTAGAGGGACTTCCCTGGTTAAGAATCTGCCTGCCAACAGGTTCCAATCCTGCTTCTGGAAGATTCCACATGCCTTGGAGCAACTAAGGTGTGTGTGCCTGCCAAGTCGCTTCAGTCGTGTCTGACTCTTTGCAAATTTATGGACTGTGGCCTACCAGGCTCCTCTGTCCATGGGATTCTCCAGGCAAGAATATGGGAGTGGGTTACCATGTCCTTCTCCAGGGGATCTTTCCGACCCAGGGATTAAACCAGAGTCTCTTATGTCTCCTACAGTGGCAAGCAACTAAAGCCCAGCTACCACGGCTACTTAAGCCCGTGCGCCTAAAGTGTTGTTCGCTGCAGCAGAAGTCACCACAATGAGAAGCCCGAGCACTGCAACCAGAGTGTAGTCCCTGCTTGCTGCAACTACAGAGAGCCCACACACAGCAATGAAGACCCAGCACAGCTAAAAACAAAACAAACGAACAAAACCAGAACTAGAGAGCTAGAGTTCCCAGTGGCATGCCAGGTGATTGATAGCAGCAGGGGGGAGGATGGGGACCAGGTCTGGGGATTAAGTTAAAATGGATCTGACATCTCCCAATTGGAAGGATGCCAGATTCTGAAGGTGAAACACTTCAGTGAAGTAGGGGAGAGAGCACCTGGCAAATCAGACAGCTCCCACAACGGGAGATCCAACTGAACCCATCTGGCAAGGGGGCAGTCTTGGCCAAAAACTGGGAGAGGCAGAAGGGAATGGGTCTGGAGTCAGACTACTGGGCTCAATGCTGATTCTAATATTTCTTAGCAGTGTGGACCTGAGCAAGTTAAACTCCGTGCGTCTCAGTTTCCTAACAGAGATAATACACAGTGATAATAATAGCCTCTCATAGGGGTGCTGTGTGATCACCTAAATCAACCTCCAATGAGGGCTTAGAACAATGATGGTGCATAGCTTACTCAATGTTTTTCAGTCATACCTATTTTTAATAAGGACCTGTTCAGGCCAGTTTTGCTGGCAGAGAAGTACTCCGTGATGAATCAGGACAAGCAGAATCATAGATGGATTTCAGGTAGGGCTAGGAGGGAAAAGGTTGGGGGATGAACAAAGAATACACAAGAACAAATCAGGAAGGATGAAGACAAAATTTCAGGGTGGGGCTATTTCAGAGAACATAGCCTGCAGCAGGTCTATAGTGTTCAAAGTTAGATTGTGTAAAGGAATATCTCTTGGAAATTAAAAGGAGAAAAGCTAAATTTCAGTTAAAGAAGCATTCTTTTTGTGTTCACTTAGACTTCAATTTACACTGTTAAGGAGAATGGCCAGTTTGCACAGAAGGAACCCTAAGATCTATATAAAGTTAGGAGATTTGAGTTCTAGCCTTAGTCCTGTGAAGGCTGAGTGCTGAAGAATTGATGCTTTTGAACTGTGGTGTTGGAGAAGACTCTTGAGAGTCCCTTGGACTGCAAGGAGATGCAACCATTCCATTCTGAAGGAGATCAACCCTGGGATTTCTTTGGAAGAAATGATGCTAAAGCTGAAACTCCAGTACTTTGGCCACCTCATGAGAAGAGTTGACTCATTGGAAAGGACTCTCATGCTGGGAGGGATTGAGGGCAGGAGAAGGGGACGACAGAGGATGAGATGGCTGGATGGCATCACTGACTCGATGAACGTTGAGTCTGAGTGAACTCCGGGAGATGGTGATGGACAGGGAAGCCTGGCATGCTGCAATTCATGGGGTCGCAAAGAGTTGGACACGACTGAGCAACTGAACTGAACTGAACTGTCCTAAGTAGCTGATGCTGTACTTAATGAACGAACAACTGTAACGTTTTGAAAAGAAAGGGCCAGACCTAGTTCCTAGGCCTCATGAATGTTTCACATTCTCTGATTCTAATTCAAGAAAAGAAAACAGGGTTTTAAGAAAATTTCAGAGTTGCCCACCTTTCCCCAAGACTCCTTCCCTCAAATAAATCCGTTAAGACTAAGAGCGTCTAGTGTTCCTTTCTTTTTTCCCAGGTTCCTTGCCAAAACGAGCAAGATTTCTAAAATGCTGGCATTGGGAGAGAGCCACTACTTTTTCTTTTCCCATCCATTTCAGGAAAGTTTAGGTTTTCAGTTATTCCTCGGTCTGCCAAGAGTTGCTTCCGGATTTAAGTAGAAAGAGGGGGAGAGGGGGGTGGGGAAAGATTTGCTTAAAGGAAGTGAAGCTTGTTTTGCCTGTGTTCTGGGAGAAGGTGGTTGGCAGGTAGACCGTGACTGCTCAGCTTCAAATTATCGCTTTAACAAACACTCTCTGAAGGGTGGAATCTGGCCCAACCAGGATTAAGAGATACTGATTCACAAGGCCGAGGGACAATGTGCATACTAATACACTGCCTTTCATAAACGGTCAGCAGAAGCTTACAACTCTTAAGTGGCATCTCAATTAGGATGCTTGGCTAGGGGGATGTGCTGGTTGGAAAATCACTTGGCTCTAATTTTTTGACCTTTAGGGAACGATTTGGGTTGTTTAGAAGAAAAATCTTGAGTTCTACAGTTGAGTAGAAATGGCTGTTGCCCAAGGGCTATGAACCTGCATCTTGTCTGCCCTTCATCCTGTCAGTCATTTTCCTTAAAAAAAAAAAAAAAAANTATTAATTTTTCAGATAACTCTTGAGTGTTCCCATATAGGATCTCTAACTTGTTTATATTTTTGTTTAGCTTACTTAATATTCCAACATCTCCCCCACCACCCAGTTATACTAGTGTTCTACTACCTTTGGCTTTTTTTGGCTGTACAGCATGCAGATCTTAATTCCCCAACCAGAGATTGAACCTCCACACCCCCTGCAGTGGAAGCGTGGAGTCTTAACCACTGGACCATCAGGGAAGTCCCTAGCCTTTCTAAATACAGTGTTCTAATACCAAGGGCACATTTTTCAGCATCAAGTTTATAGAAAACATTGCAGTTAGTAAGGGTTGATCTTTTCCATTTGGAATATTAAATGTTTTATAAAGAAACATGAACATTTGGCCTCAGAAAATTTTCACGAGGAACTTCTCCTTTCCTACTGTCTAGCCACGACTTGGTTCATTTTAACTCTGAATATATACATATTGATGAATTTAGACCTTATGTTCCTTTTCTACTTATTAGCAAAATAAATCTGAAACTTATTTTAGAAGGATGTTTATTTAACTAAATTCATTTTAGGTGTGTGTGTGTGTTAGTCACTCAGTCATGTCTGACTCTTTGAGACCCCATGGACTGTAGCCTGCCAGGTTCCTCTGTCCATGAATTTCCAGGCAAGAATACTGAAGTGGATTTCCATTTCCTTCTCCAGGGGATCTTCCCAATCCAGAGATAAAACCCAGGTCTCCCGCATTGCAGGCAGACGCTTTACTGTCTGAACCACCTTAGGCAGACAAAGATAACTCAGCGCCCCTGAAATATCAGACAGCTACAGACAAGCAAAACTGAATGTAACCATAGTCACTCGTTGCCAACCAAAAAAGAAAGATATCTAGATAGTTTTTCTTTTGGAAAGTTTTGTTCATTGGGGTAGATTTATTTCACAGTATAATACTAACAATAGAGAGGCTGATGGGATTATGAATTTTAAAAAATAATATGCTTAATATTTTATGAAAATATATAAATATTTAAGACCCATTTTTTAAAATGACAGTGATATATTAATATTTATCATATATGTAAAGTTGGCCTTGAAAATAATACCTCTTTTAATAAGTTATTAAAAAATAGGGATTATTACTGTCTTGATAGTAACTTTTAAATATTTCCTCTCAAAGTGCAACTTACTGCATATAAACACTTTTATCTGCTTTTAAATACTGATGAGATTTCCTCCCCCCCCAGTTTATTGAGGATTGATTGACAAATAAAAATTGTATATGTTTAGATTGTACAGTGTGATTACTTAATATACATATATCATCCAGACTTCTTTATTCTTGATCAACCATGAATTTTTTTATTTTTAAAATTTCATTTTAAAAAGTCATTGCACTTTAATGTCTAAATTTAAAATTATATAGATTGTTATGATTAGAATGTCCTGACTTATCTGTATTTTGATAAGATTTTAAACATTAGGAATATTTTGTGCCTATGTGATGATGTCCTTGCTACACAAAATTAAATATATCTAGTGACAACTTCTTTTAGTCAAGATACACACTGGTGCTTCTTCGAGATAAGCAAGTTAATCTTTGGCCAGCTGGCATCTAGACACATATCTCCTTTTTCAAGGAAAGGTAATTGAGAAGTGGAAGCTACCTTTCAACAACTGGAAAATGGCCACATTCTGGACTCTTACCAATCTTATTTGACATCAAGCCATGAAATTAAAACTATCTTGATAGATAATCTTTTTAGGGCCACAGTTCAAGATCCAAAAACTTATGTTGATAAGTTTTTGTTCTTATTAGCCTTTATTTTAAAGGACCACAAAGAATATCTAAGAGAAGAATATTTGAATATCACCATTTGAAAGCAGAGCTAATTCTGGTTGTATGAGGTGTTAATCCTGAGTCTTATAATCCTGAATCTCTTCCTGCTAATTTCCCCAGATGAGTCAGTGCTATTAGCATTTGTAATGTAGTGTTACTCTTTATTACACAATCAGCTCATACTAACTTTTGTTTTCCCATGCATATCTTGTATTTGTTGTCAATACTTAGAATCCAATGTGTGTGTGTTAGTCACTCAGTCCCACTCTTTGTGACCCCCATGGACTGTAGCCCGCCAGGCTCCTCTGTCCATGGGATTCTCCAGGCAAGAACACTGGAGTGGCTTGCCATTTCCTCCTCCAGGGTATCTTCCCGACCCAGGGATCTAACCCACGTCTTTTATCCTCCTCCATTGGCAGGCAGGTTTTTTACCACTAGCACCACCTGGGAAGTCCCTAAAATACAATGACTATGTTTAAATGATTGAACTTAGGTACAGAGATTTATACATTCTTACTGAATAAATGTTTGTAATAATACGTGCCAGCCATTGTCCTAGGAGCTGGAGACACAAATAAAAGTAGAATCCACAGTTCCTGCCATCAAGGAGCCCATACTCTAGTGGTTTTTATGCATGCTGGAGCGGATGTGCACGTACAGAGTCTTCTTTGTGAAAACCACTACTGATTTTCCCTTGTTATAAAGTCAATACATTTTAATTTTTTTAAAGGTGAAACTGACATTCGAAAATGCATATGCTATGAAAAAGGAAACCACTCAACCAAGACAGAAAAAGGCACAGTCGAACACAAGTGATCTAGTCAAACTTCTGTGGGGAGAAGAGGTAGAAGGTATCCAGCAGAATATTCTAAACACTCCTCACATCGTTATGTACCTCACACTACAGCTTGACTCAGAAACATCAAAGGAAGAGGTGAGTGTCTTTTCAAAAGTGCAAAGGAAAAAAGTAAGGACGAGGACTTTTTTGTAGATTTCCAAATGCATAGTAAGCTTCCTCAGCCATTCTATGTCTTGTATTTTTGGTATCTCTCTTCCACACAGCAATCTTCTCATTGACAAGCTCAGTGAGCTCATTTATAGAGATTACTAAAATATCTGAATTTGTTTCTCCTTATCTTCTTTTAAAATGTCTATTTGAACTGCTTTTTCCATATTTTTTAACCTTTACTTGGTTGCTTCTATCATTATTATTCTTGCTGTATGTTCTTATTTCTCTTTTCTTGTGATTACTCTAAATATTTTCTCATGATATTTGTCTTAACAGATTCTAAAGTTAAACACTATCTTTTTGAAAATAATTCAAAGCCCTTAGTACACCTTAACTCCAATTTTCCCCTCTTCACATACATGCTATTATCATCAGCAGTTAAGTGCCATTGTCTTTTAAAATTCTACAAATTGAGCATAATTATACTACTGATACTACTATTTATTATTGTATTTTATATATTATAGAATGTATAAATTATATATCATAAAGTTCATATTTTATCCATCATATTTCATACAGATGAATCATCTTTAAATTTGCATGTATGTTTACTTTTTTTAATTCACTATTCTTATATCTCACCTTATTTGATTATTTTTCTTCTTCCTAAAACTTATACTTTAGGCATTTCTCTTTCACTGAATTCTTTTTGTTGTTATTTATCTGATGCTGCCTTTTTCACCCTTCTTGAGAGGTAGCTTTGTAATTCTTCCTGTAATACTTCCTTTGTAAGTCTTTTTGTGTCGCCAAGAAGATGAAGTCAACACGTGGCATTGGACATGCCAACTAAACAGAAAATTTTTTTCTCTAATCTGTTTGAAGACAGTATTTCTTTGTCTTCTGACTTCCGTAGTTGATATTAATTAATGACTCTCCATTATTCCTTCTCAAGATCGGTTGTATCTTCTGTGTCCAGTTTCTTGCTTATGCTATGTCCAAACTGCTTTTTAACCTCTCCGTGGTATTTGTATGTTTAAACAGTCCCATTTTTATTTTGAGAAACACCTGAAAAGTTTTAAACTCATTTACATGCAAATCTGCTGGATTATTCCTGATATCCCCTTGTTGCTTGCTTGTCTTAGTGATTCTTTTCTTTCTCTAAGCATCTCATACAGATCTCTTCTCCTGATGAGGACTCTGACTTGTGGTGGCTTACTTACCTTGTTATGTTCTAGGGTATCACTGACTAAACTTGCTGCTTTATTTTTATCTTTGGGCTTCCTTTGGTTCTAAATGGGGAATACCTTCCTCCAAGGAGAATTTGCTGCTTCTGCTTCTGTCTCTGACCTAGGGCACTTCAGCCTCACCCAAAGCTCTGGGTTTAACACGATGGTCCTAGGCTCAACTCACCTACCTAGCTATTGGCCCAAAGCTCAGTGTCCTGACCAAAGACACTGTATGTATCAGCCCTCAATACAACCTGCTTCTGTCCTTCTGGCCTCTACTTACCACTCCCAGCCTGCTTTGCAGTGCTGAAGGAAGGGTATGGAGAGGATATCATTGGAGACCTTTCTAGTTCTTTTATATTGAGCAGTTCAGCAAGTATGTTTTGGCCATGAATCTGGTTGTTTTACAGCACAAGGGTCTCAGAGGACCTAGTGTACCATAATGCTTTGAGCAGAAATGAAATCAAAAAAGTTTTTACTGGGACTTCCTTGATTACGACTCTGAACTTCTACTGCAGGGGTGCAGTTTCCTTCCCTGGTTGAGGAACTAAGATCCCACATGCTGCGAGATGCTGCCAAAAAATAAATAGTTAAATAATAATTTTAAAAACCATTAAAGTATAGACCTAATTTATATTTCTTTCGTTTTGAAATCCTTGCAGTCTATACTGCAAGTCCATTTCTATTCACTGTGTATATTTTCTTGTGTTGCTTTTTCATATGTCAGAATTTAGCCAATAGCTGAACTGGAAAGGAAGGAATTTACTTACACATATTTTTATAATTTGCTGTGCTCTGAAGAATACATGGAGACCTAGAGGTGATAATTCTAATTTCTTGCACATATTACTAGTCCCTTGTATCTTTAGAACAAATGAGAAATTTAACTATGTATTAAATAAAACACACAGCATATTTCTGAGATGGTAGTACCCTGAATCTTCCCAGGTTGTCTTGGAGTAGGCTAGTGCTAGGCCTTTTGTCATCCTCGCCTTTCTTTCCATGGGAAAGTGTGTCCATGTTTCTCTAATGAACAGGTCTCGGTCTGTTGACAGGTCTGTATCAACACTGTCATTAGGAGAGGCTTTTTATTCTTACTGAACAGAGTGGAANTTTATCCAGTGATCATGTCTCTGGAATATTTTCTCATTGTTTCATCACACTGAAACTTTGGCCAAGAATTGTTCAAAAATCAAAACACTGATATTGTCTTTTCTTTTTTTTTAAGGTAACTTAACAAGATTAAAATTAAATTTGGTTGCCGATGGTTCTGAACAGATGTGCTGTTTTATTTGAGGTAAGAATGGGTAAATTTTACTACTTTGACATAAAAGTAAGCTTATTGGGTTTTTATTTTTTTGATAATTTATATTTTTGATATTGATTATGAGTAAGTATCTGAAATAATTTTACAAAATCTTTAAACCTTTTCATTGAGAAGTATTATGTGCATAGCTATTGTAACTTAATGTGCCTTTTGAATAGTTTAAAATATTGAAAGTCCTTTAAGCCTTTGTTTAATTTTGGGACCAAGAAAAAGACTGATTATACTTTCAGGAAAACCATAAACCAAAGATATGTTTTTTGTTTTTTGCTGCCTAATATACTGTGTAAACAGTTTTAATCTTTTAATATTAAGTAAGTTCATTGGAAAATTCAATCTAGTTACTATTCATATTAACATTTTAGGGGAGAATGTTTTAAAAATTAGGGTTTTGAGAGCATAGATTTTAGTTTTTGTTCCTTTCATGAAATAAGAACTTTAAAAACATGTATTCCTACTTGCCTTTTGATGGTTCCATCAATAAATTGTTTAGAATATTGTTTTCTTCCCCCTCCCAAAAGGTATGCCATTTTGAAGACTGAGACCTGGAATTTTATCCTTGAGGATAAATCTTTGTGATAGTCTGTATTTTGTATAGCAAGTAAGTAAATGTTTTTACCCAACATGTGAAGTCTAATAGCTACCAACATTTGAATAGGAAAATATCAGTAAAGGTTGTCAACGTGACAAAAATTGTAGACTTAGTCTGGAAAAAGGGATGAGAAAAAGCCCGTCAAATGCATTTCCTTATATCAAAGCAGTTTTGTGCTAATGTTAAAACAGTTGATACATGTAATTTATATCAGCTGTGAGACAATCAGTACTTTTCAGTTAAATGGTGATTTAGATTTATGGTTAAATCAGAAGTTGAGTCATCATCTTTATAATCTGAAATGTACATTCTTCAGCCATTTTTTTGGTGATACAGATTATGTTTTAGAAATGGCGTAGAATTTTTGTATCTGCAGATCTTAAAATTCTTAAAAGAACTGTATTTCAAAAATTAAGTAGACCCTTTCATAGTCTAGTTATTATTTAGTGGATTTAAAATAGTCATTTTACCTATTTTTGTGACTCTTTCTTTCCAAACAGGTAGAAAAATAAGTTATTATAGAGCAAACAAATGATGTGACTAAAGAGACTTTTTACCTATAGCTTAGTAAGTCTTTAGAGCTTGAAAGGAAGGAATAATTTCAACATATATATGATATTTTGATATCCTAAAGTTAGATACATGAATTAAAAAAATATGTACAGAATTTTCAGGAATAATTTCTTAACTCCTTAACACTGAATTTGGAAATTAATGTCAAGTGATAATAGCAAGGGAATTACCAGAGGAAATATGGAATATAATGAGATATCTTGGGAAAATTTAAGGATAGTCAGATAACCAATTAATTTGTATAAGGGCAGATTTGCATTTGTTCTTATAATTCTTGTGGATAATTCTTGGTGTTAGCTTATCTTTGTTAGCTTATTCTGTTGATTCAAATAGATGATAGAGGTAATATTTTTATTTTTTTAAATTTAGCTTAATTTTTGCTTTTTGGTCCTTTTGCAGTTTGGTCAAATTTGTGTTTATTACAATGTACAAAAGAAACCAAATGTTAGACCTTTAACAGTAATGTTTTAAAGATGTCATATATGTAGAGTCAAGACGTCTTTCATCCCAAGCGTCTTTAATACAAATATCAAAGTTAGGGGTTCCTTCTTGTAAATGATAGGATGTTATTTTGGCATTCAGATGTGCTTGGGCACTGTTGCAAAAATTGAAAATTGAGCTTCTTAAGACACAAATGTATGTGAAGTTTAGGGTAAGTTTAAGTAGAAATTGGTAGTGACTAATAATAGACTACCAAAGTTGTAATTTCAATCCATAAAATTAAAAAAAAGGCTTTAAGATTAAAATGTTAAATGGAGGTTTTAATTTTATTGTCCAGTATTAATCATTATAAAATATTTAAATGATATAGAAATTCCTAAATCAATATAATGGAGTTCAGTTTTCCTTTTTATCACCAACAAAATAAAAGATTTTAATAAGTCACATTTTAAAAAGATCTGCGTGTCCTTTGACCTTCATAATAATATGGTCAGTGTTTTGAAATCTGCTGCTGAGCCAGGCTTGTAAAATTGGCAATATTTCTGGTAGACAAAAAGAATGGATACAGGAGAGCAAATATAACCAAAGATTCCATTATTTTAAGTTACTATATTTCATAAAAAAATTTTTTTAGTTTATTACTATATTCTGTTTGAGTCAAAGTTACAGATACTTAAATATTTGTTTTTATCTTAACATTTTGAATTCTTGAATCAAAATAACCTGATCAGTTCGAGGTTGAATTCCATTGTGTTTATCATTGTGGCAACAACTGTTTAAAAAATTCCCTGGAGTTCCACAAATAATGAAGGAAGCCATGCCCATAGTTAACAAAAGGCTTTCATGAACTACTGCGTTATAGTTAGAGGCTAGATTATATGAAATAGGTAATTTCGAATATAAATTTTCTTTCAAGCTTAGTTTGCTATTGTTCACAGTTTCTTGATTATTTAAAATTTTGGAATGTGGACAATCAATTAATTTGCCTTGTTTACTCTGATTTTCTTCTTTGTTGAGAGGGAAAAAAGATAACTTGGCGATATCTCCATCTTCTCCATTAATGAGAGGTGTGTGAAAGAATGGAAAGAATAACTGATTCAGCAGAGAGGAGACTCAGCTTCTCATGTGAATTAGATCTGTAATCTTGACATTTTATTCACTGTAGGCTTTAGTCTTCCTCATTTGCATAAAATATTTGGAGTTTCCCAGTCTCACACCAGTTTGCTCTTAAATTGTGTGGTAAAAATAATAGTGTATCTAATTCTCTTAAACTGGAGAGCAGTTTTATAATTTTTGCATTGCAAATTGTAGATGTAATTTAGTGTTGAAGTTATTTGAGTAACATGAGACCTGGGCTGGTAGTATACTTGACTTTCCTATATTTGATGGTGGTTTTGTCCCCAAATTGTGTCTGACTCTTTTCGACCCCATGGACTATATAGCCTAGGCTCCTCTGTTCATGGGGTTTCCCAGGCAAGAATTCTGGAGCGGGTTGCTATTTCCTTCTCTAGGGGATCTTCCCGACCCAGGAACCTGCATCTCCTGCATTGGCAAGAGGATTCTTGACCATTGAGCCACCAGAGAAGCTGTTTCTTAATTTTAGGCGTTGTAAGCTATTAATAAATAGTATAAATGCAGACATAATGGAGAAGTGTCTTTAAAAAATAGAGATTTAGAATACTGCAATGAAAGCATTTTGAATTTTTTTCCTAATTATTTCATTAAATAATTTAAAGATTAATGTATTTAATGTAATATTTGCAGCTGACCATCATGATTATAAAGCTTACATGCTTGGCATAACCTATGTAATTTCTCTGAATGCAACTGTATTTCAGAGATAAATATTCTCTTACTCAGCTACCTTTCCCTTCCAGGTTAAGTGGCTCAGCACACTTAATTGTCAAACTGACTGTTATTTCTGAGTATAATTAACCATGACAATTTAAATTCAAGGATATTCTGAACTTTATAAATAAGAACTGTGATTTCAATGTTTATATAACTTCCAAGAAGCATGTTTACTCCAACAATTTGATTTATACATTGTGTAAAGCTAGATAATCCACTGTTTTGGAAAACAAGCCTTTGTTTTTTGAGTTTATTTGAAATTGAATATTTCCCAAACAAGCAATTATATCCTTAATATATATTACAGAGTAGTCAAAATCATTTTAATTTAGGTTATCAAGCTAAATATTTTGCTTAACTTTAATGGTTTATGAGTTGTGAGAGTTTTCTTATGACTTGATGACTTTACCACTAGTACCTTATTTTTGTGAAAAATTTCTTATATTTCACAATGTTCTCAAGTTTTATTTTTAATTAAGATGTTAGATGGTTTTGAGGACTTCAAAAGATGACAATCAAATGTAAGAAAAGCGCACAGATGGTCTAGTGTTAATGTAAGACTACACTAATGTCATCTTTGCGTTTTATTATAAAATGATCAGCAGTCATAATACACCTTTAATTTCATATTAAATGAGGATCCTTGTTACTGCAAAATATTAAAGATAGATAGGAATATGAGCAAAATTATCAAAGTTTGCAGTCTGCTTAAGGTTAATTAGCTTGTGTTAGTGGCTCAGTTGTGTCTGACTCTGCAACCCCATGGACTGTAGACCGCCAGGCTACACTGTCTATGAAATTCTCCAGGCAAGAATACTGGTGTGGATTGCCATTCCCTTTTCCAGGGGATCTTCCCGACCCAGGGATCAATCCCAGGTCTCCATATAAACGAAGGTTTATCATGTTTTGGAAAGGAGATCAAGTGGTAGATTACATTAGTGTCAGTACTTTTTGTGGTGGTGCAAAGTGTGATCCAGCTTCTCATCTGGATTTCATGGAGTGAGCACTCTGAACCACACACTTGTAGTGGTAAAGAGCTTTTTTTAAATAAACAGATGAGTTTTCCTCAGACATTTCTTTCATGGATATTCCTTTAAGTCATTCCTGCCCTACTCTCAGGGACTAAAGCAATTCACTTGATTGATTTAGGATTTATCTTCGTTCAGTAACTGCCTTCTTTATATACTGCTACTGCTAAGTCACTTCAGTCGTGTCCGACTCTGTGCGACCCCATAGACGGCAGCCCATCAGGCTCCCCCGTCCCTAGGATTCTTCAGGCAAGAACACTGGAGTGGGTTGCCATTTCCTTCTCCAATGCAGGAAAGTGAAAAGTGAAAGTGAAGTCCCTCAACCCTCAGCGACTCCATGGACTGCAGCCTTCCAGGCTCCTCTGTCCATGGGATTTTCCAGGCAAGAGTACTGGAGTGGGGTGCCATTGCCTTCTCCGGCCTTCTTTATATAAGGTCAGGTTAAATTTAGAAGCTTATAATGCTGTGTTTCTTGTTAATTGCTTCATTTTATTAACTTGTTGGGAGGAAATTTTAGCACCTTGATCTTAGAAAAAGTTTTGAAGCAGATGTTTGCAATATTTCTTGGATATGAATAGTCAAAATGATTAATGAGATTCGGTAAAGTTAGCAGGAACTTGCTTTATAATTTGAAAATTGGAAACCTTGGTCTTGGAAAACATTTAGGTAGTTTAGTTGTTACTTAAACTTTATGTTACTTTCTAAATTCTTAAATTGGTACTTTTTCATAATTGAAGTTTTAAACAAAGCATTTTGGATAGTTCTTGCCATTATTTTGATTATTATAATCATACTTTGGCACAGGAGTGACAGGAAAAAGTATATACTTGTATTCTCAAAAATTTACTCGAGATAGAGAAACGTTGTCTTCCATGTTGGTGAATTATTTCAGTCTAACCAGTGAAAAGTATGGGTATGGTATTTTTATCAAGCCACATACTTTAGAGAGGGTTAGTGTTGATGCTGGGAAAAATTGAGGGCAAGAAGAGAAGGGGGCGACTGGATGAGATGGTTGCATGGTATTACCAAATCAGTGGACGTGAGTTTGAGCAAACTCAGAGTGATGGTGATGGACAGAGAAGCCTGGCATGCTGCAGTTCATGGGTTCACAGAGTCCAGCAAGACTTAGTGATTGAACAAGTGTTGAGTAGGTCCATTTAACTAATAGTAAAGAAAAGTTGGAAATTATGCTTAAAGTTTCTATCCAAGAATAGTGTTGATTAAGGTTCATGATAATATAGTAATACTGAAGAGTGAGAATCGCGGCCTTGCCAGGTTGGAAATGGAAGTTTTCCTTTAGAAATGTTGAAAGCAGGTTAGATGAAGGACCAGAAGGTAAAGTACTTCTGTTCTGTTGAGGAGTGAGGTTGGCTCTGTTAAACAGCTATTTTAACAACCATGACTGCCTGTTAGGGAGCCCAGATTTTTACCTAGGAAGTTCTTGGGGACTGAGACTTAACATGTGTTTTTATAGTAAAATTCTACAGATGAAGTTCTGAGCATTCAGATTTAAGATTCTCTGGATTAGAACTTTTGATCTTTTGGAACTGTCTTTATAAATACATGCCTGGTAATTGATTCTGATAAGATGTTGAAATTTCCAAATCTATTTTTGTGTTTCTGTACATAATATTATATTCCTTTTGCTTTCTGCAGGAATATGAATCCTGAAGCTGAATTACCTAAGGGGCCTCTACAGCGAAGTGAAATAGATATTGGTGGAAGCATTTAGTAAGTTTTTACTCAATTTACATGTTTAATCTGTTTTTTAAGTTTAAATATGACTTTGGAAATTTTAAGTAAATGAGTCTATAGAAACAGGGATTTAGTGAGGTTCAAAACAGTAAAAAATAAACCCATGTGGTGAGATATGTACCAAGTTTATTAAAATCTTACTAATTTACTCCAACCTTTTATTATTTTCTGCTTTTTTAACTTATGTTCAGGCAAAGTTTAAATGGCAAGAAATCATATTTGAATATGCTTTTAATACTATACCTAGGACTTCTCATGGTCCAGTGGTTAAGACTGGGCTTCCACTACAGCATGCAAGGGTTCGATGCCTGGTCAAGGAAATAAGAGGCCACATGCACAGTGCAGCCAAAATAAAAAACCTGCACTGTAGATCTAGGTTTTTGCAAACTGCCCTTTGTTTTTATAAATAAAATTTTATTAGAACACAGCTATGCTGTTTCATTTACACATTTTCTGTGTCTACTTTATTTAGAGCTACCGAGTAGAGAGTAGTTGTAGCTAATGGCCACAAACCATTGAATACTTAGTATCTTGTCCTGTAAGGAAGCCTAGCTTATTCTGGATCCTTCTTTTTTGTCAGCTTTACATATATAGAACTCAGAACCCCTTGAATTCTTTTGGTAATAGAGCATACTTTTTACTGGATTTCATTGTTACTAATTCAAATAAATGAAGTAATCATGAGACTTCCTTAAACTTGAAAGCCCAACAAAAAGTTCTTTTTACACTGGGGTTTTGATAGTGTAGGAGATTTGGTTGAAAGTGAAGTCGCTCGGTCGTGTCCAACTCTTTGCAACCCAATGGACTGTAGCCCACCAGGCTCCTCCCTCCATGGAATTCTCCAGGCAAGAGTACGGGAGTGGGTTGCCATTAATATGGAATTTCTAACTCACCATCTGAGAAATAGTGGGAAAAGAGTGGTGAGACTGTATAAATGAATATGGATGAATTCTCAAATGGATATGTTTATTTTTGACAAAACTTTTTAGTATAATGATTTAGTAATTGTTTTATTAAAAGGTTTTTGAATCACATTTGTGTATCTAGATTCTATATGATAATCTTTGTTTCTCATTATTGTTTGAACCTCTATTATATAAATGGTGACTAGGACCTGTAAAATAGTGAATTTTTTTTTTTTAATGGGGGTGGTGAGGACAAAGATGAAAACTTTCCTAATGTAGTATAATTTATTGACTTCATGCCTTCTATTTTAATTGCCTAGCACATAGTGGGTGCTCAGTAAAATAAATACTTGTTAATTTAATGTATACAGTTGCTGTTAAACATTTGTCAACTAGTGTTTTGAGTCTCAACTAAAAATGAAGGGAGATTCATTATTAAGTTTGTAATGCTTTCAATAGTAACTTTTAGATATGCTTTGAATACTAAACTTTGACTCAATAAAAGCTTAAAAGTTACAAGAAACCACAACTTTCAATCTTTCATGAACATGTAGTCAACTTTTAAACTAATAGGGATAATGGGGAAGATCTGATAATAAAACTTTTAAGTAAAATGATTTTCTTAGCCCTGATAGTTGAACAGCGTAGTTAAACACTGTGAACAACAGCTGGCTGCTTTTGTTTCTTGAATGCCCACCTTATTTAGGACCCAGACTTGTTAATATATTTTAATCCTATTGAGTCAAGCTGTTTTTGGTAATAAGACAGAATATGTGAATTCACTATTAAATATTTTCAAACTTAAAGGCTGTGCAAAGAAGATTGAAATTATGACATAAGTACCAAGAAGATTAATTATGTGATGATAATGATCAATTTCTCCTCCTTACTGTAATTTTGTACCCATTTGTCCCACTGGTTTTGCATTAAGTCTTTGAATCTTAACAAATTGTAGCATTTATTAGAACCACTTGTTTAAAAAATTGAGTCATTTATCATTTTCCTTGTGCTCTTCCGTGTTCCCCCACATTTTTTGTTGCTTTTAAAATGGGGGTTTGCTAAGAAGTAGAGGTAAGAAAATGGCTTATTTTAGGGAACCTCTCTTAAAACACATCAGTAACTAATCACTTGCTTGTATTTTAACTAACAACTCATTTTACAGTATCCCAATGTTTTTTAAACAAATTTACTGAATTAAAATTTAAAACTTTCTTGTCCAATATTATGTTTTAAATTTCTGGCTATACAGTATTGGGGATTTTAAGAGATAGTAGGTACTTACTACCTTCTTACCATAAAAGTTTGTCTTAGAACAAGCAATTAAAAAAAAAAAGGTATAAGTGATCATTATTGTGGGAAAATTCTGTTAACTTTTCATAGTATTAGCTTGAAGCTTGTATGTTTGATGATGGAATTTTGGATCAAACCATCATCTCCTCAGTATGTTTGCAGTAATCCACAAATTACTGAAAAGATATGGAGTAGTAGGGCTTTAATACTAAACCCTATTCAGTTTTCTGTACTGATCTTATTTTAATGCAACATTAGCATTGGGTTACTCAGTCATGTTGGACTCTTTGTGATCCCATGACTGTAGCCCACCAAGCTCCTCTGTCCATGAAATTCTCCAAGCCAGAATACCTGAGTGGGTTGCTGTTTCCTTCTCCAAATGTGACATTAAATTGTCTTTAAAGCAGAAATTGTTTTTGTCTTTTACATAGTTGACCCCAGGACCCTATAGATTTTTCAGAGATACCGTGACCACTGGAATATAAATTGTTTGATTCATTAAGGTTAGTCTGTAGGTCCTCAGGTACTTTGGTTACTCTGGTGTATTGGAGTAATAACTAATATTTATTGAGGTCATTCTATATGCCAGGTAATGTAAAAGCTATAAATGTTAATCTTCACCACTACTGCTACATAAGGTAGGTACTACTGTTACTTCTGTTTTACAAATGAAGAACTGGATTTAGTTACCAATGAAATTTCCAGGCTCAACTCATGCATACCTTTTCACTTTTTTAACTTCACTTATTTGTAAATTTAGTTTTTGTAAGAAATTCCATGAAATTAAATGGCTCATTCTGAAATCCTTTACTATCTTTTAGGTGCTTTGAATGCTTGACTTAGCTCTTTTGCTTATTAACAGAATGCTCACTTTCTGGGTTTTGATTGGCTTCATAGGAATGCAGGTTGAGGTTGATAATAGCTTTTCTAGTACCAATCTTTTTCTTCATCCCACTCACTCCACCCCCCCCCCCC
>SJYV01016118.1:1217185-1239607 GCA_006410875.1 Neotragus pygmaeus | reverse complement strand
GACCAATATGCTGATATTTTTTAATCTCTATTTTTGTCACAGATGATGTATTCTGTTATTTAATTTTGATATGATTTTAATATCATTTGGCTTCCTTGTAAATCTTTATGGTTTTTTTTTAATAAGGCTTTAATATTTTACATAGTGTCAAGAATGGATTTTGCCTCTTGCCTTGTGGCAGGAGAGTATGAAGCACTGAGTTTATCACTTAGTGCACTAGATTGAATAAATTGCACCTATTGCTATTGTAATGATTGCAACTTGATATCAATGCATTAATGTCATTGTTCATCATAATAGTATTTACATTCCAAACTTCATTTAGAGCTTGATCCTTCATTGTAACAGAGTTTGAGAAATTGGTTTATAATTAACTAATCAAGAGGAATGAAGGTTTTTATCTTTTTACTTTAACATAGAGATATATGTCCCTTAATTTTAAGGAATGAACAATTCAAGTGGAAGCTATTTTACTGATCTGGGAAATAAATGAGTTATTTTTAGTTCTCCTTTTAGGCTGGAGAGATATCGGCAAAAACATTTGGGAGAAATATCTTTCGTTTGGTGTTTATTGATGTTGTGACACTCATTTTCAGTATCTGTTTAATGAGTGGTGATATCTCTTGGTTAATCATGTGATTTATTCAGTAGATTTTTGTACTATATATGGTAGACAACAGCAACAATGAATCCTTATAGTTTTGGAATGAATGTATTAACTACCTAATGAGCAAAAAATGCCCTTGTATTTAATAACTTCCAAGTCAGTCATCCAGACTTTATTGCTATAAATTTAGTTTGAGAGCTGCAAAATTTATAGAGAAGATCAGAGTTAAAGCTTATTTTTCTAGTTATGTTTGATCATGATGAATTCAGGCCATTTATTTAATGGTAAAATCCCCTGACTTCCCTTAATTCCTTTAGTTCAAATTATTTTAGCAATTATTTTTTTTAAATGAGGAATATTTGATGTTTTTAAAATGAGAATCTTATTTGTATTGAATTTGAAATCTGATACATCAAATAAGACTGGCAGACACTCTGCATTTTGATCATTTTGTTTTCTAGTGACTGTATGTTTCCTGCATTCTCATGTATGTAGCTCAAGATTATCCGTGTCCATTTGTGTTACCTATGCAAAATTAAGATCTGTTGCACCAGAAAACTGCTGTGATCCACTGCTTTGGTTTTTTTTTTTCTTTTTTAAATTCTTTAAGATTCTTTTCCATATTTAGTTTTATTTGAAGAAGCTTGGAAAGTTTTCTGCATTGAGATTTAGAATCTATAGTGTTGCTGTACTTTAGCTTTCCAGAATTGTTGGATTTGAATTTTTGTTCCATTTCTCATGTAGATAGTGTAACAACATTTAACTATTAAAAATGTGACTTCATGGCCACGTTTTTATGGCTACTCTGTGTCTGTGACAGTAGAAGAATTCTGTTACTGGCGTGCTGATTTTGCCATCCTTCTCTGAAAAAGTTGTCTGTGCAGCACATACAACTTAATATAATTTTAGAGTTTAAAGTTATTACAAAATCATTAAAGCATTATGTGTGGTAAGCTTATCTTCAAGGTGGGTAGATGTTGTCTGTTTGAAGGAATATGATTGTTGATATTCCAACAGCATTTTTTTTTCTTTTAATGTTTTCATCAAGCACCCAGTCAGCTTGAAGAGTCTCAAATGGACCCTACCACTGAGAAATCAAGATGGCAGTCCACTATGGGGAATTGAGAAAAATGGATTAATACAAGAGTGCTGTGATAATATACAACCAAGACAGGGTTCTTTTAACATGGATTTCATGAAATGACTGAAGATGTAGGTTTCTTAACAGCCCAAATGGACAGTGAATTTGACTTTCTAGAGACTTTTTGTATCATTAATATTTTTGACATTTGGAGAAAAAGATGGCACATTATTAACAGATGATAGTTTGTATGCCTGGAATTTTTTCAGTTTGATTTGTATGAGTATGACCTTGTGAATGTTAACTTTAATAAAATTTCTAACACTTTAAAATTTCTCAGTTTGGGTTTTTTTTTTTTTAAGCTCATGTTTCATTAAATACTCAGTGTCGCCTTAAATAACACTTTGACCTTTACAGTTGCCCAGCAGTCAAATGTACTGAATAAAGCTAGTAAAATGGAAATGGTGTGCTGGAAAATATTTTACTTGGTTGATTAAGATTTGTCTTTTTACAAAGTTGTGGAAATTTATTTGTGCATTAAAAAATGGTTGTTCAGGTAAAATACTATTTTATACTTTCTTAAAGCATCTTGCTTAACCAGTGGGTCAAGGATATTTGATTTGCTGTGAGACTTTAATGAACTTTAAAAAAAAAATGCCTTTTGCTTCAAAATTCAGCATGAATGATAGAGTATTTTTCTGAGTTAGTAATGTTTTGATGGATATGGTCCCTTTACCTATGCTTATTAAATATTATAAATAAAACATCTTGTAGAATATCTGAATATTTAAACTGAATCCTCCTTTTGGCTTAATATTAGGTGAAGGGGTGTTGGATTTATAGGAAGGTCCTTAGGGTATTCTCAGAAGAACTTAACATTTTGGTGTCAATAATGTCTACAGTAGATTTTATAAGATAAGGTTGCTTACACTATGTCATTGATAACTTTTGATTGAATACTGGGTGAATGCTGCAGTTTCATTCATTGATAATCAGGTAAAATTATTTTCAGTTACTATCATGGGGTGTGGCAGACTTTGATAAATGAGTTGTTGATTATATTTTCCCATTATATAGAGAACAAATGATAGTTCAGCTTTTGTTTTGGTGAGAAAATGTTAATCACACCATGTTTGTAATTAATGTCAAATACCAGTATACACAACTCGGCGATCAATAGAAATGTTGTATTCATTCTCATTGGCTGATTTGAGTTGGTTGGTTTATATAGATCAAAAGTGGAATTTTGGATTTTGATTTTGGTACAAAATTATCTTTTGTAGAAAGTGTGGACTTGAGACTGGGTTTTGGTTGTGGATTTTAGATTTACCTGGGTGCAAATTATTGCTTTTGTTGAGTATAAATCTAAAGTTGGCTTCTCAGTGAGGGAAGGGTGGTGGTCTGGCAGATAACGTTGAGTAAGGAAAGTTGATTATTTTTGGATGTGTGAATGTTTTCTTGGGGTGCTTGTTGAGAAAGTTGAATAATTTGGTTTTGGCATTAATGATTTTGTTTATGTAGATGTCATGGTTTTGATATATAGGAGAGTTTGCCCTGTGATATTACTTTGGTAACTTTTCCATCAGATATGACAGACTGTTACTAGTTTACTATTGTTGAAATGGGTATATATTTGGAATTTGATTTGGAATACAAGGGGATGGTTGAAATACATGTGTTGGTTTTGGAGGTGGAGTTTCTTGGGTTTGTTTTTTCATTGGTAATTTCATGCTCTTGAATTTAATAGCATTGTTTTTGCCCGAATCAGTATGGTATGAGAATTTGGGGGGTATGGTTTTGGCAAGGTTGTATAATGGGTTAAAGAATCTTGTGAAAATACAAAGAAAAGTTGAGATTTTTGAATAAAAACTAGTTGCATTAATTTTTGCCCTAATGCAACTGAACACTAGGGAGGCGCTCTTGTGCCCCTTCCTTTCAGTTGGGATGGAAAATTCCCCCTTAAACTTAATCCTTAGATAATTTTTAGGCTTCAAAAGGAAGGCAAAACTTGAATTTTAATTTATGAAATTGAGGTTTTGCTTTTATTTAGAAACCATTTTACCATGGTGGGGGTAGTTTTTAAAAAGATTAGTACTTAAGCTGAGCTTTGTATTCTCCTAAGAATTATCCCTTTTTCAAAATGGCTTGATAAAACACCACTTCCTGTCCAGAGAGGAAGTTATTTTAGCTCAAGGACTGAAATATTTAGCAGATCTTTAGACAAAAGGAACAAATTACATTTCTCTCTGGCTTAAAAAGGGTGTTTGAGCCAGAGGGGGTTAAGAAACCCTCCCCCCTCCGCCTGATGGGGTGGTCTGGAGGGCCAGGGAGGGGTGGGGGTAGGGGTCCTTAGGCTCCCTGGGATGGAGGATCTTTTTTTTTTTTTTTGGTGGAGATGAAGGGGTGGGTCTATGGTACATCACCTGAGTTGTGGGGTAAATGTAGAGAGTGTCAATCAAAGGCAGAGCTCAGAGCTGGGAAGGAGGCTCTAGATGGCGGCTGTGCCTTAGAGAGAGCGCGCTCAGCTCCCTGCCTTCGCCTCACTTTACGCAACTTTCCCTAACTTTCGGGCAGCCTCAGGGGGCCCCCGCAGCCCCCTGCCTCTCCTAGTGACTTACTGGGGTCGATTCGAACCTTTTTTAGGGAGAAAAGCAGCTTTGGGGAGCTTTCTTTTCGTGCCTTGTTGGAAAGCAGCAGCCGTACTGAGAGCCCAGGTCGTTGTTTTTTCCAGCTTAGAAGCCATGGCGCACCTCCATTTTTGTGCGCTCTCCTAATGAGGTTTTTTTTCTTCCGGACCCGTTTCAGGATTAATTGTTGCTTTATTTTTTTGAACAGTTAACATATTTGAGGATTATATTATTTATTTTTTGCTTTTTAACGGAGAATTTCGTTTTTATTTTTAATTATTTGGGATCTGATATTTTTCTACTACTAGATAGGACTCTTGCTTTGGACCTACTACATGGATCAGGTAAGTTCACGATCATTAGTGGTAATTTAAAAGATTTACATGTTTAAGTTTGCTCTATTTTCTGTAAATATGTGAAATTCCTGGATGACGCAATAAGATACAGAGATTGTTATTTGTATCCAGTGTGTTACTTTGAGAAACTTTCCTTATTGATAGTGATGATTCCCTCTGTTCCGTTTATCATGTTTTTTCTTTTTTAAAGGAAAAAATAGAAATACTTTGTTTTTTGGTGCTCACCGCCGTTGTGTTATAACAATATCGTTACATAGTCAGGACTTTGTTCCTGATAATAAAAGCCATCGATAGAAGCTGGGACCTTACCTTTCTTTCAACTTTTGACAGTAAATACCTGGGCACAGGACTTCAAAGCAAACACAGATTCCCCCTCCCCCTTAATATTTAAGACTTAAAAGATGATGAGAAATAAGGACAAAAGCCAAGAGGAGGACAGTTCGCTACACAGCAATGCATCGAGGTATGAGCTATCAACTTTCTTCCTTTTTTCTTTTTTTTGGGGGAAACCTCAGCTTACATTGTTTACCTTGACAGACAAGGATAGCTGTCTGTTTTATTTTAAGTATTTTACTAATTTGAGTTCGTTTTTTAAAGCGTGACCTTGAGATTGCTAATATGCCACACCCTAATTTTTTGGTAGCAATTTATGAAAGTTAAGTTGTGACTTAAGGCCTCTTACAGCAGTCAAAAGGTATGGTACCTTTATTCAAGGGGGCCTTTCCTGCAAACCACAGGTTTTTTGACAGTAAATTTCAGTTTTTAGGTTTTCGTGCTGTGGGAAAATGACCTTGTCGGTTTAGCCATTGCTGCATTGCACCATTTTACATACAAGGCAAATTTTTTCTTTGAAGAATCTAGGATACCCAAACTAGTAACTGAAGGCCATAGAGGAGCCTTGTGGTAGTAAATTATAGTAAATAGACATTTGAGAAAGTTATATGAATGAAAAAATGTACATTTTAAAATGAAATTGCCAAAAGGACCCTTTGACTGATGCCTCTCAGTTTATATTTTTATTTGACTCCATGTTTCTTTTGATACTGTTGACATTTTAGGCAAATTTGATAAGATTTAATCAAAACCTTTACTCTCGATGGTTACAGTTCCTGCATTTATGAAATCAAATCTGTGATCACAGAAATCTTGGAGCACAATTAATATGCTTCTATTTTGTGTTACTGTGATTCTAATTGTTTATTTTATATTTTAAATACTTTAAGGTTTGCATTTGTATGCTTATATTTAGACAATTTTCTCTGGTTGGTAGATGTAGTAGTTTATCTTCACATTTTAGTTGTAGCTGCTTTAAATTTATTGATTTATTTCGACAGAGTCGTCTGGAATGCTTTATCTTCTGAAGCTTACAAATGTTACTGTTTGTTCAAATCATGATTTGTTTCACATTTGTTGGAGTTCACCATATTAGTGACTAAGTAATAAAGCCTCTAAGATATTTTGTTGTATGAAAATACTCTAAGATGTTTTGTTGTATCATCTGTATATTTTCTAAAGTATGTATCAATACATTTCTTGATGTGTGTTCTATGAACTGTCACATTACAGATTTTAAATGTATTTAACAAGAATCTGATTGGTTTATATGAATTTTTTCCCTCCCCAGTTCCCTTTTACTTTTATGATTTTTTATAAACAATATATATAACTTAAGTTAGTGATTTGAAAGTTTTGAACATGGTTTATTTCTAATGTTGAATTCTTATTTGTGTTATAAGACTTAAAATATTTTCACCCTTGCTTTGAAAAATACCTTTCCAAATTCTTTTGCAAATTGAATTGTCACACAGTTTGGATTGCTGTCTTTGAAACTGAATTACCCGTGTAATTACCTAGGCAAGATTTAGGACAGAAAACTACTGATTCTAAACTGATTTTTCTGAAAAGTGATGGTGACTTGAAGACATAGGAATCCCCAGGAATCTTTGACAAATTATTAAAGATTTAATACCTAAAATTGGTACTCCCTTGAGTGTATGATTTGCATATCTCACATGGGTTTTGGCTTTCTCATGCAAGGTTTGTGGTTAACGTCATTGATCAGACTGCTTTCTAATTAAAAAAAATTAAGTGGTTTAGTTATTCTTTGAATAATTTACTCTGACCTGGAAAACGACATGCAGGTTGCCATGCATTTGTCTTCTGGTTATGGGGTTGCAGCTTAACTAGTAGCATGCACTGTACTTTTGAGTGTTTTGTCAAGTACATATTGATTCATACACCTGATGAGTGTCAAATATTTGAGACACCTTGAAGATGGAGTTTTAAATTACTGTTCCCCCTAAATTGCAAACTAATACATGTACATAATTATGACATCACTTCCTTTAAAAATTGTAAAGCTAAGAGAATGTTAGTGATGTTTTATTGTAGTAAATTGTTATTTTTAAATGAGCTAAAACTGACTTACCATAGCTAGTACTTGGTTCATTAATGCTTCAGAATTTCTCCATAAGGACCTAGTTTCAATGGCACAAAGTCTAGTGTTTGGGGAATATTAGAAAAATCACTTTTGCAGCCTGAGCCATCAGAGGAAGGGAGGAGTTTGCAGGTCAAGTAAACTTTTTGGTCTGTGAAATTACTTTAGGACCTGGGAGAATTGAATGTGATCTGGTATTTTCCTGTTTTGGGAAATAATGGCAATACTTAGTAGTCATTATGTAAGTTTGTTACTCTTTTGAAGTTAATGCTTAAGTATAATGCTTAACACTTAAGTAGAACACTTTGTGTATCATGGTTTTGAAGGTTAAAAGTTCACTTTCAAAAATGTTTTGATTTGGTATCTTAAGTTTTAAGTATTTGAAACAAAGTTTTAGGGATAGAGAAATGAGGATCACACACTTAAAATAATTCGCAGTGGGGGTGACTTCAGAAATACCAAATAATGGGAAGGGAAGGGAAAGTGAGTGCAAGTGTGCACACAAAGAGCTCTGTGTTCTAGGACACTGCGTTTTGATTTTATCGTAAAAGTTTATTAAAATTTATCTCCAAACCCTCTGACTTTGAACCAGATTTATTTTGATAAGCTGAGCTGTGGGCAAAATCTGCTTTTTAAATCAGCCTTTTAGTTGTTACTCTTAAAAGGCTGGTGATGGTTAGAAATTGGCATAATGCAAGTTGCTTGTGAGCTGAAACGGAGTTTTTTAAGTGGCAGCCATTTTATGATGCTGATAATTCTTAGAGTCGGGATTTTTTTTGAGAAGACTGAAAATAAAGCAAATTGAAACCCGAATTACCAAAACATCTGCCCCTCTCCCCCCTTTTCGTTCTTTGGTACTGAAATAAAGGGCAGCTTGGTAGTTAGCGCAGGCAGCAGCTCTGAGTCCTTGGCATCTTGGTGCAGGTCCAGCTCAGTCACAAAATGGCTGTTCCTTTGTGCCGCAGCGCTGACAGACATACTGCATTGCACTGTGTACTCGCCAAACAGCAGGAAGTTGCCGTGCGGAGTTCAAAGGCCGGCCGGCGCCGGCGCCGACTGCTGATTGGCTGTGCGCGCGCCTGGCAACAGCGGGTCAACAGCGGCGGCCTTCGTGCAGGCTCCGCCCTGTGACGTCAGGTCCCTCGCCACTGGGAGGAGCGTACGCAATGACGTTAGGTTGCGTGCGCAGCCTGTTTCGTGCTTTTTTTCGCTGAACCGGCCGCCAGCTGAGGGGCACGGGGGGTGGGGAGGGGCAGGGACGCTGGCTGGGACTTTCCGGTGGGCGGCCTTTCCCGGCGACGTCCTCCGCCCCGTCCGTGGCTGTCTCCACCCAGCGGCGTGGTTCTTTGCCCAACCCTAGGAATGGTTTTCCTGATTTAGAAACGGCTTCTGCTTTTGGAGAAAGTGAAGGGCATGCGTGTTTTACAATTTTTCGTTTTCCTTTCTCATATTCTAGAGGGTTTTTTCCCCCTCTCGTGTGTGTGTGTATTTCCTGTGAAATTAGTGAGTTTGTAACCATTGACCAAAAGCGTTTCACTGTTAAGAGGTACTTTTATTTTAATGGAAAGTTATTAATGGTGTTACAGCTGCTGTTTAACACATGGCTCATAAACAAAGGGAAGATTATTTGAACTTGTCCCCGTGCATTTTTACTTGGTACCAAACATTTTCTCAATTGACATTTGATGGAGAAAAATTCAGGTCAGTATGTGCAAAGTGATTTATTTTTAAGGGATAATTAGGTACAAAATAGCAAGAGATTTTTCACCTTCTTAGTAACTATTAGTCTACTAATACTAGGTTAATAAATTAAATACATCAATAGCCATTAATTACTATAAACAAATGTTAGGAGACAAGTCTTTTAAGTGTTAGAGCACTTGCTAAAGAATAGTGACTCCCGAAGCATGTGCAATAGTGGAATTCGTTGGTAAAATCTTAGGAAACTTTACCCGTTATGGAAATTTTAATTCAGTCCTGGTAAACTTGTTAAAATATTACAATGATGCTCATGGTCTGCCTTGTTAGCAACCCTTGCAAGGATTTCTGGTTAAAAAAATAATCATAGCTTACCAATCATGACTATAGTTTGGTCACAGATAATGAATTTAAACAGAGGAAAGACAGTATTGGTCTGTAATCAATACTGTAATTGTAACCTGGTGAATAGTTTTTTAGTGGAATATCAGATTGTTGGCAGTAGTTAAGATTTTTTTTATATAGAGTAAGATATGATACTTCCACAGAGATGTGGAACTCCTGAGTGCAGGTAGAAATGTTTATCTGGGCATATCGTGAATTTCTTCTGAATCAAGTTTGTAGAGTAAAATTCACTACATTATTAATTGGTTTTGTAGATTTGCTTAGTCTTAGTTCTTTAGGAGGAATTGTTTGTTGAAACTTTTAGGTGAAATTGGGTTTTCAGTTTGTTTTACAAACTTGTTCATCAAATATTCTGTAAATGATATTTTAGTTATATGCTCAAATATATATAATGAAAATTTTAACAGCCTGAGGGACAAGTACTTAGAATTTGAAGATCATTAATATAACTGAAGTGACTGAACATATTAGCAACTTAAGGTGAATATAAAGGAAGAAGAAAGGTTTGTTTTTCTATATTTTGTGATTGAATTCTGGTTACATTAAAATTTTGTTTGCTAAATGCCCTAAATTAGAATTAAGTAACACTGCAGTTGTGTTCTAGGATGTAAACTGCTCTGTACTAGATGTCATAGATATTATTTAGTGAATTAAAATGAATATTATATATCTTTAATCTCTGTGAACTATTTGCATGCTACTTGGAATCAATTAACTTACTGAAGAAGTGGAATATTAGGTCTCTTCATTGAGCTTTCTACGGATTTTTCTCCTGTGTGCAGAATGTCATGAAATGGCAAGAAAAGTGCTGGTTAATCTTTTTTCTTTCTTTTAGATTCTTGTTCTGAAAACCTGCAGTTTCCATTTGATATTTGGCTTTTTGGAGTGTAACATCTTTAATAAAGGTTAAACAATTGCAGGAAGGTGGGCAAGCTATTTCATGAGGAACTTTAGTTATAAAAACTTTTAGCAAGTTATTTTTCGAGAGGTGAATCTGGAAGTTCAGTTGCATTTTACTCGACAATATGTGAAACTCACAGATTTTATAATTGGTTGGCTTACTTACCTGCTTCCATATGCAGTTAAACCCCTGACAATTGTGAGACATAACCTCCTAAAACCACCTATTTCTAGACTCCTGTCCTTTCACACATAAAATGTAGCATAGCCAGCTTGTTCCTGACATAAATATTGTGACTGCTCTGTGTGACGTCTGGTAATTTTATTCTGGATCAGAGCATCAATTTTTTAAGGGGTTTTTTTTTGGGGGGGGGGAGTCTTAAGACTTGGTTGGATTTCTTGAAGAGGTTTCTTTTAGGGAGGAAACTGTTCTATTTTGTTTTTTAATCTCTCAAGTAATTTTGTATACAATTAAAAACAACTATGTTGCCTTTACTTATGCTGGTGTTTGTTACTATAGCTACTTCCCTCCTGCATTTCAGCCTGACTACACATTGAAATAGAATTCATACCTGCCGGTCACTACCTCTTTGGAATTTGAGTGTTGTTAGTATAAGCAGAAACAAAAGTTGACACAGTTCAGTAAATGCCAGTGAGTGTCGTATGTTTGTTATCAGTGATTTGGCAGTGTTGGAGCACGTATTTTATATTTGTTTTATAACTGGAGGTTTATGCGTTTTAACTACCTTCATTTAACTCCCTTTCCCCCCCAGACTCCTCACTCCCCTCCCTCTGAACCATTCCCAAGCCCTGCCTCTGGTTTTCAAATCTCATCTCTCTTTCTATCATTTACTCTATTTTTGAAATATAATTGACATACAGCATTATGTTAAGATACTTGGCTAAGGTCACCTTTTGTTTTATTTTAGTGATAACTTTGGAGAGACCCCATAGTTTAGGGGGGCGTCTCCTCTTTATGAGGAGAATGTTGCAGAAGTGTGATAAGGTATCACTGTAATGCTAGTTGTGATTTTGTACCTATGTCAGTTCTGATGAGTCATTTTGTGATTTGTGGCGTCTCTAGCAGTCCTCAGCCTGGCCTGGCAAGGGCTGGGTTCAGTGATGGCAGTAGCTCAGCATTTTAGGGTTTCCAGGGGGCGCTAGTGGTGCAGAGCCCACCTGCCACGAAGGAGACACAGGCGCAGGCTCCATCCCTGGGTGGGGAGGGGCCCCTGGAGGAGGGCGTGGCCACCTGCTCCAGTATGCTTGCCTGGAGAGTCCTCTGGACAGAGGAGCCTGGTGGGCTACAGTCCGTAGCGCCACAAAGAGTCAGACAAGACAGAGCACACAGGCGTGGTGCAGCCTTTACTTTAGTACAGACAACTTTTCTCAGTTTAGGCCAGTGAAGTACATTGCTGAAATTTTCCGATTTTTAAAGTGTGGATATGGGACCTCCCTGGCGGTCCAGTGGTTAAGACTCAATTCCGCTGCTGGGAATGTGAGTTCAGTTTCTGTCGGGGAACTAAGATCCCACATCCCTTGCAGTGCAGCAAAAAAAAAAAAAAAAGGTGGGTAATGACAGTCTTCATTGGGTTACAAAGATTAAATTATGTAATGCTTATAAAGTGCTTAGCAGAGACACTGTTAGGTTGAAAGTACTCAATAACTGCAAGCTACTAGTAACACTTCATTCCTCATGTTTCATCTTTGCTTTTCAATACTTTCTAAGTTCCTCTTTAAGAGCCAGGTTGCCCCTGAGGCTGGTGGCCAGGCCTCCCACAGGCGTCAGTTTAGGCCAGTTAGAGAGGTTAAGATGATTTTAGAAGGCAAGATCTCTCTTAGTTGCAACCTTGGGTGTATTTTGCAGTTAATCCTGGGAATTTTTTTTTTTTTTCTTTTTCCTGCGAAACCCAGCCTTCTGAAGGGGGCATGTGAATCTCTCTGGACTAGACCGGCTTGTGTTGAGTCATAGTCCTCTTGGCAGTCATTCTGAGTAGAGGCCTTGTCTCTTCCTCCCTGAGCTGGTGTTCATTGCCCTGGTCTACCCTCTGCCTTGTCTCCATCTCAGGCTGTGCCAGAGGGAATGATTCATACCAAGGTGCAGTCCTGTTTGGATATAAATGTAACTGTTGTAATATTTACAACAAACATCAAATTAGCTGTAGGTTGTGTTAACTAGTCCGTCTTCCCCGTGGTTGCGTTTATTTCATTTAATGAAACGTGTAGTGTCCAGTTTATTCTGCTACACCTGTAGTCTCATGATTTGCGTTTTGCGTTTCCACTATTTCCTTCATTTCCTTTATTCTTGGTTTATGACTTTGTTGAGTTCTATTTTTTTTAAAGTTTGTTTCTACATCAGACCTTGGAGAGCTTCTAAAAATACCAGTGTCCAGCCCAGCCCTTGTGATTCGGTTTTAAAAGCTCTCCACGTGTTTCAGGTTTGCCTGTGTTTCCACACATTGACGTGTTTCCCCATGTGTTTGAAATCTTCCGATGGAGCACTTGTTATATTCTTTTCTAACCCTTCATCTCTCCATTACCTGTTCTGGGTTCTCAGTTCCCTTTTTAGGGCAACTGGCAGTTGGTCTGGAAGCAGTGGGGGATGGGGCGCTAATGAGGTGGTGTATGGAAGAGGGAAAGTTTCAACGGCTTGCCAGATCCTGCTGTAGCACACCTTTTAACTGTTTATAGTGTTGGGTTTTTTTTTCCCTGGTCCCCAGTTGCTTTAAACTCTAGCTCTGTCTCTTCCTTACTGTGATTGTCTTCTTAAATCCTCTTGTTCAGTTGCTTAGTTATCTCCTATTCCTTGCAACCCCATGGACTGCAGCACGCTAGGCTTCCCGGAGCTTGCCCGGTGATGCGATCAAGCCATCTCATCCTTTCTCGTCCCCTTCTCCTCCTCCTGTCAATCTTTCTCAGCATCAGAGTCTTTTCCAATGAGTTGGCTCTTTGTATCAGATGACCAAAGTGTTGGAGCTTCAGCATCAGTCCTTCCAATGAATATTCAGGGTTGATTTCCTTTAGGATTGAATGGTTTGATCTCCTTGTAGTCCAAGGGACTCTAGAGACCCTTTTAGAGNGAGGATGAGATGGCTGGATGGCGTCACTGACTTGATGGATGTGAGTCTGAGTGAACTCCGGGAGTTGGTGATGGACAGGGAGGCCTGGTGTGCTGTGATTCATGGGGTTGCAAACAGCTGGACATGACTGAGTGACTGAACTGAGCTGAACTGAAGACTTTATCTAAACTCAAATTATTCCATCAAACATTTCTTAGCTATAAGTCAAGGAAGAACTGAAAAAAAAAAAGTGATTGTAAAACGAAGTTGCGGCCTCTGTATATACTTATAAAGTAATACGTAATATATTCCAAACTCTCTGGGTAGGATGATGCTCTTGAATCATGATTTTCAAATGCATTTAAATATAGCAACAGCACTGTGTAATTGGCATTAACTGGACTTCTTATCCAGGAAGATCCATGCTGAAATTGGGATAACTCTATTATCTACTTTGGGGGATATTTCTATGCATTTTAAAAATAAGACAAAATATGCACTATTTTATCTGACCATCTTTACTCTGAAAATTCTGTGGTCAGTTTTATAACTTTTATAAGCTCAATTGACCGAACATTATAAAATGGTAGTTCTGTGCAAGATAATGTACTTTGTGCTGTGAATGATACGATAATCACACATAGACCTTATCCTTAGGGGCTTAATCAAAGGGTTGTTGTTCAGCCGCTCATCCATGTCTGACTCTTTGCAACCCTATGAATTTCAGCCAGGCTTCCCTGTCCTTCTCTGTCTCCCAGACTTTGCTCAAACTGAGGTCTGTTGAGTCAGTGCTACCATCCAATCTTATCCTGTGCTGTCCCCTTTTCTTCTTGCCCTCAATCTTTCCCAGCATCAGGATCTTTTCCAATGAGTCAGTTCTTTGCATCAGGTGGCCAAAGCATTGAAGTTTCAGCTTCAGCATCAATCCTTCCAATGAATATTAAGAGTTGATTTTCTTCAGGATTGACTGGTTTGATCTCCTTGCAGTCCAAGGGACTCTCAAGAGTCTTCTCCAGCACCACAGTTCAAAACCATCAATTCTTTGGTGGTCAGCCTTCTTTACGGTCCAACTTGTACATCCATACATGACTATTGGAAAAACCATAGGTTTGACTGTATGAATCTTTGTCAGCAAAGTGTGATGTCTCTGCTTTTAATCAAAAGGGACAGACAGGCAAAACCTTNGGTCAGCCTTCTTTACGGTCCAACTTGTACATCCATACATGACTATTGGAAAAACCATAGGTTTGACTGTATGGATCTTTGTCAGCAAAGTGTGATGTCTCTGCTTTTAATCAAAAGGGACAGACAGGCAAAACCTTGATCATAAAATGTGTATGTGTTATCAAAGAGGTCAAAAGGCTATTACAGACAGAGGCAGAGAATAATTATTCTGATTGTGTGGAGAAAGTATGGCTTCAGGAAAGTAGCTGAATTTGGGTAGACATAGCTTTTGACAGGAAAAGAGGTGGTGGTGAGGACTTCCCATGAATGCAGCATCAGAATCATAGAGTTTGGCGTGGATGGGGGGAGAGGCACATAATGTATAGAAAAGTCTGGATTATTGCCAGACAATTATATGCCAGCAGTTTCTGTTTATGAGACCTTCCAGTACCTATTACATGGCTTCTTGCTATGACTTTTTTGTGATAGTGTTAGTCGCTAAGTCATGTCAGATTTTTCACAACCCCATGGACTGTAGAGCGCCAGGCTCCTTTGTCCATGGAATTCTCTAGGCAAGAATACTGGAGTGGGTTGCCATGCCCTTCTCTAGGGGATCTTCCCGACCCAGAGATCGAACCGGGGTCTCCTGCATTGCAGGCGGATATTTTACTGTCTGAGCCACCAGGGAAGCCCATGACTTTAAATCATAGTAGATACACTTTGTCTTACTTGGCTTCCCAGTGTCTCTAAGTTTCCTCTTCTGATTTACAAAATCAAGGCAAAGCACTCACTGAGTTTCACACAGAAGCAGCCTGCCGTCCTACACTCAAGCCTCTGTCCTACTGAGACTTGTCTTTCCTGGCAGATATAACTTAATGAGGCAGGGGCTACCTATGATTTTGTTGTTAGCACCGTAGGAGTAGCTAGAACTGGAGTCTCACATACTGAGATCCTCATGCCTTGAGATCCAAACTGGGTAGTCTTAACTCTGAAATCCAGGATTAGTCCCTTCAAACTCACCAACTTGTCTCCCTTAACTGGTTGTGAGGTGTTAGGAGTCAGCAGAGAAAGGGGAGTTGGAAATGTAATCCACTGAAAGGACACACTGTGACCCCTATACACTTTCTCCTTTTGCTGAAGATGTGCTTTGTTAGAAGAGTGTATTCTAATTCAACTTTTTTTAAAACATAGCCCTTGTCTGTTTGTAGCATCTGCATGATCTCTTGCTTATTCAAGGAGCCCAACGTTTGTATTTAACCTACAGTTGTTAACCTACGACTGTAAATACCCGTTAGGTTATTAAGTGCTAATTTTATTTCTTAAGAGTGAAACTGAGTATGAAAATTGAAATTATTTCTAGAAGGTTGGCCAGGTGCAGCCACATTCCTTGATCTCAGTCACTGCTCCCTCCTGAGCCCTTCAGTCCTCACAGTTTTAGGCCCAAAGAACTCAGTGATCTTTGAAAAGTTTTCTGTGCCATTTTTCTGTTAAAATTGTGTTATTAAGTTTCTCACNCGCGCCTGGCAACAGCGGGTCAACAGCGGCGGCCTTCGTGCAGGCTCCGCCCTGTGACGTCAGGTCCCTCGCCACTGGGAGGAGCGTACGCAATGACGTTAGGTTGCGTGCGCAGCCTGTTTCGTGCTTTTTTTCGCTGAACCGGCCGCCAGCTGAGGGGCACGGGGGGTGGGGAGGGGCAGGGACGCTGGCTGGGACTTTCCGGTGGGCGGCCTTTCCCGGCGACGTCCTCCGCCCCGTCCGTGGCTGTCTCCACCCAGCGGCGTGGTTCTTTGCCCAACCCTAGGAATGGTTTTCCTGATTTAGAAACGGCTTCTGCTTTTGGAGAAAGTGAAGGGCATGCGTGTTTTACAATTTTTCGTTTTCCTTTCTCATATTCTAGAGGGTTTTTTCCCCCTCTCGTGTGTGTGTGTATTTCCTGTGAAATTAGTGAGTTTGTAACCATTGACCAAAAGCGTTTCACTGTTAAGAGGTACTTTTATTTTAATGGAAAGTTATTAATGGTGTTACAGCTGCTGTTTAACACATGGCTCATAAACAAAGGGAAGATTATTTGAACTTGTCCCCGTGCATTTTTACTTGGTACCAAACATTTTCTCAATTGACATTTGATGGAGAAAAATTCAGGTCAGTATGTGCAAAGTGATTTATTTTTAAGGGATAATTAGGTACAAAATAGCAAGAGATTTTTCACCTTCTTAGTAACTATTAGTCTACTAATACTAGGTTAATAAATTAAATACATCAATAGCCATTAATTACTATAAACAAATGTTAGGAGACAAGTCTTTTAAGTGTTAGAGCACTTGCTAAAGAATAGTGACTCCCGAAGCATGTGCAATAGTGGAATTCGTTGGTAAAATCTTAGGAAACTTTACCCGTTATGGAAATTTTAATTCAGTCCTGGTAAACTTGTTAAAATATTACAATGATGCTCATGGTCTGCCTTGTTAGCAACCCTTGCAAGGATTTCTGGTTAAAAAAATAATCATAGCTTACCAATCATGACTATAGTTTGGTCACAGATAATGAATTTAAACAGAGGAAAGACAGTATTGGTCTGTAATCAATACTGTAATTGTAACCTGGTGAATAGTTTTTTAGTGGAATATCAGATTGTTGGCAGTAGTTAAGATTTTTTTTATATAGAGTAAGATATGATACTTCCACAGAGATGTGGAACTCCTGAGTGCAGGTAGAAATGTTTATCTGGGCATATCGTGAATTTCTTCTGAATCAAGTTTGTAGAGTAAAATTCACTACATTATTAATTGGTTTTGTAGATTTGCTTAGTCTTAGTTCTTTAGGAGGAATTGTTTGTTGAAACTTTTAGGTGAAATTGGGTTTTCAGTTTGTTTTACAAACTTGTTCATCAAATATTCTGTAAATGATATTTTAGTTATATGCTCAAATATATATAATGAAAATTTTAACAGCCTGAGGGACAAGTACTTAGAATTTGAAGATCATTAATATAACTGAAGTGACTGAACATATTAGCAACTTAAGGTGAATATAAAGGAAGAAGAAAGGTTTGTTTTTCTATATTTTGTGATTGAATTCTGGTTACATTAAAATTTTGTTTGCTAAATGCCCTAAATTAGAATTAAGTAACACTGCAGTTGTGTTCTAGGATGTAAACTGCTCTGTACTAGATGTCATAGATATTATTTAGTGAATTAAAATGAATATTATATATCTTTAATCTCTGTGAACTATTTGCATGCTACTTGGAATCAATTAACTTACTGAAGAAGTGGAATATTAGGTCTCTTCATTGAGCTTTCTACGGATTTTTCTCCTGTGTGCAGAATGTCATGAAATGGCAAGAAAAGTGCTGGTTAATCTTTTTTCTTTCTTTTAGATTCTTGTTCTGAAAACCTGCAGTTTCCATTTGATATTTGGCTTTTTGGAGTGTAACATCTTTAATAAAGGTTAAACAATTGCAGGAAGGTGGGCAAGCTATTTCATGAGGAACTTTAGTTATAAAAACTTTTAGCAAGTTATTTTTCGAGAGGTGAATCTGGAAGTTCAGTTGCATTTTACTCGACAATATGTGAAACTCACAGATTTTATAATTGGTTGGCTTACTTACCTGCTTCCATATGCAGTTAAACCCCTGACAATTGTGAGACATAACCTCCTAAAACCACCTATTTCTAGACTCCTGTCCTTTCACACATAAAATGTAGCATAGCCAGCTTGTTCCTGACATAAATATTGTGACTGCTCTGTGTGACGTCTGGTAATTTTATTCTGGATCAGAGCATCAATTTTTTAAGGGGTTTTTTTTTGGGGGGGGGGAGTCTTAAGACTTGGTTGGATTTCTTGAAGAGGTTTCTTTTAGGGAGGAAACTGTTCTATTTTGTTTTTTAATCTCTCAAGTAATTTTGTATACAATTAAAAACAACTATGTTGCCTTTACTTATGCTGGTGTTTGTTACTATAGCTACTTCCCTCCTGCATTTCAGCCTGACTACACATTGAAATAGAATTCATACCTGCCGGTCACTACCTCTTTGGAATTTGAGTGTTGTTAGTATAAGCAGAAACAAAAGTTGACACAGTTCAGTAAATGCCAGTGAGTGTCGTATGTTTGTTATCAGTGATTTGGCAGTGTTGGAGCACGTATTTTATATTTGTTTTATAACTGGAGGTTTATGCGTTTTAACTACCTTCATTTAACTCCCTTTCCCCCCCAGACTCCTCACTCCCCTCCCTCTGAACCATTCCCAAGCCCTGCCTCTGGTTTTCAAATCTCATCTCTCTTTCTATCATTTACTCTATTTTTGAAATATAATTGACATACAGCATTATGTTAAGATACTTGGCTAAGGTCACCTTTTGTTTTATTTTAGTGATAACTTTGGAGAGACCCCATAGTTTAGGGGGGCGTCTCCTCTTTATGAGGAGAATGTTGCAGAAGTGTGATAAGGTATCACTGTAATGCTAGTTGTGATTTTGTACCTATGTCAGTTCTGATGAGTCATTTTGTGATTTGTGGCGTCTCTAGCAGTCCTCAGCCTGGCCTGGCAAGGGCTGGGTTCAGTGATGGCAGTAGCTCAGCATTTTAGGGTTTCCAGGGGGCGCTAGTGGTGCAGAGCCCACCTGCCACGAAGGAGACACAGGCGCAGGCTCCATCCCTGGGTGGGGAGGGGCCCCTGGAGGAGGGCGTGGCCACCTGCTCCAGTATGCTTGCCTGGAGAGTCCTCTGGACAGAGGAGCCTGGTGGGCTACAGTCCGTAGCGCCACAAAGAGTCAGACAAGACAGAGCACACAGGCGTGGTGCAGCCTTTACTTTAGTACAGACAACTTTTCTCAGTTTAGGCCAGTGAAGTACATTGCTGAAATTTTCCGATTTTTAAAGTGTGGATATGGGACCTCCCTGGCGGTCCAGTGGTTAAGACTCAATTCCGCTGCTGGGAATGTGAGTTCAGTTTCTGTCGGGGAACTAAGATCCCACATCCCTTGCAGTGCAGCAAAAAAAAAAAAAAAAGGTGGGTAATGACAGTCTTCATTGGGTTACAAAGATTAAATTATGTAATGCTTATAAAGTGCTTAGCAGAGACACTGTTAGGTTGAAAGTACTCAATAACTGCAAGCTACTAGTAACACTTCATTCCTCATGTTTCATCTTTGCTTTTCAATACTTTCTAAGTTCCTCTTTAAGAGCCAGGTTGCCCCTGAGGCTGGTGGCCAGGCCTCCCACAGGCGTCAGTTTAGGCCAGTTAGAGAGGTTAAGATGATTTTAGAAGGCAAGATCTCTCTTAGTTGCAACCTTGGGTGTATTTTGCAGTTAATCCTGGGAATTTTTTTTTTTTTTTCTTTTTCCTGCGAAACCCAGCCTTCTGAAGGGGGCATGTGAATCTCTCTGGACTAGACCGGCTTGTGTTGAGTCATAGTCCTCTTGGCAGTCATTCTGAGTAGAGGCCTTGTCTCTTCCTCCCTGAGCTGGTGTTCATTGCCCTGGTCTACCCTCTGCCTTGTCTCCATCTCAGGCTGTGCCAGAGGGAATGATTCATACCAAGGTGCAGTCCTGTTTGGATATAAATGTAACTGTTGTAATATTTACAACAAACATCAAATTAGCTGTAGGTTGTGTTAACTAGTCCGTCTTCCCCGTGGTTGCGTTTATTTCATTTAATGAAACGTGTAGTGTCCAGTTTATTCTGCTACACCTGTAGTCTCATGATTTGCGTTTTGCGTTTCCACTATTTCCTTCATTTCCTTTATTCTTGGTTTATGACTTTGTTGAGTTCTATTTTTTTTAAAGTTTGTTTCTACATCAGACCTTGGAGAGCTTCTAAAAATACCAGTGTCCAGCCCAGCCCTTGTGATTCGGTTTTAAAAGCTCTCCACGTGTTTCAGGTTTGCCTGTGTTTCCACACATTGACGTGTTTCCCCATGTGTTTGAAATCTTCCGATGGAGCACTTGTTATATTCTTTTCTAACCCTTCATCTCTCCATTACCTGTTCTGGGTTCTCAGTTCCCTTTTTAGGGCAACTGGCAGTTGGTCTGGAAGCAGTGGGGGATGGGGCGCTAATGAGGTGGTGTATGGAAGAGGGAAAGTTTCAACGGCTTGCCAGATCCTGCTGTAGCACACCTTTTAACTGTTTATAGTGTTGGGTTTTTTTTTCCCTGGTCCCCAGTTGCTTTAAACTCTAGCTCTGTCTCTTCCTTACTGTGATTGTCTTCTTAAATCCTCTTGTTCAGTTGCTTAGTTATCTCCTATTCCTTGCAACCCCATGGACTGCAGCACGCTAGGCTTCCCGGAGCTTGCCCGGTGATGCGATCAAGCCATCTCATCCTTTCTCGTCCCCTTCTCCTCCTCCTGTCAATCTTTCTCAGCATCAGAGTCTTTTCCAATGAGTTGGCTCTTTGTATCAGATGACCAAAGTGTTGGAGCTTCAGCATCAGTCCTTCCAATGAATATTCAGGGTTGATTTCCTTTAGGATTGAATGGTTTGATCTCCTTGTAGTCCAAGGGACTCTAGAGACCCTTTTAGAGACCTCTAAAAGTTTGGATTCCATAATTGACTTTGAATGCAGTTACATTCCATTCAGATTTCCTTCCCTCCCCCAGCTGAGGAAAGATAGCTTAGGGCTGGAGCAGTTGCCCTGGATTGTCCTGTGAAGCAGTTATTTACGGTGATATTTGTCACCTATTGGTGGGTTGTGAATTGTCACCAGCGTTAAAAACGGAATGAGAAAGTAGGATATGAAATAAGCCTCAAGGTATTGCATATGTACGAGTGATTTCCCAGTGCAGCCATGACTGGTAATCTTCCATTCTGGATTTTTATCTTGAAGGAAAATAACATATGTGGTGAACATTTTATAAGAAAATACTGGAGTCGATTTACATTTTATGGAGTGCTCACTGTGTCAGGCACTGTTTTAAGGAGTTGAGAATGTATATTTTGTTTAGCACGAAGGTTAGTGTAGCAGGATTGCCAGTGACCTCCTTCCGCTAGCTTTCCCAGGTCTGCGTCCCCAGAGCTTGCCTTTGAACTTCTGTGGGTGGTCCTGCATCCTGCTGAGCTTTTTTATACTAAACTTGTTTGTCATCCCTTTCCTTCAGTTGGGTTGTATGCTTAGCTAGAGGGTTTGTAGTTACTTCTCAGATTTGTTTTTGCTGGCTCTGCTTACAGTGTTACACTTAGGTTAAATATCAAACCAACAGATCTGATTGTTGCGAGATGTTTCATTGACACCTGTGTTGATTTTTTCTGGAGAGGTCCAGTAATTGCTAACGATAGTGGCTGCCGATAGTGGCTGCCGTGAGCCTGCCGCTGGTTCTTAATGCTGGGTATGTGTTCATTTGAGCCATCCGTCCTCCCATTGTATCTGTGAGGTAGGTATGATCGTTGCTCCTCTGTTGCAGATGAGAAAACTGAGGCACAAGGGCGAGGAAAGGGTAGACTTGGCTTCAGGCGCTGGCAGTTTGGCTCCAGGATGAATTATAGATGGGTAAGCGGAAAGCATGTAGGTGATTGAAAACGTGGAATAATTCTGTGTTCTGCTTACCTTAAATTTATTAAGAAACCAAAAGGTGAAAATCAGCTTTTGATGACTGATGAAGAGACACATTGCTTTCAAAGTACTGGCCATACTTATATGTGAAAGGAGTGAAGTTAAATTGTATCAGGGAAGTGATTGCCCTGGGGAAGTGGTGGGTAGGGAGAGGGAGCCCTGCTCTGGAACCTTGCCCTTGTCTGGTTTGACCTTCTCCAGCCACACGCGTTGCAGCCCATGGGGTCGCAAAGAGTCGGACACGACTGAGCGACTTTGCTTTCATGCATTGGAGAAGGAAATGGCAACCCCTTCCAGTGTTCTTGCCTGGAGAATCCCAGGGACAGAGGAGCCTGGTGGGCTGCCGTCTATGGGGTCACAAAGAGTCGGACACGACTGAAGTGACTTAGCAGCAGCAGCAGCCACACGTGCACTTTGAAGTTGGCCAGTTTGTAGACGTAGAGCTTCTCATTTTTGTCTTTTGCTGTTGGTAAGCTTAATTTCCCACTGTAGGCTTTGCATCAGAATCACTTGTGAATTCAAAACACCAAGGCCCCTAC
>SJYV01016118.1:1103433-1214527 GCA_006410875.1 Neotragus pygmaeus | reverse complement strand
ACTCTTGGTCAAACAAGTTCGTCCAGCCTCAGGGTTTAAATAGGGGTAAATACGTCAGTTGATACGGTGGGTTAAGCCTTTGTTGTTCAATCACTAAGTCATGTCTGACTTTTTGCGACCCCGTGGACTATATAGCCTGCCAGGCTCCTCTGTCCACGGCATTTCCCAGGCAAGAATGCTGGAGTGGGTTGCCATTTCCTTCTCTGGGGATCTTCCTGGCCCAGGGAATGAACCCTCGTCTCCGGAGCTGGCAGGCAGAGCCACCAGAGAAACCCGTGGTGGTTTATAGGGCTGGTTTTACTTGTAACTGCCTTTCATTGCATGAAGGGTTGGTCTTCCGTGTTATCTGGGTAGAAAGCTTGCCTTTGGTGTAGTCCTTAGGGCATTATCAGATCTGGATTGGGATAGGTGTTTGTGAAATGGGTATTTAATTTGTGCCTTACCCGGGCTTTTTGTTATAACTCACTTTTCCCTAGTGATTTGTTTGCCTCAATTCCATTTGTTTTATGCTATTTTAAACTACTGAGGACCACGCCAGTGTTTCCTGGTTATTGGGCAGCAGAAGTAGCATAATAAGAGATGAAGGTGCCTTCTGCCTGACACCAGCTGAGAATCTTAGAAGCATGGTTACGAAAGGCAGATTCCCGCCACCCCCCGCCACCCCTCGCCCTGGACCACTTCATAATTTTGGAAGCAAGAGGTGGTTACTGATAGGACTTAGCCCTTTATCTTCTGAAACTGTACACGGCGGTTTGGTGAGCATTTTGTCTCGTATGGGTATTGGGTTGTCTGAAAAGTTGATTTGCTTTTCCCAAACCTGAACATACTTTTCAGCCAACCCAGTATCTTTTTCTGAAAAGAGAATCCTTCGTGTTCCCAGTGTTATATTCCCAAAGAATTGCTGAATGTGAGGATGATCTGCATCAGAAAACTGATTAGTTCTGGAATGTTAGAAACACAGCTCTTTTTTTGAAAAGTTCAGAAAAGTTCAAAGAATGAAACTAAAGTTTTAAACAAGATAGATACAGTTAAAATTCCATTTACCCCTTTCCCCTTGTCACTCTCGTGAACTTGGCATATGAAAAACTCGGCATTTTAAAAACTATGATTCGTGCAGTATATTTTGTGTTAAAAAATATAGCCTTGAAAAATTGTCACATTTTTATGGATGACACATCCCTAGTCTTAACTGCTGTAGTTAATGCATAGTATAATTGAGTGACTGAACTGAACTGATGACTTCCATAGTTTATGTTTACATTTTCACATATGAACATGTAAGTTAATTCCTTTTTTAAAATCTTGTGAGCAGATCTCTGAATATTTTTATACTTTTCCACCTCTTGCACACATTTGATGATTTGTTTAGGTCATATACCCACTGATCAAATCACATGATTCATACGCATATTTTTTAGCTCAATTGGATAACACAAAGTAGGTTTCCAAAGCTTCTGCTGATTACTTTTCCAGTAATCATATATGAGTACCATTTTCCCTACTTTCTCATCATCCTTTAACATTACCAGACTTTTTGATTTCTGCAGAGCAGATGAGTGTAAATTTAATGTGTTGTAATTATACTTCCCAAGTTACTAATGAGGCCTAATTACCTTTTTTAAAAATGTTTATTGGCTTCTGCTGTTTGTTTTTTTTTTTTTGTAATTGCATGTTCATTTCCTTTGCCCAGTTTTTTATTGAAATTTTCTTTGCTATGTAATTCTTCCTATGTTGTTTGTATAAATCCTTTGTTGTGTGTACATTGAAATTTCTCAGTCTCTTGTCTTTGACCTTGACTTAAAATGTAGCTTATTCTTCAGAATCATGGGACTTGAACCAGAGGTGGAGGAGGTCTTAAAGATAGGATTCAACTTATTAGAGGAACTGTATCTAGTGTTTTTTTATTACGAATAAGAAACGTGTGACTTAATGATCCTTGCCTTTCTATCCTCTTATGACACAAAGGAGTGATTGAGAAGGACTTGTCCTGCACCGCCCTTAAAATGGTTCTGGCCTTGATCTCTTGCTGGGTGGTTTAATAATCTCTTTAACTGATCATAACAGGGGCAGCAATACCACTTAGAGGTTAGTACTGTGGACTTTATAATTCAGACTGTGGGGACGGGGTTGACATAGACACATACTTGCGCGAGAACTCTTCTGTAAAATGAGGGTGTGGATTAGAGGAGAATGTTAGCATATGACACAGAAGTGGGGACCTAGGTCATCTGCATCACAGGCAGATGCTTTACCCTCTGAGCCACCAGGGAAGCCCTCATACCTGCTAGGTATTTTATTATTGGTAGTGCATAGTCTGGAAGTAAGCTTTGTGGAATTCCAGTGTAGATTGCTCTGTGTTTTTACTAGATTTTGCTTTCATCACCACCAGCCAGAAAAACCGCTCTGCCAAGCAGCTCGGCCATTTTGTAAGTTTAGGGAAATAACAGCCCAGCAAGCGCCAGAACGGCAGTTCTTGGGCCACCCGGCATTTGCTCTCGAGTCGAGTTTCGCTGTGCTGCCCTCTTGTGGTCGTTTGCCAAAGTGGTGGTGAAAAAGGGAACAGCTTGCTTTCACAAAGCTGTTGTAAAGACACACTTAATCTCTGTGTTTTTGCCAGCTTGAAAGGGATTTTGAAGAGTTATCAAATCTTTTTTAGCAATGAGTGACAGAAAGTGTTAAGCTTTTTTAAATAAGTATTTTTCTATTGGAGTCCAACAATTCCCAATTTTGACTTCAGTCCCCTTTGTTTATTTATACATTGTGTTTCCATTGTTGTGATTGTTCAATCAAAAATTACAAAACTTGTCTGCAACTTAGGTTTTGTGTAATTTTTAGGTAAACTTATTTTTCATGAGAATTCTGTATGTATGGTAATCATTCTAAAATTCCATTTTTCATAGCCATATAGTTAGCTATTAATGCCATTGGAAATCAGGTAATTTTATTACTTTAATTTAGGTGAAAGCTTAGTTAAAGGACTACTTACCCTCTAACTTGATTTGTCCTTTTTTCTAGTCTTGTGGACTTTACACATCTCCTACTCTAAACATCTCAGGCTACAGTTTAATATTGATAGTATTTTGTATTATCATTAGGCATTAATAGTGAATCTTCATAATATTTCAGGGAATTTTTTGTCCTTTGAATTAATAATTAGGTCATCAGTATCTTAAATGTGGGGATATTTATAGTGTTTTCCTAAATATTCTTCTTCTAATTCAATATTTAGGAACTTGTCCTCCTAGAAGTAGTATGCAAATTAATTGAGTTATATCTTTATTAGGCTTATTTTTAAAAACTTCCCCCCACCCCGAATATTATTTTAGGTCACTTAAATCTGACTTGTTTCAGAAATGATTTTTTAAAAAACCCTTGGTCTTAACTCTCATTCATATCTTTAGTTCATTTTGTGTAGGACTGGGGATTCTTACACCCCTTGCCTTGAATTTGACTCAGTTGAATTTATTATGAACAATTTGAAAGACTAAAAAGATTGATACGGAGTGAACAGCTATGAACTCAATCACTCAGCCTAAGTCCTAAAACCTGTCCATATCATTTTCTGATTACATCTGCCTCCCTTTACCCTGAGAAGTAAATACAGTTGAAAATTCATGTTTTCTCTTGGGTTTGACTTTCAGAGTTAACTGTTTTTGAGGGCTTCCTGTGTAGTTCAACTGGCAAGGAATCTGCCTGCAATGCAGGAGACCCCGGTTTGATTCCTGGCTCAGGAAGTTCCCCTGGAGAAGGCATAGGCTACCGACTCCAGTATTCAGTGTCCCTGGTGGCTCAGCTGGTAAAGAATCCACCTGCAATTTGGGAGACCTGGTTTCAATCCCTGGGTTGGGAAGAACCCCTGGAGGAGGGCATGGCAACTCCTGGAGAATACATCTGCCTCCCTTAACCCCCACAAGTAAATACAGTTGTAAATTTGATGTTTTCTCTTGGATTTGACTTTCAGAGTTAACTATTTTTATTTTTAAATTGCACAAGTAAGTAATTCACAAAATCCACAAGGTACTTCAAATAACCCACCCCACAGAGTAAACCAGTGTTAGCAGTTTGGTGATTAAATGATTTTATGCATGTAGCTATGTACTGATAGAAACATGGATGTGTTTTTTTACCTGAACAGTGTTGTATGCCTGCTCACATTTCCAGGGGTCACTTTCCTACACAAACACTGCACATGAGGCGTATATACAAAAGCATAGTTTTTATAGTGAACAATTTGAAAATCTAAATATTTTGCTCAGGAATACAGAGATATGGAAGTATATCAATGATATTTGTAGCTTATTCATTAAGAGAACAGTGTAAAAATAACCTAAATGTCCCTTTAATAAGGGAACAATTTAAATATGTATTCATCCTATGAGGCCATTCAAAGAGAAGGAGGTATTCATGGACACAGGTATATGCTGATGTGGGAACTGGTACTGAATTGTCTCCATCTTGGCAGTGACTGACGGCTAGGTTGCCAGAGGGCGCAGGCCTGAGATGATGTAGGGTGGAGACCCACACCAGGAGGGTCAGAGCCTGCACTTTGTAACTGGTTACTTCCTCTTGTTTCTTCCCGCTTGCTGAGCACCTTCTGAGTGGTCACAGGTGGAGAATAAAGTGAGTTAAGATGTGTTAGTCGCCTGGTCTAGTTAACTTGACTGTGCCAAGGACCCAGGAGTCAGTCATTGCAATGGGGCCTTGAAGGTACTGAGTCACTGTTACAGGGTTCAGGGTGATCGGTTGAGTCTCTAGGACTTTGAACTCTTGTGATGAAATAAAACATGAGATTTTTAGAGCCACGCTTGAGGTGGAATTTCTGCCTTACTCTCCCTCAGCTCTCTCATCCTCCACACGAGGGAGGTAATGCCTAAAAGTGTTGTGCTGGTGGACGTATAAGCCAGACAGACATGTGAGGTACTCAGCATCTATTCCACGATGGGACAGATGTTAGGTCGCTCTCCCTTTTTCCCTTTCCCAAGGCAGACACTCCCACTCCCTGTGTTCTCATTGCTTCCTCGTGTCCCCTGGAGCCCCTCTGACGGTACTTTGCTTGCTGTGGGTCACACGGGATATTCGGGCCAATGCCCCTTTCCTGTGTACTGTCCCGTTCATTCTGTGGACACGGCTGGCAAATGGTAGCACCTCGTTTCTGGTTTGGAAGGGAGTGGTGGTAGATAAAAAGCCTCTCTCTTTTTAAAACACCCTTTCTGGTTTTCCCACCATATGCCTTTTGTCTTCTGGTTGCCAGACGTGAGGTCCTTTGTGTTGGCATTACTTTAGGTTCTGGCTTGCTGCTTGCTTCCTCCTCTGCTCTGCCTCTCCTAAATGAATAGCTAGTTTCTAAGCAGAAGAGCTGGGGGAGCTGTCCACGGTTTTTTTTTTTTTTTTTCTTTTTTCCCCTGTAGAGTCCATCAGGTTTAGGTCTCTTCTGTTTACAGTATCCTCATTCCTGCCACCATGCCCCTGGCTCTTTTTAGCATTGGAGAACATGCCTTCTGTTTTATTTTTTGGTGTGACTTCTTTTTTTTTTTTTTAAGAGGTCAACTTTTCTTTTTATTTATTTTGGGGCGGCACTGCACTGCATATTGGATCCTACTTCCCTGGCCAGGGATCAAACCCGCACCCCCTGCATTGGAAGCACAGAGGCTTAACCACTGGGCCACCAGGGAAGCCCCTTGGTGTGACTTCTGCTGTCATTTACCTGTCGCGCTTTCCTGAGGGGGCTTGGAATGATGAAGCTGGGGTTGTGTGGGAGTCCAGTGGCAGTCTTTATTGGACTAGACTCTTTGTTTATTCTTTTCTTTTAAGTCTACCAGGTCTGGGACTCACCTGCAGGAAATTTCAGGGCAGTTCTGGTTTGGGGTTACTGTGTATATGTTTTTAATTTGCGCCTGATTTTGAGAGCCATTGATTGGATAATTGCAACGATTGCATTTTTACTGTTTGAGTGACTCTGCCTTGGTTTTGTTTTGTTCTGTGTTGGTTGCTTTTTTGTTTGTTCCTTTTGTTTTGTTTTGATTTTGTCTTTGGAGGGAGGGGCTGAATAATGAACAAATAAGACTTAGTGGATTAAGACAGATGTACCTGATTTCAAACCGTACCTGTGTCATCTTGGAGAATTTTTTAACTTACTTTTATTTTATTTTCAGGCTATGCAACAAAGTCTTTTATTATGTATGGGTTTTTTAAATTATTTTTGCAATGTTNATAAGACTTAGTGGATTAAGACAGATGTACCTGATTTCAAACCGTACCTGTGTCATCTTGGAGAATTTTTTAACTTACTTTTATTTTATTTTCAGGCTATGCAACAAAGTCTTTTATTATGTATGGGTTTTTTAAATTATTTTTGCAATGTTTCCATACACAGGCAAAAAAAAAATTGTTTAGCATATTGGAACTTGCAAACCTGATCACTGCATAGAGAAGGCAAAATTATGCCTATGGCACACTTAACCAGGAGGCCAGTTCATCTGCCGACCTCCAAGAACATGGAGATGAACGTGACAGACTGGCTCCCATCTGAACCTCCATTTACCACCGTTCGATAGCCCTTCTTCAGGCCCAGATCAGCAGCACATTTCTTAACAACAATCGTCAAATGCCCAAGAAGACTTTCATCTGCTGCTGCTGCTGCAGAAATCTGGGATATGTGTTCCTTGGGTATCACCAGAAAATGTGTTGGTGCTTGAGGGGAAATGTCATGGAAAGCAAGACACTGGTCATCCTCATAAATGATTTTGGCCGGGATTTCCTTGCGCATGATCTTCCCGAAGATGGTGTCGCCGCCAGGCCGGGCGACCTGAGTGAGCCTTGGCGATCTCATCTGCCATCTCTGCCTCTCTCCCGTGTGGCCGGCTGGGGAGAAGGTCGGCAGGAGGGAGGTTAACTACTTTTAAGTTTCAGTTTTTCTTGATCTGAGTGAAGGACAAAATAATATCTCCCATTTTATTTTACTTTTTCAAAGAGCTAATCTATGTAAATTACGTGGCATGTGGCATCATATGAGTAAGTCAGGAAATGGAAGCTGTCAAGTGTCAGGGATGTTGAGAATGGTGCTAGTGACATTTGCAAATAATATAAAAGTATGTTTGGAAATTTTGATCTTGTATTACTAAATTCATATCTGCTCTCATACTAATGCTAGGATTTTTTTAAAAAACCAATTTATGTGGTGGTTCTTAAATTTTTTTTTTAATCTTTTTTTTTGTTTGTTTTTAAATTAAGTCATTCAGCATCTGAAGAAGCTTCGGGTTCAGACTCAGGCAGCCAGTCGGAGAGTGAGCAGGGCAGCGATCCAGGAAGTGGCCATGGCAGTGAGTCAAATAGTAGTTCTGAATCTTCGGAGAGTCAGTCGGAATCTGAGAGTGAATCGGCAGGTTCCAAGTCCCAGCCAGTCCTTCCAGAAGCCAAAGAGAAACCAGCCTCTAAGAAGGAACGGATAGCTGATGTGAAGAAGGTATTGGCCTTGCCGAGCAGTACAAGCGTGCCGCGAGCCTGGACCAGAGAGCAGACCTCTGCGTTCTTGTGGGAAGCTCCTTAGTGTGTCTTGATAGTGAAAATTCATCTGCAGCTGCCTGTCCTAGTAATACACTGTCTCTGGATCTAAATGGGGACTGCTTCCTGCTCTACTAGTTAGACACAGGGCCATGAGGAAAATATTAATAATTACACGAACCATCATCATATAGGGCAGAGAGATGTTTTTGTTGTTTTGATTTTTAGCATTTAAAAAAGATGGTTAAATATATATATGTATATTTAGCACAATAGTGAGTAATACCAGAGAAAATCATTCACAGATGCTTGTGAAATACAGTTGTAGTTTGATGGATGATTCCAGTCCAAGAATAAGGGATGTTTTAATTTGTTAAAGAATAGAAGGAGAAGTACTCTTCACAGAAAAGAAACTATGTTTACCTAGGCGATGTAGATATTCTTCTCCTAACAGAAGAATTTTCCAGCAGAGAATGCAAAAAGGTGAAAAGTGAGTTGCATAGAATTTTCTCACTGATGTCCACACTTTGGGATAAAATAATGACTTGGTCTAGGTAGTCCTGAGATGCAGCTGATCTTGTGAAATTCTAATTTGAGAGAATTAAGTTTAGAATCAGTAAAAATATTTAAAAATCGCTTTTAGAAATTTAAAAATGTCTTATGCTGAAAGCTTTATGAGAAATCAGTTTTTTTTCTAGGATACAAATCTGTGTCTGCACACAAGAGATCTTCGGAGGACAAACGATTTTAAATTGCCTGCAAGTTCCATAGAATAGCTTCAGCAATTCTGAAATTAAAAAAACAAAGTGGCTTTTAAGTGTTGGCAGAATTGAGATTAACTGTTGTTTCAGTTCTTTTGTTCCCAGTATAGTCATTGCTAAGGTTAAATGGCCCTGAAGGATTGGTGGGAGGTTGGGGAATGCTGGTAGTGTTGTAGTGTTAGGGACAGGGAAATGAAAACTGTCCTTACTAGCTAACTCGTCATCAGAGAAGGGACTTTCAGACACTCAGTGGTTGTGCTGTGTTGCCTCTCAGTATGTGGAGACCCTTCACAAGAGACATTTCAGGTGGTGACTTATTTCAGAGAGACCCTGTGTATGGAAGGTACCACTTAGAGTATCTTCTCTGAGTGTCATTCAGCTCAGAAATTTACCTGCAGAAGGCCTTGTTTGGCCATCTTTTTTAACTTTCTTCTGTACAGTGAAGAGTTCTTTACTTGCAGAGAGTAAAGCAAGCTATAGAAACCATGACTTGCACAGGGTGTTTAAAACTTCACTAAAGTCATGTTGACTGGGAATCAACTATAAGGCCAAATATATATGTGTGTGTATAATATACATACATATATGTAAAACTTAGAGACAGGATTAAGACTGCATGTCACCATGGAAGTACAGGTTTAGGCAGAAATATTAAAGTGATCAATTTTAAGAAGTTAATAGATACTGGATGGATGTGCTAGTCAGTTAGAATGATTAGGTCATGACTTTAATAATTATTCTAAAACGAGCTTCTAAAGAACGTTCTTTGTTTTCTGTACACTCTTCTCTTTCACATGGTAGCTTTTATTGAAGGGTTGAATTAGGTATCACTAGCCCTCAAAAGGGAGAAGGCACTGGCAACCCACTCCAGTACTCTTGCCTGGAAAATCCCATGGACGGCAGTGCATGAGGTAGCTAAGGATCAGACATGACTGAGCGACTTCACTTTCACTTTTCAGTTTCATGCATTGGAGAAGGAAATGGCAACCCACTCCAGTGTTCTTGCCTGGAGAATCCTAGGGACGGGGGAGCCTGGTGGGCTGCCATCTCTGGGGTCGCACAGAGTCGGACAAGACTGACCTGACTTAGCAGCAGCAGCAGCCCTCAAAAGGGAACACAGAGGGGAACACAAGATGATTTTAGGATGTACACGTTACAGTGTATGTTGTAATAAAGTCCCAGTAGGTGAGCCTGAATGCCTCATATTAAAATGGTAGAACTAATTAATGTAGTACCATTTAAAGAATAGAGCCACCTAGTTAATAAACACTTACTTCCCGTGGAGCCACTTCATAGCTCTCAGGCTCAAGAAAGAGGGGATGTGGGTTGATGGCAGGGCCGGGGCACAGCTCTTGCTGCCTGCCTTTCTCCGCCCCACTGGTAGGGTTGTGGCCATTTCGCTGCCTTTTTTGCCTGTGTTTCCTGCCGCTGGATTGTTACTAATTCTTGGTTGGATCTTTTGTCCTCTGACTCATATTATTCTAAGGTTAAGGATTCTTCCCTTTGGTAAACTGAGGACACTGAGCTACATGGTTATATGGCTTCTCATTCTGAAATGCCTGTTCCTAGAACACCATGCTTGTTACCTTGGAGGGCTTATTTTTCTTCGGTTTTCCTGGGATATATATTTTTTAAAGGTACTGTTGATTATGTCCTCCCTTGACTTTGTGACATGTTGTGTTCCTGAATCGTCTTTCATTATTTTTATCTTTTTAGGGGTCCAGTTTCCACACATTTCACGAAGAGCCCAGCCTGAGGCTTCTCTTGCCTCACTCCAAATATTTTCATGACATTAGCTGCCTTCCATATTTCAGTGGCAAATCCAGCTTTCTAATCTTGGCTTTCAAGCATCTCTTATAAATGTTTAACTCTGCTGTGCATCTTCAGTTCCGTGTTCCACAGTCTTTTAAATTCATTTTGTCTATAGGTGATTGATTTCATGAAGAGAACACACAACATGGGCTTCCCTCATAGCTCAGCTGGTAAAGAGTCATCTTGTGATGCAGGAGACTGCGGTGTGATTCCTGGGTCGGGAAGATCCCCTGGAGAAGGGAAAGGCTACCCACTCCAGTATTCTGGCCTGAAGAATNTGAAGAGAACACACAACATGGGCTTCCCTCATAGCTCAGCTGGTAAAGAGTCATCTTGTGATGCAGGAGACTGCGGTGTGATTCCTGGGTCGGGAAGATCCCCTGGAGAAGGGAAAGGCTACCCACTCCAGTATTCTGGCCTGAAGAATCCCATGTACTGTATATATATTGTTCAGAAGGTCGCAAAGAGTCGGACACGACTGAATGACTTCCACTTCACTCACACACAACATACGTAGCTGTTACCTGTGGGAGGAAGAGAGAGGCTCGGGGTTAGACGAATCCTTAGAGCAACGGGGAGAAAAGGGGGGCCCTTTTGTATTTTTCCTTTTGATTTGTTAATTTGAGTCTTTTAAAGTGAAAGGAAGATTATTTGGGGAAATATACACTCCATAGAAAGAGTGTAGGCCATCTTGGAAGGCAGGAGAGGCCAAAATCAGGTCTTAAAGGCAAAGGCACTCTTAGAGAGTGAAATGGAGTGTGCTGGAGCAAGGGTCTCATTCTGAGAACGCAAGCTGAATGTTCGAAATACTGAATTTTGACTATATCTGGTATCTTGTACATCCTGAAGAATTGTTAAATATATACAAGTAAACTGATTCTTAACAGAAAGTTGGTGGTGGGGCTCTATTGTTTTTATTTGAGTTTCTCAGATGAGTCTTATGCAGTCAAAGCTGAAATTGAAAGCATTAGGGACTTAAAATTCATAAGTAAATATTTTTTTAGTGGAAGCACTTGTTATCTTATGTCTCTATATTATTCAGCTGTAAGTTTATATTTTGACAATGGATAAGCTACGTACTTTCTAGTTTAATAGCCATGTAGTGACGAAGAGGCATTGTCACAACTTTAATGAGTTCTAGGGTAATATGCTTTATTCTTTTTAAAGATGGTCCTTTATTGTCTCATTAAACACAACAACCCCTTTGATATTTAGTTATTTGAATTCACTTAAATTGAAATAGAAATATATGTTCCAATAATGTAAATAGTAAATGGAGGTCAAGAAAAAAAGATTCATGTGTAGTCTGTTAATCTTACAGATGTGGGAAGAATATCCTGATGTTTATGGGGTTAGGCGGTCAAACCGAAGCAGACAAGAACCGTCACGATTTAATATTAAGGAGGAGGTAAGAAAAAACAATGTTTTAAGGGGATATGATCACACTCCTTCCTTAGCTTACCTCATCGTTTCTGACTCTGGTTTGTATTACCATGAACTTCAGGCATGGGAGTTAAATGACCTGGAAAGCAAGTTTTTTAAACCTAGTACAGCTGGAAAGCCACTTGTGGCTTTAAAAAAAAATTACCAGAAAGATCATGCCATCGTGTGTGCTTTAGTAGAGTATTACATAAAACTGCCCTTGAATTTTTGTCTGTTTCTCATAGTGCAGTTGATTATAGCAAGAAGTTTACTGTTTAAAGCCTTGAGTTTGTAAATTCTAGATTTTGTTAACTGGGTCACTAAGCAAAGGTGACAGTGGAAGTCGTTTATTTACTGCTGAGCAAGGGAGAGTGCTTATGTAATTATTTTATTTTACCTGAATTGTTAAAATTTGGTTTCCGAGTTCATTTTTAATATGCAATATAAAATGTTGAATGCCTGTTTACTTTCTGATCAAACTTTCTGAGATTGAATAGATTGATTTTAAAAATTAGTGTTATATACTGGATTTTGTTTTCTCTATAGAATCAGACCTTCCCTCAGTTTGTGTGAAGTTTATGGGGAAAATCCTGTTTTAACTGTTAGGTTTATAGACTACATTCTGAAGACGTGTTCTTTGGTCTCTCAGTGAAGTGTCTCCTCTGCATTCTTTGGAGGACGTTGCTATTCTTAACTATGTAACATCCCACGAATAACAGTTAAATATTAGTAGCCAAAGGTTAATGAGTTTGGGGCAGTAAGTATACTCTAAAAATGTGATTGACCATAACACATGCACAGCATTTATGGTGTTTTATTTTGAGTGACCTCTGAGCTGGTTAACCTTAGTTAGCTTTCTTTTTCCGTGTTTGTTATAACCAAGCACATGGTGTGTATACCTTTTCCCTTTTGTATATAAATTAACACATTGTTGGTAGGTCACAGGACCAACAGAAATGGGACTATTTTGCCGATTTGTTTAACTTGTGGGGAAAAGAGTTGTTCAAACGTCTGTGACTAATCGCTTGCTCGCGACTGAACAAGCGCTTTATTGAGTCTGAAAATGAAACAGGTTCGTAGTCACCGCCTTTAAAGGCACACTAAACGTTGTGTGGCGTTTTCGTGCCAGACATTCTGTATCAGGACCCAGTATGGTCGCCATTAGACATGGGTCTTTTAAAACGTGCATTAGTTAAAATTAGGTAAAATGAAAAGTCCATTCCTAAGTGCCAGCAGCCACATTTCAGGGGCTCAGCCACGTGTGACTGCTGGCTCCTCAGTGGGCCACTGTAGATACGTGATGCTTCCTTCCTCACAAAATTTTACTAGACTCAGTTCTTTCAGAAGTCAAGCTGAAAGAAATACTTCTTGGCGTTACAGGTAACTCAGCAGTAAGAGACAAATTAATTTTCAAAACGAAAGCATGAACACCACCAAACAGAGGCTTAGGTGTCTCTCTGTCTGAAAGCTCGTATTGAGTAACGTCGCATTGAGTAGATTGTGGAACTGGGGCTCGTGTTGTCCTGAGAACTGTGAACTAAAGTCTCTGATCTTTTTCCCCCTTCACACCCTGAAGGCAAGTAGCGGGTCTGAGAGTGGGAGCCCAAAGAGAAGAGGCCAGAGGCAGCTGAAAAAACAGTAAGTCTCCCCTGGGGCGGTCCTCGCCTGGGGCATTGGCACGTGCGGCTGTCTCTGGGCCTGCCTGCCTTGTGTCTGCAGTGCGTCCTGGGCCTCAGCGTCCGCTTCTGTCTCTTGCTATCTTGGCTTCCTGTCTGTCTGAGTCTGCTGCAGCAGCAGTGGCTTTTGAAGTTTTTAGTTTTTCAAATGTTAAACGTTGAGCTGCTTTTCAGGGCACACCACAGCTATTCCATCTGATTTGCCCTATCAGCCCCATTATTATTTTTTTTTTCTTAAAAATGTGCACAAATCCCATACACACAGGCATTTGGTGTTCTGTTGCAGTTGAGGAGCACATTTAGATGGGCTGTGTTTCCTGTTCGTTTGTTTTCTGTGCTGGCGTGATAAAATTACAGTGATTGGACACCATTTTAATAGGAAATACCTTATTGTGTCCGTGTGGCTTCACTGTTGGTAGTTCCTAAGCAAGAAACTTTTAATTCATGAGGTTAATGTGAAATTCCTTTATGATACGGATTAAATATTTGTTATTGTGAAACTTAAAAAATTCTACTTATGGTAAAAAAAAATTAGACTTTTTTTTGAGAAATAGTTAAACCTTTATGGGGTGGAATGTATGAATCCCTTTGACAAATAGAATTCTACAGCCTGTCTTCTCAGAAAAATACTCAAAACGCTGCACACAAATTTAGGGGTTTCTCATGGTAAACGGTTGTCTTTGGCTCTTGTTGAGAGTCCCAGTTATATCTTCTCTGTTTTAAAGTATTAGTAATCCTTAACTTGGGCTTCCCTAGAAGCTCAGCTGGTAAAGAATCCGCCTGCAATGCAGAAGACCCCAGTTCAGTTCCTGGGTCAGGAAGATCCCCTGGAGAAGGGATAGGCTACCTGCTCCAGTATTCATGGGCTTCCCTGGTGGCTCAGACAGTAAAGAATCCGCAATCCATCTGCAATGTGGGAGACCTGAGTTTGAGCCCTGGGTTGGGAAGATCTCCTGGAGGAGGGCATGGCAACCCGCTCCAGTATTTTGGCCTGGAGAATTCCATGGACAGAGTAGCCTGGTGGGCTATACAATCCATTGGGTCGCAAAGAGTCAGACACGACTGAGTGACTAAGCACAGCATAATTCTCAAGTATTTGGCCTGAGGCACAGTAATGAGGGTCTTTAAATTTCCCCATCTCTAAAATAGGGTAATACTTATTCTGGTTAACTTAACATGGTTATTAGAAACTATGCTAAGAAAAGTCATAGTATTTAATTTTGCCCTGCCCAGAGGGCATACGATTTTCATTTGTGTTTTAAATATTTCATTAGAGTTGGAGAAATGATAACTGTAGGCAGGCCCCTGCTTCATGGCAGCTGAGAAGGCTCTGGTCCTTCTCATCCCAGGGCCTGCTCAGGCGATCTCAGTTTCCCAGGCTAAAGGTTTTGGAGGCTTTTTGGGAAGTTCATGTGTTTTTTCCTCCACCGTCTGGCTACATTCTGCTGGTCCATTGGCAGGAATCTAAATGTACTGTAATTGAAAACCTAAACTCCTAATTTTTTTTTTTTTGGCCACTGTACATGTGGGATGTTAGTTCCCTGACCAGGGATTGAACCTGTCATCACTGGAGTGGGAGCGCAGAGTCTTGACCACTGAACCACTAGGGGAAGTCCCTGCACACCTCATTTATGTAACTTTATTTGGGTGTGAGAATCCCTTCTGCTTTCAGCCCCTGTGTAATACATCAGACTTGCTATTTTGACTCATTTCTGTATTTGCTTTTCCCTCTCCTTTCAATCCTGAGAGCTCTCCAAAGTAGGCAACTCTCAGAGGCACTTGTGACTGTTCTTTGCCCGAGTAGAACCTTTCCACTCCTGATCGGGGAGGGGGAGAGGGAGTGTCTTCTGTGAGGCTGCTTGTCTACTTCTGGGCTCTTCCTTAGGAACTTAGCATAAGCGGAGGTTCTCCTCATGCCTGCTTGTCTGGGTGCTGGGCTGGCCTCATGCCGTGCCCTCCTCTGGGCAGCTGGAGGGCACTGGGGCTTGTGGAGAGCTCTTCTCCTGAGTCAGTTTGGTTAGTAACATGGATTAGGGGAGGTCCTGCAGCTGCTGAGACTCAGGTCGTGAGAGACTTGCACTGCCGGGCCCTCTGATCTCAGCAAGGATGACAACCTAGCGTGTGCTCACATGGGCTTCAGAACTGAGCGAGATGCGCTCAGAGGAGTGGGCATTGTGAAATATTAGCACAGGGCAGTGTTTTTCCAAAACACTGCAGATTGTCTCACAGATTTTAAAGTTTTTAAAAGGAACCATTTTTTAAACATTTTTGGGGGGATTAATTTCAAAGAGTTGAAAAACTTTAAGGGTAAGAGCAGTACAAGGAATGCCTGTATACTGAAATTCGCCGCTGTGTACCGTTTTTGCCCCATTTGCTTTATCGTTGTGAGAGTTCTCTTTATATATATTTATGTATAACACAAGGTAATATTTTTTTGAGCCATTTCAGACTAAGATGCATACAGCATGGTCTTTAACCCCTAAATACTAAGTGTGTATTTTCTAAGAATAAGGATATTCTCTTTTGTAAGCAAAATACCATTTTAAGGTAAATAGATTTAACATTGCTACAATACCATTGTCTAATTTGGATTCCAGTTTGGTCATTCAACTCAACAATGTCGTTTATAATATTTTTCCATCTGCAGTACAGAATCCAGTCTCAGGTTAAATTAGATGTCAGCTTTCATTAGTCTGGAGCACTTTCACAGACTTTCTTTGCTTTTGTGACATTGACACTTTGAGGACTACAGTCTTAGAAGGGACTAACTCTGCTGGAGTCATGTGAGTTAGCATTTTAANAAGAGACAGAGTCTGGAGCACTTTCACAGACTTTCTTTGCTTTTGTGACATTGACACTTTGAGGACTACAGTCTTAGAAGGGACTAACTCTGCTGGAGTCATGTGAGTTAGCATTTTAAAAGCTTAGAGGAGGAAAACATTTTTTAATTAATTGGTAATTCTTTATGGTCCAACTCTCACTTCTATACGTGTTTACTGGAAAAACCATAGCTTTGACCCTATGGACCTTTGTTGTCAGAGAGGTGTCTCTGCTTTCTAATGCTCTGTCTAGGTTTGTCATAGCTTTTCTTCCAAAGAGCAAGCATCTTTTAATTGCATGGCTGCAGTCACTGTCCGCAGTGATTTTGGAGCCCAAGGGAAAAAAAATGTCGCTGCTTCCACCTTTTTCCCATCTATTTGCCGTGAAGTGATGGGACTGGAAGCTATGATATTGGCTTTTGAACGTTGAGTTTTAAGCCAGCTTTTTCACTCTCTTTTACTTTCATTAAGAAGCGCTTTAGTTCTTTTTTGCTTTCTGCCATTGGAGTAGTATCATCTGTATATCTGAGGTTGTTGATATTTCTCCCAGCAGTCTTGATTCCACCTTGTGATTAATCCAGTCTGACATTTGTCATGATGTACTCTGCAGAGAAGTTAAATAAGCAGGGTGACAACATGTAACCAACATACTCCTTTCCCAAGTTTGAAGCAGTCCGTTTCTCCATATCCAGTTCTAACTTGCTTCTTGACCTGCATACAGGTTTCTCAGGAGGTAGATGAGGCAGTCCCTATTCATGCTGTCCCAATTTGTGAAATGTTGGGTAGGATTTCTGCTGACTCATTGCAGTCCCAGTAGGGTTCAGCTCCACTGAACTGTGGTCCTAGAGCCCTCTTCCACCTGGAATTTAAACATGATTTTGCCTGTAGTCATTTGCAGTTGTTCTCCTGAGGTTATAGCTGAGGTTATAGTTGTCTCTTGCTTCGCTGCGCTGTACAGTGGCAGTCTGCCACAGTCCCGTGACACGGCAGAAGAGAGTCCTTGGTAGAGCAGACTCACCCTCTTCAGTGAGGCTTGCTTCTGAGCACCATCCTTTTTGGGGAATTCGACTGAAAATCAGTGATGGTGAAGCAGATGGTTCCCTGTTTTCCTTATCTGCCTTCTAAAGTGGAGGAGAAAGGAGTTCCCTTCTTTGAGCTCTTAAAGAGACAGTTAATTAGGAAGCCTCAGTGGCTCTTGGCCAAATTTTAGGCTTATTTTATTTTAAAATGGCTTTTGTTCATTCCCTTCTTTATAGTTGTTTAGATTTGATTTTTCCCAGTAGAGAAAAAAGGAATCCACGTTTTCCCAGTAAAGAAAGAAAACCATACCTAGTTAACTTGCATTCTGACTTTTTCCTATCTATTTATATGGCCTTGAGGCCTCAGTGGTCAAATCTTGGTATTTTTTTCCCCCAGTTCCCAAAATTTTGGCCAAAGTTCCATTGATTCCCATTTAGGGAATCCCACTGGTAGCTTCTTAGAACTGGATCTTGCAATTCAAGTCTCCTTTAAGATGAAAAATATTTTAATCATGATCTCATATTTGAGACTTCTCTTTGTAGCCCAGCTTATAATGTATGGCTTAGTCAGGGAGTCTTACTCATACAGTCCACATTATTTGAGAAGCCAGCAAACTCTAGGGGTGGACGTTGGTTTCACCTGTTGGAGAGCCAGGGTGGGGGCAATAATCTTTTAGTAATTGATTTGCCCTTTTTACTTCACTTCTTATATAGAATTAACAGTATTGCTGGTCCTAACTTGCCCCCTCCCCTGCCATTCTTGAAAATTAAAATGAAATTTGAAATAATCCACCAATTTCAGATACATATACACAAAACTCCTTTCAACCTTTTAAGCCTCTTAGCTGTTCAGCTCCTCCTGGAATGGTCTTCAGTGGGTTCTGTTGAGAGTAGCAGAAATGTGGGTTTGACATATACCAAACAGCTTGTTCCCACTGGGCTTGATTTTCCCTCTGTATGGGAAGAGGACTTTGGACCTGTTGATTGGCTAATTTTTTGTACCTTCTCATATTGGAAGATTTGAAGTCCTCTTGGTTATCTGTATATCTACAAATCTGCAGTTTAACTGGAAAACTCTCAACATCCATTCTCTCAGTGTCTACTGCCACTTTAGTTTCTAAAATTGTTGAAATGGACCTCATGGACCTCGTTAGCTACTCTGATATAACAGTCTCAGTTCCTGGCAGAGTTATAGAAATTACAAATAACACTTGATTGTAGATCTTTCTCATCTCATCTGCTCTCCGTTAGGTCTTATGTGTATGTTCTTTCACAAGCTTGTTTCCTGTGAAACCACTACTCTCCAGTTTGTGTAAGCTCCTTCTAAGGGATAAATAAACTGTTCTAGTCTTGGCCAAGGAAGGCTAGATCCTTAGGTGTGAATCTCCCCATTGCTGGAGACATCTTTTTTCCTCCTGGCCATCACCATCTATTCCTTGGATCCTTTAGAACACATTTATTGTATGAGGCTCTAGGAAAAGAGAATAAGGTGGGTGCCCAAAGTATGGTTTGGTTTAAAGAGGGAGGGATGGATATTAGGTGATAATAGCAGACCTTAATATTTTACCAGTCACTGTCCATAAGCACCCTACCTGTCTGGCAGACTGATGGGATTCATTCTTTGTATCTTTATTTAACAAAGATGTTATCTCCACTTGCCTGCCTTTGTGCCAGTAGAACTTGAGTAATGTGTGTGGAAGTGCTCTATGATCTTTTCATGGAAAGCTTGGGAACATTTTCTTTCCTGGTGTTTCTGCTGAATCAAGTGTAGGACTGTTTAGAAAGGTTCTTCCACTATTACTTTGACTTATTTTCCCATGAAGGATATTGACTTGAGGCCCGCGTCCCTCGAGGCGGGCGGCGGGACGGAGCTGCGCAATAGGATCTGAATCTTCGCGGTCAGCTGCTTCTTTGCGGGCCCCGCCGCAGCCGACCCGGCTCCTCGGTGGAGAGAAGATGGGTGGGCCGGAACAGCGCCATCGCTGCCGGCGTGTGCGGGGCCCTTTTCATCGGTTACTGCATTTACTTCGACTGCAAGAGACGGAGTGACCCCAACTTCAAGAACAGGCTGCGAGAACGAAGAAACAAACAAAAGCTTGCCAAGGAGAGAGCTGGGCTTTCCAAGTTGCCTGACCTTAAAGATGCTGAAGCCGTTCAGAAATTTTTTGTAGAAGAAATACAGATTGGTGAAGAATTACTAGCTCCAGGTGAATATGAGAAGGGCGTGGACCGTCTGACAAACGCAGTTGCTGTGTGTGGACAGCCGCAGCAGTTGCTGCAAGTGTTGCAGCAGACTCTTCCACCACCTGTGATCCAGATGCTTCTGACTAAGCTCCCAACAGTTAGGGAACTGTAAGTGCTCAGAGCTTGGCTGAAGATGACGTGGAGTGAGAAACAAATGTCGACATAATGATCTCAATTAAAACATATTTTAAAAATCTTAACTCAGAAGATGATCAGCTCTGGGGGAGTAAGGGCAGATAAGTTTGTTACGGACTGTCCTCCACAGTGAAGTCTACCAAAGTTAATTTTTATTTTTACTTTGTGTAGATCCATTTGTCTTTTATTTATTTTTCCCAGCGAAAAGTGTATTTTGATAGAGAGCTTTTCATTTTATAAATACACTATGAATTACTGAAATATGCATTTTGTTTATTCCTAAAATGTGTAATTAGAATGTACATATAACATCCCATTACATTAAAAATACCCAGTGCTCGGTTTTGAAAGGCCCCCAAAATATAGAAGAAAACTGAAAAATATACTTATTTTGCTCTACATCAGAAAGTTGGCTGGAAACTTGTGTTGATCAAAACTGAGCATTAAAATAAGATTATTTCTTTCCATTTAATCTCTTAAATATGTGTAATGTGCTGCTGTGCTATAATAACAACTTCACCCCTCCCTTGAAATGTTTTCTTTAAATCAGTGGGTTTGATGTATTCTGGATATTTATTTCCTTGTATTTTAGATACATGTAGTTGCGGATAGCACCAGGAATTAGATGTCTATTCATTCTTAATCTTGCTGAGTAAGCTTTACCAGTTAGTGTCTGCCCACTTGCCTCTATATGTAAACTGAGGAAATGGGTCTGCTAATTTAGCTTCTAATTCCTTTGGTTCTGTGCAGCATTTTCAAATCCCTCTTTCTGAGGGAAATACCTGTTTGGGCAGCCAGCCCTTGCATTTTTTTATACTCTGAATTTTGCATGCTTGCCTGACTTAGTATTTTTGAATCGGTTTTTTAAAAGGTGTAACGTGTTGATTTTCACAGAAATCATGGTTCTGTCACTACTTTGGTAAATTAACCTGAAACGTAACCTTCACGGTAACTGGGGCGATATGCTTGTAAAAGTGTTTGTTCCCTTTTGCTTTTATCCTCAGTGCACCTCCTTAATCCCCTACCAACCCTTATTTTGTATGAGAATAAGGTGTAACTTTGTGGCTAAAGACCTGAATGAAGATAATGGCACCTTTTATTCTCTAAATAGTGACATATTATCTGCAGCCACAGATTAAATATCAGACCTAAGAATAAAGATCCTTGGTACTTGGAAAAAAAAAAAGAATATTGACTTGACTTTGCAATTTGACAGCAGTTGTCTTTTATATAACCTTATTTTCTATACAGAGACCCAAAGGCACATGGTAATTGTTTTCTTTAGAGAGAAACTCTAAACCCAAGTTCTTGCCTGTTGAGTTTTTTGTTTCCCTAGAAGTTTCATGACCAGTTGCTATTGTGTGTGTTCCTTCCTTCTTCAATGCAGGTGGGAAATGAGCTGAGTTCCTGTGATTTGTTTTTTGGTCTTCAAGTAAACTTGAGAACCNGAAAAAAAAAAAGAATATTGACTTGACTTTGCAATTTGACAGCAGTTGTCTTTTATATAACCTTATTTTCTATACAGAGACCCAAAGGCACATGGTAATTGTTTTCTTTAGAGAGAAACTCTAAACCCAAGTTCTTGCCTGTTGAGTTTTTTGTTTCCCTAGAAGTTTCATGACCAGTTGCTATTGTGTGTGTTCCTTCCTTCTTCAATGCAGGTGGGAAATGAGCTGAGTTCCTGTGATTTGTTTTTTGGTCTTCAAGTAAACTTGAGAACCTGCTGGGGGAGAGCAGGGCACCTGTAGGGGTGGCTCTCTCATGTCACCTGTTATCTTGACGACCAGATGAACACCTGCTGGATTTAGTGATGATTAAAACTACTTAATTAGCTGGACAGGTTAATTAGTAGGTGATAGGTTTATCATTAATAACATAATTTTAGGGGTTGTTTAATCAACATATTCTGAAGATAGCTAGTGTAGTACTCAGAGAACTCTCTCAATAGTGTCAGCATCATCTGAATTTGGTAACATTCAGATTTTTAGGCCTCACATTAGACATCCAGAATAAAAAACTGGCTGTGGCCTAGAAAACTCTTTCAGCAAATCCTTTATATAGTTTAGATCCATACTAAAATTTGAAAACATCTGATCTAGTATATATTATACTTCAGTCTGGTCAATGATAATAGTAAATAAAAATAAAATATTAGAGAATTGGCAACTTTTTTTTTCTTTCAGAACAAATAGTTAAAAAAAAATACAGTCTTAGCTTCATCATTTATTTTGATACCAGATACAAAATAGGAATAGATATTACATATCGCAGAAAGGAGCCCAACCAAAATTTGGAGCTAAAACAAAATCTTTTAGCATAATATCTAAAATATATGTGTTCTGCCTTTTTTGGCTCTTCTGCTTCAAATTGGTTTTGTCAGATTCTTCAAGTGAAACGATCTTGAGGAACTCTTTTAGAAAAAAAAAAAATTTTGCTTTGCTTTTGATCACAGAGAAAAATGGAAACGGGAGCTCTCAGAAGATGAACAGGAACAAGGCTCCAGTGCAGAGAGCGAACCAGAGCAAACAGTGAAAGCCAGAAGACCTGTCCCCGGAAGGTGCAGTGTGTGCTTGAGCGTCTCTGCCTCTGGCTGAGCTTGGTCTGTGTTAGGTTGAGGACGATGGTGCAGTGCTGGCACGAGGGCCTCAGGTGATGAGCTGCAGTGTGTTGTGACTCTGGATTCCGAATGCCTGATTAACTTCTTGCTCATCTGCATCGTTAGCAAGTAATTAGATGACTGAGCTGCTGTGGATTTTGTGTGTTTGCACTGTACATAGCTAGAGAGTGAATCTTGGTGTTTCATATTCCAGGTGGACTGGTTATGAGGAACAAATATATCTTCCACTCTTAAAAAAAGCTCTCTGTGTATTTGACCAGGGCACAGGTTCTTTTGGGGAGAACTAATTTTTCCTACGTTTAATTGGCTGATTGAAACATACTCGACTGTTTATTACCTTGTTTGTACAATCTATAGGACATTAAGCAAAGAATCTGTCCGGAGATGGAAATAGGTGGAGGCAGAGGAAACTGGTAATTTCTGATCAGACAGATGGGAACAAAAGGTACTGGTGATGCGGGGAGGAAGACAGGAGGCAATGAGGCCCCAGGAAGATTTTTCTCCTTGCAGTGTTAGAAGGGGTTGGCATATGTTGTCTTTGGGCAAATNTTATGTGGCCTGTGAGCTCAATATAGCTTGTTTTTAAAAAGTTTTTTTGATGTGGACCAGTTTTAAAGTCTTTATTGAATTTGTTACAACATTGCTTCTGTTTTAAGCTTTGGTATTTTTTGACCACTAGGCATGTGGAATCCTAGCTCCCTAACCAGGGTTCTGCATTGGAAGGCAAAGTCCAACCCTTGGACTACTGGAGAAGTCCCTCAATATAGCTTGTGGTGAACATTTGTAGTTTTGTGGTAAGGAACACTAAATTTGAACCCTAATTAAGTGAAATGCTATCATCTTTTCAAAAAGAATTCTGTTCTTCTCATTAGTAGATGTTGTATCACAAAAAATACACTTGATCATTATTATTTTATTTTGAGTTTTTTCAGTAAGATATTTGTTGAAATTTATTTTCTCTTATTAGGTAAGTACCTACGTGGTAGCCTCAACTTTGCCTCTTGTCTGAGAAAGTAAAACATACTTATCTTCTGGCCATTTACAGCAGAAATACTTGTCTGTCCATGGCTTAGGATGTTGTCCCTGCCCCCTCCCCCACCCCCCCGTAGGGAGATTGATGAGTGTTGTCTCCTTCCATCTGAGTCTCAGCGCTCAGCCCTGGAGCCCACTCTGGGCCTGTCTTCTAGATTTTGCCCATCTTTTATTGACCCTTTGGCCACCTGTCCGTGCAGTGTTGGTTACATCAAGTATGAGAGAAAGAGACGGATGGCTGTGACTGAGTTTACGTCCCCGTCTTTCTCCTCTCACCTTTGGCCGCTGCTGGAGTACGTGATTTCCTTGTGAGAGCTCCTAGTCTGTAGCTCTCAGTCTGGGCTGCAGGGGAGTTGCCGCCTGCAGAGGGCCGACTCCTCAGCTGTGCCCCTGGTCTGGGCTGCAAGGGAGGTGCCGCCTGCAGAGGGCCGACTCCTCAGCTGTGCCCCTGGTCTGTGGCAGGGGAGGTGCCGCCTGCAGAGGGCCGACTCCTCAGCTGTGCCCCTGGTCTGGGCTGCAGGGGAGGCGCTGCCTGATGAGGGCCGACTCCTCAGCTGTGCCCGTGGTCTGTGGCAGGGCACAGTCTCTCAGGTGGTCTCCAAGGTGTCTTACGTACATGGAAGAAAAAACATGTGTAGTTATTTCTTGTCCTTTACTTCTTTATACAGGTGATAACATTCCATGCACCTTCTGCGTTTTTCTTTCATTATCTCGCTTGGAAATCTTCCCTTACCAACGCACAGAAAACTCCTCCCTCCATTGTGTTTTATGGTCTCATGGTATTCTGTTTTCAGACTCTGATGCTGGGAAAGATTGAAGGCAAAAGGAGAATGGGATGACAGAGGATGAGATGGTTAGATAGCATCACTAATTTAAGGGACATGAATTTGAGCAAACTCCAGGAGATAACTGGAAGACAGAGGAGCCTGGTGTGCTGCAGTCCATGGGATGCAGAAAAGTCAGGCGTAACTTAGTGACTGAACAACAGTAACAAGTATTCTGTTTATTGATCTAGTTCCCACTTGATGACCATTCAGTTTTTCTGATCTTTTGTTACTGCAAATACCACAGTGAATAGTTTACTGTGCCTGTATCAGTTTATATCTGTTTGTATCTTTTATTTATTCCCAGAAGTAAAATGGTTACATTAGGAACTTTGGTAGATAGTTCCAGATTGCCCAGAAAAGAGCTGCCGTCAGCAACAGGCTATGTGTGTGTCATTGTGGTCATTGTGTGTGTGTGTGTGTGTGTGTGTGTCAGGTGGTCCTCAGGAGCACTGGAGGGTCGTTGCCCGAGAACCCACAGTGCGGTCCTCCCTTCATCCTTGCCAGGGATGGGTCCCAGGATCCTTGTGTTAAATAAATGCCAGAATCTGCGGATGCTCAGGTCCCTTCCTTATGTGAAATGCTGTGCTGTCGTATTTCCGTGTAGACTGGGCCTCTCCTCCTCCCGTGTGCTTTTAGTCATCTGTTGATTACTTTTAATACCTGCTGCAATGTTAACACTATGTAAACCGCGGCAAATGGTCAGCAGTTTCAAAATTTGCATTTGAGAACTTTGTGGACTTTCTTCCCCCCAGATAAGTGTTTGATCCCTGGTTGGTTAAGTCCGAGGATGTGGAACCTGCTGTTAAGTGGGCCGACGGTGTCTCCTCTAAATGGCTGGAGGGTCTCAGCAGTGGAACCATTTTCAAGTTCCTGGTGAAGCGGGTTTCTCATGAGCTAGAATCTCATGGAGCAGGGCCTAGGAACATTCATGTCTTAACATTCCCTTGGTTAATCTCTACGGTGAGCCCTGCTCTGGGAAGTACAGGTATATAGATTTGAAGTAGACACCAAATGATGAAATAAGGACTTGGCCATTTTTCCTTTTCTCACTTTAGAACAGTGCCCAAGCCTCGTGTTAAAAAGCAACCTAAGACTCAGCGTGGAAAGAGGAAAAAGCAAGATTCTTCTGATGATGAGGATGAAGATGATGAAGCTCCCAAAAGGCAGACGCGTCGCAGAGCAGCTAAAAATGTGAGGTAGGTGATGTCCCGGAGGGGTTTCATTAGTGAGAGGAAGGGGCATAGTGCAACTGGCTAGAGCTTGCTGTTAATAAGTCCAGGATCAGGCATTTGACAGCTGAAAATAATGACCTGTGTCTTGAGATTGTATTCAGAAAGCTTCTTTCAAAAAGAATGGTCCTGGCCAATAGGAAAATGGAAATAATCGTGATAAATCATATCAAGCCTTCATCCCTATGAAGAGAACTACTTCAAGTTCACGTTTCCTTGAGTGGTAGTGACATTATCTTCATTTCATACCATTCTTTGGGGCTTCCCTGGCAGTCCAGTGATTGAGACCCCATGCTTCTCTTGCATGGGGTACGGGTTCAATCCCTGGTTGGGGAAATAAGGTCCCACATGCCCTGTAGTTTGGCCAAGAAAATAACAAAAATAAAGGTAATAGCACTGTTTTTTAGGAAAGACATTTGGATTGCAGTCTTACTTTTGAATTGCACTTTCAAACAGATAGATTTCTTTGAGTTTCAGCTTATATAGTGTTGGGCTTCCCTTGTAGCTCAGCTGGTAAAGAATCTGCCTGCAATGTGGAAGATCTGAGTTTGATCCCTGGGTTGGGAAGATCCCCTGTTGAAAGAAAAGGCTACCCACTCCAGTGTTTGGCCTGGAGAATTCCCTGGACTGTATAGTCCATGGGGTCGCAAGTAATTGGATACGATTGAGCGACTTTCACTTTCTTTATATAATGTTACTTGGATGTTATAATCTTAACAAGGTTATGATAGTGTATGAATAATGACTAGAAAATGAAATCAAGGAATAGATACAAAACGTACATATTTTACTTTATGCCAGTCAGAGGGCATTTAATTTCATTTTAGAGGGTACATAGTTTGCTTTTGGTCTACTTAAAGATGGTGAAACTGAATCCTGAAGTTGTTAATAACCTGTTAAGTGAATCCAGTTAATAATTTGAAAGCTAAGATTAGGCTTAGAATATATTAACATGTAGCTTAGCACTTTTTCCTCCTACAGCTAGCTGTACTGCATCCAGCATTATGTTCTTCTCTTTTGTAACTCCCAAACCCTTCATTGTTAATATAATATATGGTGGAAGGTTATGTTTTAATATTGTTAGTACCAGGAAGCATGGTCAGTGACTTGAAGACTTAAATTTCATATTCTTGTTATTGGGAGACAAAATGCAGGGTTGATGCGTTAATCTTAGAACCAGTTTTTTCATTATGCACTTTCTTTCTTCGTAGTTGTTTCCTTGTTTATACATAATAATGATGTCATTAAAAAATGAAAACATAAGAATGTAGTTTTCTGTGTCTTGCTTACAAAAATCACTTGAGTTAGCCTTCCTGCCGCTATCTATGAACATGCAGTAATACTTTAAGCAGGAACAAAAAATGAACTTTGAGCCCACTTGATCGTGGCTGATCTGCAAAACACCATGTTGAAGCCAAAAGGGTTGTCCGAATGAACTTAACGAATGGTGATTTTGGATCTGAAAAGATAGTTTCTTATTTATTCGGCATTATTCCTCATACAGTTATAAAGAAGACGACGACTTTGAGACCGACTCAGATGACCTCATTGAAATGACTGGAGAAGGAGTTGATGAACAGCAGGATAATAGTGAAACTATTGAAAAGGTCTTAGATTCAAGGCTGGGAAAGAAAGGAGGTATGCAAAGACAGTGCTTCATTCTTGCTATAGGTGGCAACAAGTGTTAGGGCAGGGAATGCAAATGTTTAAGTAGGAATGGATTTAAGGATGGCTGGCCTTGGGCACAGGAACGGCTTCGTTTTTTCTGACTTTCCTCACTCCGCCTGTGGCCAGGGGCCCTTCCCTGTGGCCTCTGCTTTTAGCTCCTGAGTTCCTTCTGCTGCTCTTCTGTGTCTGCCTGAATGCTGCTGCTTCCTTGTCTGTCTCCTTAGCCTGCTTCTTGAGTTGCTTCAGGGGCTTCTTGCCACCTGTGCGGCTAGACGTGGTTCCTGCTGCCACTTCCCTGCCATTGGAAGCTGGCAGATCACTTTTTCTTTCTGCTCAGAAGGCCCAAATTTTATGTATTTAGCCTGAGTTAGTAGGGACCAAAACAGAAGGGTGTTGCTGCTCCATTTTTACTGTTTGAACACAAAGATTTCTTTGATTTCACCAGCAAATTTTAGAATGTTTAAATGGGAAAAATTGGCTTTGCATCTTGAAAACATTTGAAATTGCTGGGCATGTTCCTTCTGTATTGTTTGTGAATTTCTGCATATTTGAAGATAAAGGAACTTCATCCGAAAAGAGACTCTTGAGACAGCTGTGTGTTGGGAAGCTTTTCAGGGTCTGGTTTCATAGGCCTGTTAAAGTCTAACCGAATCTTTCTGTAGCCACTGGAGCTTCTACCACCGTATACGCAGTCGAAGCTAATGGAGACCCTAGTGGCGACTTTGACCCTGAGAAGGATGGAGGCGAAGTCCAGTACCTCATCAAGTGGAAGGGCTGGTCATATATCCACAGCACATGGGAGAGTGAAGAATCCTTACAGCAACAGAAAGTGAAGGGTCTAAAAAAACTAGAGAACTTCAAGAAGAAAGAGGATGAAATCAAGCAATGGTACATTACCTTTCCTAGATAAAAGAAATACGTTTGCAGCCTGGGGGAAGGGAGAGTTTTTAAATAGTGGAGAACGTGACTGTCTCGAATATCAAATTCTGCCTCTGTCACCTGAATGAATGTGGAGGCATCCATGGTTACCTTTTATAAAACTGTGACCTGAAGATAATACATATTTTTATGTGTAGCCAGGAAGTCTGTAGAATTTAATAATAACAACTAGTTTATGGGGCATTTTTCAGACCTAATCTAGTCGTCAGTCCTCACAGTAAGCCTGTGAGGTTTGTACAGAGTGTTATTTGTTGGCAGAGTGAGCTGTAGAGCAGCTCTGCGGGCCCCGGACCGAGACTCCCACAGCCTGAGTCCAAGGCTCAAGTCCTTAAGCACCTTGTTACTTTCTCTGGTTGTGCTGGCATAGCCTGAATGTCAGGAGTTTAGTGTTCTAGAACTCTCTGGGATATGATATACTTAAAACTGATCTTGGTTTTACAGTTTACAGAAATGATGTGACAGGAAGTTCTGAAACTGTGATCACCTTGTGGTTTTTAGCTTACTTACAGCTCTGAACATGTCAAGTTGTACGAGAAACGTGGGGCCACAATACCCACACCCCTAAACTGATAATAAGAAGTGTAAGTTCCCCCTGGAGACACATGCTTCAGTATCATGTGATCAGTTATTTAGTGTTAGGAATAGGGACAAATGGGTTCCAATTCCTGTTTTATTACTGTGCAGGATATGCTATTTCAGTAAATCAGATACTTTTTTTCTTTGAGTCGAAAATGAAAATATATATCTCTGAGGTATGGGTAGTTTGTAAAACAGTTATTAGAATTTAGAAAGTCCTTGAAAGTTACAGTAGTTAATTTCAAGTTGCTGGTGGTGTTTTATAACTGAGAATAATTGGTTTTCTAAAAATGTCAACATTTAATCACTCCTAAAGTCCACCATCTATGAAAAAAAGACATCTTTTCTTATAAATCTGAGTTTTATTGGCCTTGTCTGTTAAGATATATGAATTTATCACAGATCACATGAATTCATCACACAAAATAGTTATTTTTAGGTTTCTTTATAAACAGGCCACATCAGCAGGAACAACTGGTGTGTCCTTTAAGTCTGAGGTTTCAGTGCTTTTTACAAGTCTTACATGCTTTTCTTAAAATCTCTGGCCTAATTATCAGTCCAAGATTACTAAAGGGACATATGAAAGTGGAGACTAAGCTTTTTTCCTTGTTCTGACTTTGCATGGATAGATGAGTATGGATTCTCCAGATCTTATTAGTATCTACTTTTCCTGTTTGACTTCTGGCCAGGTTAGGGAAGGTTTCTCCTGAAGATGTGGAATATTTCAACTGCCAACAAGAGCTGGCCTCGGAGCTGAACAAACAGTATCAGATCGTAGAAAGAGTAATAGGTAAGTACCTGGAAACTCATTTAAGCAGTGTTGGAGTTCCAGAAATAAAGGAACTTTCTTTTTTGGGAGTAATGTATAGATATTAAAGAATGCATTTTTGCAGGTGTAATTTTGGAGAACAGTCAGATGGCTAGATTTATTTTGAAGGAAAAGCTAACAAGACTTGCTGGTAGATTTGGAGATGGGGAAAGACAGAAGTGGCAAGGGTGGTGTCAGTGTTCTTGACCTGAGCAAACAGGAGGTTGGAGGCACCATTTACGGAAATTGCAAGGTTAAGGGAAGAGAAATCAAGAGCTTAGTTTGTCAGTTTGATACGCTTCACAGTCATCTAAGTGGATAGTATTGTGAAGGCTGTAGAGTATGTGAATCTGGAGTTAGAACTCAATCTTAGCTAGAGATTGAAACTTGAGAATTTATCTGTGTGTAGATAGTATTTAAATCCTAAGGTTTAATGAGATCATCAAGAAATGTATACATGGTGAGAGCAGAAGTCTGAGGGCATTCCAGCTTTTGGAAGTCGCGAAGAAACCAGCAGAGGAGAGTGAGAAAGGCCCGCCAATGAGGTGGCAGCCAGGGGGTAGGCGTGCCAGGCACCAGGTTATGCGTGTGGCTCGGGCAGCAGGTGGGGTTGCCAGTCAGGGAGGACTGGGGCTTGGTCCTTCAGCTCAGCAGTAGGCCTGGCCTGGGGGCATGAATCCATGGGTTGGTGGGGCTGCAGGTGGGTGTGGGGAGACACAGAAATGGGGCCAGACTGGGTCGTGAGAACAACACGGCTGTCTCTTTTTAATTTTTTTAGGATGTGAGATAGTAAAGTATATTTGTACTCTTCCTCACAGGACCTGAAATGTCACTGTTTTCTTGGTCTTGGTGATAACTTACCTAATTTTTCATTTATTTAGCTGTGAAGACAAGCAAATCTACACTTGGTCAGACAGACTTTCCAGGTAAGTGAGAGATCTTGTTTATAAATATTGTCTAAGAGCAGCTCATGTTTTGCCACGTGGTGTTGCCTTGGGTACACATAAAACAGAATGTCACCCCTCTCCTTTAATTGGCAGTTGCTGATCTGTAAATTTTTGTATGTGAAATAGCTCACAGCCGGAAGCCGGCCCCTTCCAACGAACCTGAGTATCTGTGCAAGTGGATGGGACTGCCCTATTCAGAGTGCAGCTGGGAAGACGAAGCCCTGATTGGAAAGAAATTCCAGAGCTGCATCGACAGCTTCCACAGTCGCAACAACTCAAAAACCATCCCCACAAGAGAATGCAAGGTGTGCTGACTGCTGGCTTTTGAGTTTTCAGGGGAAAGGTGTATTGCTGAAAAGGTCTGGCCACACACATAGATGTTGGGAAGAGAAAAGACTACAGAAGTAAAGGACAGTTCTCATGTTGAAGTGGAAGAAGATGACCTAATCTTGGTATCAAAGGAAAACCATTAAAACAGGAGAGGAGGATATGTTGTATAACGGCTTTACTGACTCATTTCATCTTATTATTTATACAGTTAGACAGATCTACTTCAGAGATATTGTAGAGACTCCTTGAAAGAAGTGACGGGGAAGGGAGGTGACTCTGAATTCTACAAAAGACAAGGATCTGTACAGGCTCTCTTATTTGCTAGACTGGTTGTACAGATGCTTGTGTTTTGTTGGTATTTATTCCCTGTATAAAGTGGAATGCTTGGGTCCTCAGTAATAAAAGTATATGTAAGGCATGGCCTCTTTGTCCAAGAGGTTGTCTTCAGATTCAGGGCACCAAACCTGTCCCTGTAAAAAGCAGTGTGTCCATGGAGGTCAGTGAGTGTGACGACGTCCAGAGGCAGAAGCCAGTGAGCCACAGGCTTCGTTGAAGGGCTTTTAAAACTGAGGAAGCTGTGGCGCGTGAAGTGCCCTACCTTTGAAGGATAGATTGGAGCTGGTTAGACAAGATAAAAGGGGGCCCAGGTTATTGCCCTCTCATGAAAGATACTAAGAGAAAGATGTTCTTGTAATGTAGTTGGGAGACCACCAGGCCTCAGGGTTGGAAGAGGGAGGTGATATTGACAAATCAAAGTGTGTATGTATTGAATACCTTGAAGGATATGTAGACTCTATCCTGTGGGTATTGATAAGCCTACCCTCTTGAGCAGAGCAGCAGGCCAGAAACAGTATTTCATTTAGAAAGCTTAATCTAACAACTGTGTGTTGGAGACTCCAGAGTAAGTAGTTGTTAAAGCCAGAAGGTCCCACCAGGAAGATGTAGAATAAGCCCCTGAAGGGAGAGTTGGTATGAGGATGAGGGAAGTAGCAGCGGTTGAAGGGTCAGACGGGAGAAGCTTTGTGGGGAGACTTGGCGGGAGCGGACAGCTGCGAGTGAGGCATCTGATTCTATTGACTGCCAGCTGCTCACAAGAGGGGAGCTGAGACAAACACTAATTACCTTATCCAATACTTTAGTAGGATGACACTTCTTAATAGAGCACTCATTCCAGAGAGTGCTCATCTTCTGAGAAACGCTCCCTGCAGAAAAAGGCTTTTGTGGGCAAGTCCCTTTGGGACACACTCCTGAATGAGCTTCTCCTGCAAGCTCATGGCATCCACAAACGTGGTAGACTCTGGAAAGTCATGAGCCATGGGATGTATGTAACTTTTTAACCCAGTGTTTCCCAAACTGATTTGGCCGTAGAATCCACATTTTGTGCAAACCGTGGAGACATGGCTTTACTAGACTGCCACATCTTCACACCTCTGGAGGTGAGAGCAGCATCTTTGTCTTCAGGAAGCCAGGGTCACAGAGCTGGGGCTTGGGAGGTGGGCTGCATTTCACAATTTACAGACGCTGTTATGGTGGCATAGACAGACTTTCCCAGAGGCATTGTTTTGTGCTGTTTATAGAGTAAGGTAACGCCAAGAGGGAATAGGTGACTCACTGCCCCACTGCACAGATGATGTAGAGTAAGTGCTGTTTAATGATGTTCACAAACTTACTTCAGGAAAGAAGCAATAACTAACATAATCTCAGGCCGCAGTCTGGCTTTGGGGGTGTAAATGATGATGCAGGAACTCATGGTTGGTTGGATGTGGTTGGTGATAACAGATGTGAAATTTTAATTCTTATGCTTTAATGTAGCGTGCAGAAATCATGGCTAGCATTTTAACATATGAACAGAAAGAAAGTTTTCTTCACACCTGGTCTTTGTTCAATTCTGCATTTTAGGCCCTGAAGCAGAGACCACGATTTGTGGCTTTAAAGAAACAGCCAGCATATTTAGGAGGAGAAAACCTGGAGCTCCGAGATTATCAGCTGGAAGGTCTCAACTGGCTTGCTCACTCCTGGTGCAAGTACGTAGAAGACTATGTCTGATGTTTTCTCTACTGTTTCTGGCTGTTTAAGACTGTTAGACGCAAAGAACTCCTTTTTTTCCCTGCTTCAGGGTATCTTCCCAACCAAGGGATTGAACTTCGGTCTTCTGTGTGGCAGGCAGATCCTTTACCATCCTAGCCACCAGGGAAGCCCCATTATATATTGTTCTTTGTCACTATGTCGTTTCCAACTCTCTTGGGATACCATGGACTGTAGACCACCAGGCTCTCCTATTCATGGGATTTTCTAGAATACTGGAGTGGGTTGCCATTTCCTTCTCCCGGGGATCATCCTGTCCCAGAGATCGAAGCCATGTCTCCTGGGTCGGCAAGTGGATTCTTACCACTGAGCACAAGGGAAGTCCATTGTATATTATAGAAAAAAAATCGCGTGCGCGCGCACGTGTGTGTGTGTATGTGTGTGTGTCCCACTCCCCAATGTGTGTGTGTGTGTGTGTGTGTGTGTGTGTGTGTGTGTGTGTGTGTCCCACTCCCCAATTGCTATACAGGCCATCCCATTTAGAGAAAGTTTTCTGACAGTTGAAGTTGTGAAATTATCCTTCACTTTTTGTAATAAGATTACTATATTATAGAAAAAAAATCGTGTGTGTGTGTGTGTGTGTGTGTGTGTGTCCCACTCCCCAATTGCTATACAGGCCATCCCATTTAGAGAAAGTTTTCTGACAGTTGAAGTTGTGAAATTATCCTTCACTTTTTGTAATAAGATTACTATATTATAGAAAAAAAATCGTGTGTGTGTGTGTGTGTGTGTGTGTGTGTCCCACTCCCCAATTGCTATACAGGCCATCCCATTTAGAGAAAGTTTTCTGACAGTTGAAGTTGTGAAATTATCCTTCACTTTTTGTAATAAGATTACTATATTATAGAAAAAAAATCGTGTGTGTGTGTGTGTGTGTGTGTGTGTGTCCCACTCCCCAATTGCTATACAGGCCATCCCATTTAGAGAAAGTTTTCTGACAGTTGAAGTTGTGAAATTATCCTTCACTTTTTGTAATAAGATTACTATATTATAGAAAAAAAATCGTGTGTGTGTGTGTGTGTGTGTGTGTGTGTCCCACTCCCCAATTGCTATACAGGCCATCCCATTTAGAGAAAGTTTTCTGACAGTTGAAGTTGTGAAATTATCCTTCACTTTTTGTAATAAGATTACTATATTATAGAAAAAAAATCGTGTGTGTGTGTGTGTGTGTGTGTGTGTGTCCCACTCCCCAATTGCTATACAGGCCATCCCATTTAGAGAAAGTTTTCTGACAGTTGAAGTTGTGAAATTATCCTTCACTTTTTGTAATAAGATTACTATAGTCTTGGGAAAAAAGAAAGATGAGACAGTGAGGTTTAAAGGTACTTTGAGACTGTACTCATGAATTTTATTCACCAGATTCAATTGCAGACTCAAGTATTCCCTAATTACTGTGCATTAGGAACCCATGTAGACAAGATAGGATTTCCCTGTCCTCATAGGACATACAGGGTGAAAAGTACATTTTTTAACCCCCTCAAGGTGTTTTATTTGCACATATGTATTCTATCCCTTGTAAAAGAATCCAAAGTTTTCCCTCCTGTGTTTTCATCTTGCTTCTTCATGGTCCATGATGCCCACTGAGGTTGTTGGTACAATGAAACCAAACTCACAGGACGGGAGCAGGTCATTCTGCCGTTTTTCTAGATCTTTCAGTTGCCCATCAAATCGGGCAGGTCACTCCATACTTACAAAGCCTGCCTGTGAGTCTCTCAACAACTTTTACATCGCAGTGATCATGGATGACTCCACATTTGCCAGCGTAACCAGACTTCATCCTCATGGTGAGAAGCCTTGACAGTGGCTTTGGAGCGCGGTCTGATCGGCGCCTGGCGTTCGCCTCTCTTCTCCGCACTGTTGGTGTTCCTGAGAGTGCCCCAGCCAGGACACACACGGGCAGCATCACGGTGGCACAGAGAGGCGGAGGAGGGAGGGGAAGCACCTTGTGTCTGTCTGCACATTCCTTCCCCAGATATCAACTCTTAATTTCGTCAGTATTTGGTGGCAAAGCAGGAATTCTTATTTCAGAGTTAGACTACAGCTTGAAAGCAAAGACATGTGAGCTGCTTTTCTCAAAGCTGAAAAAGATGGCTTTTCATTACAGAGATGCATTTATGTGACTTTCCCAGTTGAGCCATCTGTTTTTTGTCTTGTTAAAATTTATGTAATATTTAACATTCAATGTGAGAAACAAAGATCTTAGGTTCGATTCCTCTGACTGAGAATGGGGGTCGGAGGTAGCTACTGTCATCAATTCCTGGAAAATTATTTTTGTTTCAGAGAATAGTGAGATGTGACCTTCCTAAAGGACAATTATAAGCTAAGTGGAGCCTTAGAAGCTGTGTAACTAACCCTCTTGCTTTACACTTCAGGACTCTTAGGAGCCCTCGTCCAGAGTCACACCCTGTAGAGTCTTTAAACTCATTAATTCAGAATCAGCTGAAAAAGGCCCAGTTAGCTACTGGGTACAGGAGTGGATTGCCATTTCCTTCTGCAGGCGATCTTCCCAACCTAGGGATCGAACCCAGGTCTCCCGCATTGTAAATAGACGCTTTACCGTCTGAGCCACCAGGGAAGTCCTACATTAAGTAACCTGTTTTGGTCTAGTTCCAGAAAAACAGGCAGATCAAACCTCCTTTCATGTGTATGAATGGACAGTGGTGATGTGCTAGGGAGAGGAAATGTTGGAGAAAATTAACCCTGTTTCTTCCCCAGTGGTGTGAAAAGGTGAGAGAAATAAGAGGGAAATCACTCAAAGGGATGTCGTCTTGGTGAATTAAATGTCTTGTTTTTCTAATCAGTTAGTTTTCTTTAACTTGAATGTTAGTTTTTGTTCTCTCTGGTCCACTGAATAAGCGTGTATTGTACATATGTAAACCTCCCTGGCCTGATTTTCAAGAAACCTTTTTATATTTTCAACGTTATGGTATATATGCATCCCTGGCTTCCTACCAAATGGACTCTTTTCTATTTCCAGAACATAATTCCTAACTCTGGGTATTTTTTTAAGTTTAAATTAGCTCAAATTAATTAAAGTTTTTTCCTAGTATCTGGACAGTCTTTTCCTATTAGCACCCTGTTGAAATCCTGCCTGTCTCCCAGAGCTGTGCTTTTCAAAGTGGTCCAAGGAGTACACCCATATTACAGTGTATCCAGAAGTGCTTGTTAACAATACAGGGTCCTGAGCCCTTTTCCAGATATTCCGATTCAGCAGATCTGGGGCGGGATTCAGAGATCTGATCTGCAGCCTACCCCTGCTAGATACTAGCATGTTTAAAAGAAGCTTTGTGCACCTGTGGCATGTAGGTCTGGAGAGTAGTGATTACAGGGTTAAACAGCCCAGTGGCAGGCAGTGGAATGGGTGGGCAGCCTGAACAAGGGCCCGTGACTGTCAGGCTGAAGGGCTCACCGGCAGTGGGGTAGCCCATCTGCCTCTGCTGTCTGTATTGGTGGAGCCCAGGTCATGTGCTTTACACCACTATTACAAACCTGCCTTCTGTCATAAGAGGTAGATGGAAAAGACCAAAATGCAAGATAAAGGACATGATCTAAATGGCTCTTACAGTAATCCAGACCTCGATTATACTTAGATTACTTGTTACCCTGCTGTCTTCTGACATAGGAGACTTGCTTGCAGAGGAGAGGAAAGACATTGGAGGCTCAAAACTCATGTCTTGCTGAGGGATGTCGTGAGGCCTTGATGCCTCTGCTGATTGTGCATGTACTGTTTGGTTTTTTGTGTGTGAACTGATGATCTTTCTGTTTTTATCTTTTTCTTTCTGCAGAAGTAACAGTGTAATCCTTGCTGATGAAATGGGCCTAGGAAAGACCATCCAGACCATATCATTCCTCTCCTACCTGTTCCACCAACACCAGCTGTATGGCCCCTTTCTTATAGTCGTCCCTTTATCCACCCTCACCTCATGGCAGAGGGAGTTTGAAATCTGGGCACCAGAGATTAACGTAGTGGTTTACATAGGTGACCTGATGAGCAGAAATACGGTGTGTAAACAAAAAGAATTGGGATAGAATCTGTGTTATAAATGTATTTTGGAAATTGACCTAAAGCTTTATAGTCTTCAGTAAAATTGTGCTTCTGACACTGTGCTATGCCCCTGATACTGGGAGATTTCTGTATCACAAAAATACAATTCTGATAGTCTTTAAAATGTATGTTTATTTTGTAAAAGAAAAACAGCAATACATGAACGGGAATCTCTCCTAGTTGGATTACAGTATTAAATTTTTCTTCTTTCTTTTCTGTGTACTTTCAAGACCACTTTATTTATTTACAAAGGATTACATGATAGAGTTTATGCCTTATGAAATGTTAATAGTATTTGACAGAGATATTACTGAAAATAATTTAGTTCTTAGAATTTGTTTCCTAACTTTTAAAAAATGGGACAGTTGTATAATTTATAAGAAAGGAATAAAAGGACAGTGAGCTATTTCAGAGCAGCAGACATGAGAATTATTTGTCTGATGTCAAAGTTAACTTGAGCATCAGGAACTTGGAACACAGGGGCTTAAGTTTATCTTTGTTTGACAGATCTTTTCTTGATAACGAGTAACATTTTTTAAGGTATTATGTGCCAGGCCCTCTGCTGGTACTTCATATATATTACCTATAATCCTTATGATAGTCTTTAAAGTAGATGATATTCTTTCTAATCAACTGATGAAGAAAATTGACAGAGAGGTTAACACTTGTCCTCAGGCCAGCTGGACTGTGGCAGAGCTGGGGTTGGGACAAGGATGTGTCCAATCCTAGACCTGGGCTTTTTCACCACTGGATGTATTTTGGAATGAACTGTTTCTAGGGAGTTGCTGATAATCCTCACCATGTATTATTGTGCTAATTCAAGTTTATTTATATCAGATAGTTTCATTGAAATTGCCTAACCTAAACTCTGGCAGATTTCATTGGTCTAATTTTGAGTTTCTAAGTACATAATAGTTCCTCAGTTTGTTGATCCATCCGTTAACCATTATAAAAGAAAATCTAGATTATGTAGACACCATTGCATTGAAAGGTGAGGACAAAGAAAAAGAACTCTAAATAACTGTGGGGTCAGGGACACTTTCTTTTTTTCCCAGTGCTCCTTTTCTTTGTTCTTCTTCCCACTTGATGGTGATTTTCTCAAGCTCTCCTTGACCCATTTTCCATTCCTAACTTGATAACCAAACTGCAGGAGCTTTGTCATGGGCCACTGTGCTTGCTGGGTGTCCAGTTATGTACTTTATACTTCTGTATGAATGTGTTAGTTTGTATGTTTCTTTGCATTGATGTTATTTTCATTCTTATTAGGTTGTATTTTTATCCTGTAAGCCTCCCTTTCCTTCTTTGGGGCCGCATCTTACTGCTATATGATTAATGAAATTTCTGACCAAGTCAGAAGTTGGAATTTGTTTTATTTACTAATAAAAGTATGCCCTACCCAAAGAATAATCAAATTATATTTCCTTAAGAAAATTCTCATTCTGGAAGATCTCTAGATAAGTTCAAGTCACCAAGGTTTAATTGCTCATGAAATGCATTTTTTTCTCAAATGTATTGGGGCAGGGGAATATGGAGAGAAGACTGAATTCTGGCAATAAAGTTTTTGCTGCTCAGTAAGATCTTGTAATTCTAAGTTGTATTGCTCTGTGTGTTGGTTGCTTAGATCAGTTTAGAATGTATAAGGTATTCATTAAGTTCTAATTAGATTTAGTTTTTTGTTGCATATTTTGTTGCATCTTTCATAAGACTTGGTGGTGATATAGAAAGCTTAAAGTAGAAATTATGTCTTTTAATTTCTATTTCCTCTTATAGATACGAGAATATGAATGGATTCACTCTCAGACCAAAAGGCTAAAGTTCAATGCACTTATAACAACATATGAGATCCTCTTAAAAGATAAGGTGTGTAATGGGTAACCCAGGAGTGTGACTTGTCCAAATGGTGCGGTCCTGCCTCCCCCTTGCTGTATTATTTTCCTGTTTTTATTTTAAAAAGCAAACAAATGAAGAACAGAAAATCCATGAAGAATGTTAAAGTTATATATATAAAAAAACCCTAGAACCTTACAGTTGAAGGGGACCTTGGGTCACCTAAGGCAATTGAATAAGACAGGATGAAAGGGTACTGAGGCCCATACCTGATAGGAGATTCTAGTCAGACACTGGAAGCTGGTCTTGAGTGCCTCTCAGGCGTTTGCCATTCTACTGTTAAGCACTTCTCCAGAACAGATGTTGTGAATGGTCTCTGTGAAGAGGACAGGAAGATAAAGCTCTTTAAATTACCTCCTTTCTACCGTTACCATGAAATGGATGTGCCAAGTGACCCACTGATGATCATAGGTGTAAACAAGTTCAGCTTGTCTACAAGCTGTGCCCCGTAACAAGCTTGTGGCTGTTGGTGTCTCTGTGCTTCAGGGTTGGGATGAAGAATAGGCGGAGAAGAATCTTAATTAAGGAGAGACTGCAAAATCATGAGTTTTTGTTTTCGTGTTTTTGCCCAGCATACCAGTTTTCATGTTTTTGCTTTGAGGCATGCAGTGATACCTAAAAGACCCCATGTAGGTTTTAGAGGATGACCTGCTCTTTTGAGTAAACACCAGTCTGGCAACTAACAGAATAAACAGAAGAGTCTTATATACTTTTAAGTCAGTGAAGAGTAAATGTTTCTGTGTAAACCTTTGTGATGGTATTTGTGCAGAGATAATTAACACTTGAAAGTATTTTTAGGTTCCCTTCTGACCTGGTGGCTCGCTCTGTTTTGTTTTTACTTTAGACTGTGCTGGGCAGTATTAACTGGGCCTTTCTGGGAGTGGATGAAGCCCATCGGTTGAAGAATGATGACTCTTTATTGTATAAAACTCTGATTGATTTCAAGTCCAACCATAGGCTCCTGATTACGGGGACCCCTCTTCAGAATTCCCTCAAAGAGCTCTGGTCCTTGCTGCACTTTATTATGCCGGAGAAGTAAGCTCCTTCCTATGTATTTCAAAAGATGCTAGAATGTCTGAAATGCCAATGCTTTTTAATTTTTTTAGCAGACCTTAGGGAAAACAGATGGCATGGTTTGGGGAAAGCAAAGCGTTGAACTGAGGCAGCAATGAAAGTGTGAAATGTTTTATATCAAATGATAGAAAGCCCAGAAATCCGTCTGTTAAGGAAGAAAGCATATGGTCTACCAAGCATTTGAATTGTTTAATGCTTTGGAGGAAATAATTGATAAATAGAAAACATTTCAGACCTCCCGGTAGCTATAATGTCATCAATATAATTGGAACGGACTATACAGGGGCTTCCCTGGTGGCTCAGACAGTAAAGCGTCTGCAATGCAGGAGACCCGGGTTTGATTCCTGGATGGGAAAGATTCCCTGGAGAAGGAAATGGCAATCCACTCCAGTACTCTTACCTGGAAAATCCCATGGACGGAGTAGCCTGATAGGCTACAGTCCATGAGGTCGCAAAGAGTGGGACACAACTGAGTGATTTCACTTTCACTTTCATACAAGGTATACAATATGATAATAAAATACCTTAAATCTAAACTTTTGATGATAAAAGCATCAGCTTCAGATTTGTTACAATTACCTAATTAAAGAATTGTGGGATGTCTTTACCAAAAAGATTTTTGTGGGAGAGATGGTATGTATATTTCATAAAACTTAAAGTTATCCATTGGTGTTTGATGACACTTGAAATTTAAATTGTTACCCTAATGTGGAATACGCTACTCAGCATCTGACCCATCTTAGCATTTTCTCCAACACTGATTGTGCTCCAGCCATTCTGGCTATCTTCTGGTTCCTTTAACAAGCCAAGCATTGCTATTCTTTTCTTTTTTTTTAATTTTATTATTGTTTTTAATTGATTGATGATTGGTTTACAGTGTTGGTTTGATTTTTGTCATAGTCAACATGAATTAGCCATAGGTGTACATATGTCCCCTCCCTNAAAGTTAGAAGATACTGAATTACATTGAGCAAATTACAGTACAGAATTATTTATAGTACCTAAACCTCTATATAAGACTTCAAAATCAAGACCTTTATAATGTGAATCAGGTTTCGATAGCTTTTTTTCTTTTTTTGCATGTTTGTGTCATTCCAGCTGGCTGCAAGCTCAACCAGTTAACAAGATGTTCAGTGATTTGCAGTTATAAAGGTTTATCTTCACAAGCAAAAGGGCTTAATTTAGATCCCTCATTGTCTTTAAATTAGAGCTTAAAAAATAGAACAAAGTCTTTGGATTAAAAGTAAATAAGATTTTGTGGATTCATAGATTTAATATATATTATCATAAGACAGAAGTAGAATTTCTCTAGTTTGGAATGTTCCCTATTAATCCTTCAAAAAAGAACACTTTCAGCCAGTAGATTAAAACAGTTCAGGATAATTCTTGGAATCACATCTTAAGTGATTCCAGCTCATTATGATCAGAAGTGATTGTTGATCAGATAGTTAGGAAAGGGCTTCCAGAATAAATCTTTTCAGTGATTTGATAAATGAAAGAAAAATTGTTGACGGATGAAAAATCAAAATTGCTTCATGTGTAATTTCTGAAAGCTCAAAGAAAAAAGCAGCTATGCACTCTCACAGAAAACCTTCCTTCTCAATCAGGAGACTTGAAGAAAGAGTTACAGTCCACAAGTGGGTGCTCCAGGAAAATTATTTCTGTAACAGACTCCACACATCTTGCAGTGGATTCACACTGCCTTGGCAAGCAAATGGGTTAGCTTTGATGGTGCTGCCAGTAAAGCCGCAGTCCTTTGTTGCTGCGCAAACACATTTCTCTCTCTCTTTATATGGCCTCCAGCAAACTACACATGTTACTTTTGTTTGGGTAATTTACTGTCTTGGAAAAGGAAGTATGAAACTACTTTTCAGAGAAAACCATTGAAACTCTTTGGCTGGCAGCATCAGAGTCACTAGCTTCAAAAATATCACCACAAAGCTTTCTATGATCAAATGGAAATACTGAGAGTGGGGGGGAACCCTTCTTACATCCAACCAGCAAAATTCCTGCAAACCTTCGTTCATAAACTGGATTTTTACAAGCCATCTGTTTTCCAAATAGAGCATATTTCTTGGCTTTACCCATTCTTCTTTATGCTCCTTCCAGCCATGGTCCCCATTATTTATACACAACATTAGTAAAGATCTCTGAAATGAAAGCATCAACACATCTCATAGCCTCTTCAAATTACATTCGTCCGTTAAAGAAGATTTTTTTAAAAATTTAAATTTAGATCAGTTCAGTTNCAGCAGCAGCAGCAGCCCTTACCATAAACTTTAACCAAATACTTTAGATTATGTGAGGAAAATCTTTCTTCTCAGCTAATCCTGGACACATTTAGAGATCTATGAAGAAATAAATTGTTCTCCCCCTGATCTACTGTGGCATACTTCCCGTTGTTAGGTGAATAATTGAGCAATTTGTTTTAATCAGGAGCTCTTTGCAGAGGGGGTGCTGGAGAGGGTTAATTGCTAGGGTAAAACAACTACAGGAGTTCAGTTTACTGGGGTGCTAATTGGGTAACAGGTGAGCATAAATAGTGTGGAGAAGCAGGAAATTAGAACATGGGAGGGACGATGTAGATTTTTAAGCTCCACAGGCCTGTAAATGTACTTAAGTCATCAGTGCTGCTAACTGAGTAGTAAACTGTTTTCCCTTCAGACATTTCAGCCTGCAGTGCTATCAGTGGATTGGCTTGGGAGAGAAAGGGAGATGGATTTACTGTTGAGTAAATGACCTCGGCTGTATCAAACAGTTGTCCTTTAGGCTTTCTGCATTGATGTTATGTGCTGAGGACAAAGGCAAGTGCTAGTGAGGCTGGGCTAATTCCTAGTTACGCTATGACCAGTGACTCTCTTGTAACTGTATGTGATGTAGTCTGATTATTTTGTATTTAGTGTCATACTTTTGGACATCTATGAGGGATAAAGAGAGATTGTGTGTAGGGGATGCAGAATCATTAAAAGATGATATGAATCTTGTGCTACAGTCCTGGGGGAAAGGGTCATATTTTAGAATAGAACAGAAATTTATTTCCCCCAATTCTGGAAAGCAGAAGTCCAAAATAAGTATTACTGGAACAAAATTGATGTGTCAGCATGTCTTGTTACCTCCAACTCATAGGGGCTGCTAGCATTCCTTGGTTTATGGCCACCATCTTCAGCTCTTTCTCTGGTTAGTCACTGAAGAGAGATATGTGTGTCAGATTTTCATTTGCCTCCTTATAATGTGATTGCATTTAGGTCCCACCTGGATAATCTGCAGTACTTTCTCTATTTCAAGATCCTTAATCTACTCACATTTGTGATGACTTTACACATAACACTCATAGGTTCCAGGATAAGATCTGCTATCTTGGGGGCATTCTTTAGCCTACTGTAGAGGTCTGTGAGTTACTGTTGCTGCTGTTCAATATAAGGTTAATGAATTTGATGTAATTGCTCACAAATATCCAATTTCTCAAACAGGTGCCTCCCCAGACTTGGAGACCCACCTGAACCATCCTCCAACCTAGCCTAAATGAGTGGAACAGACAGTTGGGGAGCTGCTGGAAACTCCTGGGCATTGGGGTAGTATTGGCCAAGAAAAATACAAAGCAATAGTATTTTTTGCAAGCCCTTTTTTATCAGTAGCTTTAACTTAATTTCTCATAGTTCTCTTCATCTGATCTTCCTAACAGTATTAATTAACTCATTAATTAATCCTCCAGAAGGCATTTATCAAACACGGACTGTGTACAAGGTGTTGTGTAAACTGTGGGATACAGAAATGAGTTCGGGGCATCCAGAGGACTGCATAATCATAGTCCTTAGCTTATTGTTAACTTTTGTCAACAGTTAGTTAGCATAAATTTCTTTCACCACTCCCTTCTTCCTTCCTAGCTGTGCTTCTTTCCCTAAGAAATATTTAAAAAAATTGTGTCTTGGAGGTCATGAAGAGGATGTGACTGCCAGTCGACCAAAGATGCAATCTGAGGCATCTAGTTCCCTCCCCCATCTTTGGAATGTATGCTTTGCCCACTGTTCCCACATTAGGAGCTGGGTTCAGGAATGTAGCCTTGAGGGAAGAATGTGTTGCTGAGACTATCTGGACTGAATTTGTGATTGAACCTGGAAGATAGAAGACAGAAACTTCTATCACTTTCTTCTTGATTCACAGGTGTATCTTATAGAGCAGTGTTGTCTAATAGTGTAGCAACTAGCTGCTTATGACTATTTGATTTTAAATTAACTAAAAATTAAAATTCAGTGCCTTGGTCACACTAGCTACATTTCAGATGCTCAAAAGCCACATGCTTCTCCATGTANTGTTGTCTAATAGTGTAGCAACTAGCTGCTTATGACTATTTGAATTTAAATTAACTAAAAATTAAAATTCAGTGCCTTGGTCACACTAGCTACATTTCAGATGCTCAAAAGCCACATGCTTCTCCATGTAGCTACCATATGGGATCATGCAGAGACTATTTCATTACCACAGAAAGTTGCTTAGGGTAGTACTGTCCTAGAAATATTAGTTCCTTATTGGTTTTAGACATAGTTAATATTTTCTTCAAATCTGTCCTTTACATTTTCTATGATGAAGCGGATTAAAGAAAACTTCCTATTCTTTGACATTCCCTATAATCTATGTCTCCTCCCTTTGAATCTGGGACTCTTTTGAATAGTATAGAAGTGATGCTGTACTAGCTTCTGGGTGAAAGACTTAATAAATTTGTAGGTTTGAAATCTGATTTCTTTGAAAGCAACCAATGTAGGAGGCNAGTCCCATTTCGGTTCCCTGAGTCATACAGCACGTTCCCATTGGCCGGCTATTTACGAATGTTGGTGTACACGCCTCCGTGCTGTGCTCTCCATTCATCCCACCCTCTCCTGCTCCTCCCCAGCCTTGTCCATAAGTCTGCCTCTCCACTGCTGCTCTGTGAACAGATGCATCAGTACCTTCCTTCTAGATTCCGTGGATCTGTGTTGAGATGTGATATTTGTTTTTCTTTCTGGCTTACTTCACTCTGTAGCATAGGCTCTAGGTTCGTGCACCTCGTAAGAGCTGACTCAAACGTGCTCCTTTTTATGGGCATTTGTAGGAGTACCACAGCTGCTTTGTCCATCTGTCCATGGACATCAGGGTTGCTTCTGTGTCTTGGCTACTGTAAATAGTGCTGCCGTGGACACTGGGTACACGTGTCTTTTTCAGTTTTGGGTTTCCTCAGGGTGTATGCCTAGAAGTGATACTGCTGGTCACATGGTGGTTTTAGTCCTCGTTTTTAAAGGAATCCTCATACTGTCTTCCATAGTGGCTATATCAGTTTACATCCCCACCAGCGGTGCGGGAGTGTCCCCTTTTCTCCACACCCTCTCCAGTACTTGTTTGTGGATTTTTTGATGATGGCCGTTCTGTCTGTGGTGAGGTGATGCCTCCTTGTGGTTTTGATTTGCATTTCTCTAATAATGAGTGATGTTGAGCATCTCTTCATACGTTTATTGGCCATCTGTGTGTCTTCTTTGGAGAAATGTCTGTTCAGATCTTTCTATCCACTTTTTGATTGGGTTGTTTTTCTGGTATTGAGTATTGTATGAGCTGCTTGTATATTTTGGAAATTCTTTGTTGTTTCATTTGCTATTATTTTCTCCTATTCTGAGGGTTGTCTTTTAATTTTGATTATCGTTTCCTTTGCTGTGCAAAAGCTTTTAAGTCTAATTAGGTCCCACTTAATTATTTTGTGTTTATTTCCATGATTCTAGGAGGTGGATCATAAAGGATCTTGCCGTGATTTATGTCATACAGCGTTCTACCTATGTTTTCTTCCAGGAGTTTTATGGCTTCTGGTCTTACATTCAGGCCTTTGATCCATTTCGAGTTTATCTTTGTATGTGGTGTTAGGAAGTGCTCTAATTTCATTCTCCTGAACATAGCGGTCCACTTCCAGCGCCACTTGTTGAAGAAACTGTCCTTTTCCCATTGTATATTCTTGCCTCTTTTGTCAAAGATAACCTGCACACATACATGTGGGTCCAAGCATTGCTCTTCTTTTTGTCTGGGATGTTCTTCCTCCTCATCTTTAGATGAGAAGTCCCTTATTAATATATTTGCCTTAGCTTATATGACCAGCGAACTAAAGTTCCTTATCGGACATGCTTATCTTCCATACCCTGTGTGATTTTCTATATGGCACCCCCCCCCCCATTTATTTCCTCACTGATTGCATGTCATTAAATTATGCGCTCAGAAGTAGCAGGGATCTTGTTCATTTATTCATCTTTGGTCCACAGACCTAGAATAGTACATGGCATGCAGCGAACAGTTCAATTAATAATTGTCAAATTAATAGATAAATGCGCCACATTTTTTTTTTTTTTAATTTGGAGAAGACTTGAGCGCTTACTCTGTGCCATAAACTGAGGAAGGCATGTTTTGGATGGCCCAAGGAAGCAGCCTATTGGATTATAATGTATGTACCATAGAATGTGGTACGGGAGATGGTGAGGGACAGGGAGGCCTGGTGTGCTAAATTCCATGGTGTTGCAAAGAGTCAGACACGACTGGACGACTGAACAGCAACAACCGTAGAATGTGCCATTTTAAGTATACAAATCAGCTTTTTAAAGTAAATTTATAAAACTGTGCAGCCATCCCTACAGTCTACCTTTAGAATACGTTCCTCACCACAAAAAGTTCCTTCTTGCCTGTTAATCTCTGCTTCAACGTCTAGCCTTAGGTGGTCTCTAAACAGTTCTCATCTCTGGAGATGAACCTTTTCTAAAAATTTCACCTAAATCGAATCCTAATAAGTAATCTTTTTGTTTTAGTTAGCATAATTATTTTGAGATTCATCCGTGTTATAGAATTTATTAGGAGTTATTCTCTTATTACGGAGTCATATTTCATTCTATACATATCCAGTCACCAGTTGATGGATGTTTGGGTTGCTTCAGTTTGGGGCTATTTTGTTAATAACTATATACATGGGAGTAGAATTGCTGGGTTATTCATAAAGTATATATTTAACTTCTTAAGAAGCTACTGACTGTTTTCCGAAGAGACTGTGCCATTTTACATTCCAATCAGAAATGTTTGAAGCTTTTCATTTCTGCCATCACTGATACTCAGGGTGTTGTCAGTCTTGGATTCCAGCCATTCTGATGGTAAATAGTGATATCTCATTGTGCTTTGACTTGCGTTTCTATAATGACTAATAATGCTGAACATCTTTTCATGTGTTCATTAGCCATTAGTGTATCTTTGGTGATATGTCTATTCGGGCTTTCCCCCATTTTAAGTTAAATCGTTTACCTTATTCTCCTTTGTCCTTGGACATGGGGTATCTTTTGTTGTGTTCCAACATACTCCTGTGAGTGATTGTTCAATAGCTAGTTGGGATTTTGGTGTTCTCGCAGGAAAAGATGAGTGCACATCCTTCTACTCTGCCATGTAGCACCCTTAATGAGTTGAAGAGGTTTTTAATTTTTTAAAAGTGGTCTAGATTGAAGTTCTTTACTAGACTGACATCTTCTCTTAAGTAAATGGTGTAGTACCTCATTCCTCCAGTGTAGGGTAAGTAAGTAAGTAAGTAAGTAAAGTCACTCGGTCGTGTACGACTCTTTGTGACCCCGTGGACTGCAACCCACCAGTAGATGCCTTTTATTACTTGTCTTTTTGTATTGGCTAGAATTTTCCATGTTGAGCAGAATTGGTGGGAGTAGGATGTTACAGAATTTTTGTTAGGTACCCTTTATAAGGTTGAGGAAATTTTCTTGTGTCCTAGTTTCTGAAGAGTCTTTACAGACCCTTGAGTTGTGTTGGATTTTGCCATGTGTTGCTCTTCTGTACCTGTGGAGGTGACCATGTGGTGTTTGTTCTGTATTCTACCCAGGTGGTGTATAGCATTAGTTACTTTTTAGATATCGTCAGCCTTTCATTCCTTGGATAAATCTGACTTGATCATAATGTTGAATCCTTTTTATATGTTTCTGGATTCAATTTGCTAATATTTTGTTAAAGATTTTTCCATTTTTGTTTCTGAGGTACCTAGTTTTGTTTGTTTTTTGTCTTAGTGATGTCTTTCTGGCTTTGATATCAGGATCATAGAATGAATTGTACAGTATTCCCTCCTTTATTTTCTGAAACAATTCGTTAAGATTTGTATTACTTTTAAAAACATTTGACAGGATTCGCCAGTGTTGCCTTGTGAGCTTTGGCTTTTCTTTGTGAGAAAATTTTTGATGAATATTTCCATTTCTAGTTATAGGTCTATTCAGGTTTTCTGTTTCGTCTTGACTTTGTTTTGTTTTGTTAATTTGTGTCTAAGAATTAGTTTATTTCATCTAAATTGTTTAATTTGTTGGCATAAAGCTAGTATTTCCTGATAATCCTTTTAATTTTTCAAGGATCAATACTGATCTAAATAATACTTTGATTATGGTAGTTTGTGTCTTGTATCTTGGTCTTTTTATAATAGGTAAAAGTTAACAATATTGGGGATGTTTTCAAAGACACCAGCTCTGGACATTATTATTATTATTTTTTTTCTATTTAGAATTTCATTTATTTCCACTCTCATTTTTATTATTGTCTCCCTGTGCTTTTCATTTAGTTTTCTTGTTTTCTATTTTCTTAAGATGGAAGTTTAGATTATTGATTTAAGACCTTTTCTTCATTTTCCCAATATAGGTACTTAAAGATATAGATTCCCTCCTTGTACTGCTATAGCTGCAGCCCATAAAATGTTCTATCTTCTGTTTTTGTTTTAATTCATTTTCACCTGTTTTTGAATTGCTCTTTTGATTTCTTCTTTTGTGCATTGGTTTCTTTTTTTAAGTGTGTTATTTTCCAAATGATTTGTAGTTTACTTCTGTCTTAGACACGTTTTAAATGAATTATTTGTTATATAGTTTAGTATGTTTTTTATTTTTGAGAATATTCCATGTATACTTGAAAAGAATAATGTTTATTCTGCTTTTGTTGGGTAGAATTCTGTGTCTGTTAAGTCAACTTTGTTAATAGTCTTCCTTCTGTATATCTTGCTGACTCTCGCTCACTCCATGTGTAGTTGTTCTATCAGTAATTGAGTGAAGTATTTTAATATTTAACTATAGTTGTTGAATGACCTACTTCTTTGAGTTCTGTCAGTTTGGGGGTTCTGTTGTTAGATGTGTGCACATTTATGTTGGGTTGACTAAAAAGTTCATTTGAGTTTTTCCGTAACGTCGTACAGAAAAATCTAAATGAACTTTTTGGCCAAACCAGTATTTGTTCTCTGTTCCTGATTTATCGGCCTTGTTACCATCAACGCCGGTCCTGTTCATCTCCGGTGATACTTGTCGCTCTTTGGGTCTGTTCTGGTCTCTAGCCGCTTGCTCTCCTGATAACTGTCTGCACAGCACACCATCTCCCATTGTCTTACCTTCATCCTGTTTCTTTCTTTGAGTCTACAGTGTGTCTCCTGCAGACAGTATGTAGTTGAATTTTCCTTTTTCTCTAGTAAGATAATGTCTGCCTTTTGATTGGAGTACTTAGTTCATTCACATTTAATAGAATTATTGATATGGTTGGATTTATGTCTCTCTTGTGTTCCCTCTGTATGTCTTATTTCTTTTTTGTTCCTATGTTTTTTTTTCTTTGCTGACTTCTTTTGTTTCAACAAATAATTTTTTAGTGGTTGCTCCAAGGTTTTTAGTGTATACAGCTTATCAAAATATTCTTAAAATTAATACTGATTTAATTCTGGTGAAATATAGCAACTTTTCTGTAGTATAACTCTGTTTTCTCTTCCTTCCTTGTTGTAAACCCAAGAATACAGTGAATAAATGATTGCTTTATTCAGGCTTGTGTTTTAAGGAAATTAAGAAAATATATTTATACAGTCTTACGTATTTACCATTTTACTTTATCATTTTTTAATGATCTTCATTTCTTCTTGTGCAGTCAAGTTGCCATCAGGTGTCACTTAGGCCTGAAGGGCTCTTTTTAGTATTTCTTGTAAAGCAGGCCTTCTACCCACAATTCTGTCTTCATTTTTCTGTGCTGTTCTCTTTTCGCCTTTAGTTTGGAAGAATAGTTTAAGACTCCTCAGAAGACAGAGAAACTTGACTACTCTGATTATGCTCTTACTACAGCAGTTAGTAGAACAGGCTTAGACTATTTCCTTTTTATGCAGGCATCCTCACTATAGTATGCTTGTGAGAGTGGAGGCCCTCTTCTGTACCCCTCCTTCCTCTGCCTTCTCTTGAAACAGTTTCTTAACCTGAGCACTGTTGACAGTTTGGGCTGGATAATTCTTTTTTTGCAAAGTGGGGGGTAGCTCTCCTTTGCATTTTATGATATTCAGCATCCATGGCCACTGCCTACTCCATGCCAGGAGTGACCCCCCTTCCTCAGTTGTAACAACCAAAAATGTCTCCAGACATTGCTGAGTGTCCCCCAGAGGGGTGAAGTCACCACCAGTTGAGAAGCAGTATGCAAGAGAGTTCCTGCTGTCTCCCCCGCATTGCTCATTCTGCCGTCCTCCACCCTCCCCACGCTGTCTCATTGCTGATCTTTCGCCTGTCCCACTTGCTGCTCACCCGGATGCTCTGTTCCTCCCACAGAGCTCTGTAAGTCAATATCAGTCACCTTTTTGAGGAGGGAGGCAGTTTCCCCCTTCTCTTTTTAAACATTCTGTTTTCCGTTCTGTAATGAATACCCTGTCCGTCATGTATTAGCAGAAGCCCATGTTTTTATACAGTGTGTTTTTCAAAATGTGCGTGCTATAAAACAGATGATGAATGAAAGTTTAGAAACAGTAGGGGGTATCACTTATTAGTTATCTTTGTTTTCTGAAACGGATAAGAGAATTTTCAAGTGTATTACGTTAAAAGTTTTCATATTGTTTTTTTGTATCTGACTTTTGATATACTGTATATGTTTAGCCTCAGATTGTAATGAGAATATGCTGTCTTAGAGAGATGATGAAAATGTGTCTCGTATCATATGGTTAATAAGTGGATAGACTGAGATCAGTCTCCGGTCTTCTGTGACCCAGGCCCATGTCCTTTAAACTTCAAATTCTAAAGAGAAATAGTGCATTCTTCATAGAACCATAGAGATGAAGTAGACGTATTCTGCACAGTAGGAGCCTTGAGTCCTGTGGGAACTTATGTGCTCATTTTCTAGAGAAAGAAATGTGATGCTTAGTTTCCTCCTGTGAATGGCTAGCTAAGATTTGTCCTTTGGTACTTGGCTAGTGAAGTGGATGGTAGGGATTTCGACTCCTAAATGGTCATAATTAATTTTTTGTTGCTCTTAAGCAACTGCAGCATTCTACCCAGCATGGGCTACATTTTGGGAAAAAGTTTTATGTTTTTGTTTTTATAGTTGAAGAGAGGAACTTTGAATTACTTTTTTCTACTAGAGATGATCATTCAGTTAGTGTTTGCCAAAGTTTTCCATGTGGCCAGTTGGATAATTATTGGAGGATGGATTGGAGTTAAGAGATGCACTGTGTGTGTGTGTATGCATGTGTGTGTATCAGCATGTGTATGTGTAAAAGAGCTTTTTCTCTTTGTAGACTTTGTTTTTAAAACATTATTATTTTCAGACATTTAAAAAAATCATTTTTCACAAAAGTGTATGTATAAGAAGGAAATCCATTAGTTAAGGAGTTTAGATTTTCCTTTATTTCCGTCTGAGCTTGCTGTTTGGACGACAGATTCTGTGAAGTACTTTTCCCCTACCCTTTGTGGTGGGTCCTGAGGGTCATTACAGCTCTCTACAACTGTTTGTTCCTTTTAGGAGGTGACCCACTGAAGAAATGTCATTGTACAGAAGAGGTTTACTCACATAACTCGAAACTTTCCCTTCCTCAACTGTGACAGGCCATTGTTCTTAGCATCCAAAAGTTAGTGTTCTTTTTAACCAACTGAAATAAATGATATTTCCTTTGTGCAGAGTCGATCCAATCACCTTTTCTGCGTAGCGACTCTGACCAGGAGCCTACCCTTACTGTATATGGTTACTACCCTTACTAGAGATAGGTATCATTTAGCCACTGTGTTTTGTATGTAGTGTTTTTGCAAAGTATGGGCCTTGCTTTTAAAGTGAGAAAGAGCTATGACTATATCAAAGAATTCAGCGTATACACATAGTCATGTGCAAATGTGTCTTCATACCCACCCTACTAGATACCTCCGTTTGATGGAGTATTTTCAGAGGCTTTCCCTCTCAGTGTTTTGCTGCTGCTGCTGTTTTGTTTCTGCTGTCTTATCCAGCCTGTGAATTTTCTGCACTTTTCCTTTCACGTATTTATCACAGGACTTCTAGCATACTGTTCTCCCTACTTTGATTTAATTTTCTTTTTTTGTTGTTCCTCACTAGAGTGAGCTTCTGTTTATTCAAAATCCCAAGGTATGGAAAATGCAGAATTGTTTCTACTTGGGTGAGAGGCATGTTTTAAATACAGAAGTTGATTAACAGAGGAATAGTTAAAATAGTGACTCTTTTAGGCTGTGATGTGATATCATTATAAGTTCACCATGATGACGGTATACCTGTTATATCCATGGTATTACAAACTGATAGTTGTCCAGTGCATGGACCAGCAAATTTTTCTTGAAGAACTTGGTAGTAAACATTTCAACTAGGCGTGTGGTCCCTGTCACAACTACTCACCTGCTATATAGACAGAAAGCAGCCATAGGCAGTTTGTAAATAATTTAGTATATATCTGAGAAATAATATCACATATTAACTCCTTTAATGCAGTAAGAATACACTAGGTGGGTAAAAATATTTGTTGCCTAAAACAGTAGGACCAGTAAATCTTGTTTAAAAAAAAGTTTATTATTTAAAAGTTTTTAGACTAGTGTAGTTTTAATTATACTGTGTTATGTAAATTAAAAAATTCTCTTGAAATTATTATCTCCCAGCTCTTCAGAAAGTAGCCTGATGTATAGGAATGGTCTTTCATTTCCAGTTCCCTCATATATTTTGCGTTGAGATGCTGTTGAGATAGCTCATTTTTTACATTGTTCCTTTTAATCTTCTTATCAGTTTTAATTCTTCAATGTATTTTCATAGCAGTATGGCAAAATACAGTGTGCCTTCGGTTTGTTGAGGGAGAAGCTTTAATGTTATTCTCAGATCGCTACCTCTAAAGCTTGTTTTCTCTACCTCTCTGAACATGGTTGTTTCACGCATTACCAGGTGTCACTGGGCTTGAAACTGATGCTCCTGGTGCCTGATGACCTGGTTGGCTATTCCTGAGATCAGAAATGGCAGCGGACAGTTAACATCCTTGTTCCCAGTGGCAGAGCTGGCATTTGCTGTCTTTGACTTTCTCTCTTATCAGAGATCTCATTACATGGTAGCTCTAGGTAATGTCAAGTCCTGAATTTATAATTCTGGAACTTGACTGACCTCAGCACAGCAGGGCATCCTGGTGTCGGAAGGCAGACTGTGGGCAGCATCTCATCCACTGAGCTTCAGTCTGTACACAAAACTAAGCAGCTTCTTCTAAGTGCTTTGTTGGCTTCCATGTGGCAAGTCAGAGTATATTTTTCTAAGTATGTTTTTCTTTCCACGAAAGAAACCTCTTTTAATTTTTATTTTTGAAAGAACTTTCATCATAGTGTCCCATACTGAATTTCTGCCACAGGTTCTTTAGTGATCCAGAGATGGTTGAATTAATATTTATACAGGAGAAACGTTGATCTGTAGAGTTCAGGCAGAGTTTGTTATGTTTTTAAATTTCATTAATAAATTTTCTGCCTCCAAGTTCTGTTAGTATTAAATTTGTATCACTTACATCATTCTTCTTGTCTAGGGGTTGTGTGGTTGATTGTCATTGTGATCTATTAACTTTTAAATCTGTGGGCAGTAAGGATGACTGATGGAAATGATATGGTTTTTACATTTGGTGACAGCTCTGATATCACCACTAATTATTCTTTTGTCTCTGAATATTGTTTTCCCTGTAAATTGCAGCTTATTAAATGATAGCTTATGATTAATTTTCTGCCTAACATTTTATCACAATTACTTGTTACTTATGTACTAATTGCATGATTTACTGAAATACTTTGTGAACCCTGAATCCAGGTTCAGAATCAGAAACCTGCTGTTATCCAGTATAGGCATGCAAAATTGATTCAGTTGATTTTCCCTTGCCTTTTTGTTTTCCCCGCTCTTGTATTCAAGAGCAAGTGAAAGATAAAATTTATTTATCCTTATAGGGAAGACTTATTTTTTTTTAACAGACTTTTTTTTTTCTAGTTGGTTCCTTAAAAAAGAAATTTTAATTGGAAAAAAAATGTTTTTTTTCTTCTGTGTAATTGAGTAACACTGTTCTGTTTTACCTCTAGGTTTGAATTCTGGGAAGATTTTGAAGAAGACCATGGGAAAGGGAGAGAGAATGGCTATCAGAGTCTTCATAAGGTGCTAGAGCCTTTCCTTCTCCGGAGAGTGAAGAAAGATGTGGAGAAATCTCTTCCTGCCAAAGTGGAACAGATTCTCAGAGTGGAGATGTCAGCCCTTCAGAAGCAGTATTACAAGTAAGTCATTGGCTGAGTCAGGCCCCAGTGGGATTAAGATTAGTGTCAGGAAGACAGGAGAGAGAACTGACAGGTAAACTGCCTTTTTTGGTGAAGTCTCAACACAGATTTAAATAGCGGTTTATTTATGGTTGGAGAGAGGGAAATTTATTTTTAAGGACTTGCTCTGTTTAATGTACCGGCCTTCCGTTCTTGTCTCTGCCATTCCAGTTTCTCTTCTCCTTAGGTAATTATTACTGTTATATGTAAAAGACTTAATGTTTATATTTTCCATTATTTTAATGTTTAAAATAGAAGCAGATACATGCTAGCTTCTTCTGGCCTTTCTCTTCTTATACAGATGGTAGTACCCTGTGCATTTTTCTGTACCTTACTTTTTTCACTTAGTGATGCCAGACAGCTGTGCTGGGGACACTCCACAGTAGTGTACAGAGGCAGACAGCCCTTCCTGTTTACAGCCGCATAGTGGATCTGTGAGAAAGTCTGTTACTCGTCCCCTAGTGATGGCCATTTGGATAGTTTCGAATACTTGCCTTTTATAAATAGTGCTATAGTCTTTGAGCATCCCTCTTTGAGATGGGTTCCTAAAACATGTGATTGCTGAAAGTGTAAAGAAATTTCACAGTGCAGAAGAAAAGTGTTTCTCATATTTTGGGGTTTGTGGTTAGAGCTTATTTGGATATGTATGAATATTCATCCACCCCGTCCTCCCTTCTTTCCAAACTGAGTTGTAAAACACACTCATCATGAGCACTGTATTCTGTAAAACTCCCTTTTACACAATTTATATGGATATGTAGCTTCCGTCTTTGATATATCTCATTTATTTAACTGATTTTCTAATCTGTGATAGCTTAATTTCCAATTTTATACTATATTAAAGACAGTTTCAGTGACAGTCATTGTTTATGTAAAATACATAAATGTAATATATGTTCTAGTATATATATATATATATACACNAAAACTCCCTTTTACACAATTTATATGGATATGTAGCTTCCGTCTTTGATATATCTCATTTATTTAACTGATTTTCTAATCTGTGATAGCTTAATTTCCAATTTTATACTATATTAAAGACAGTTTCAGTGACAGTCATTGTTTATGTAAAATACATAAATGTAATATATGTTCTAGTGTATATATATATATATATATATATATTTTTTTTTTGCCTTGGCTTTCTTAAAAAAAAAATATTTACTTTCAATTGGAGGATATTGTGTTTGTCTCTGCCATACATCAACGTAAATCAGTCATAGGTAGACATGTGTCCCCTCCCTCTTGCATCTCCCTCCTGCCTCCCACCCTGTCCCATCCCTGTAGCTTGTCCCAGAGCACCTTGATCATTGAGCTCCCTGCATCCCACATCAAATTTTTTATTGTTATTGTTCTCTCTTAATATTCTTGTGCTCAGCCAGGTTGAATACTCGATAGAATGTTGAATGGTCTAACTCTGGAGATGTGTGAGGGCTCCTGCTAAGGTGGCAGGAGGCAGAAGATAAAGCGCCCCTTGCTGTTTCAGTTCCCCTCCGCCCCCATGCCCTCAGTCATAGTGTTTCCTTTTATAATCTTCTGGTATACCCTGTTCTCTTTCTTTGCATCTAATAATATCATTATTGTCTTAATTTGCAGATGGATTCTAACCAGGAATTACAAGGCTCTTGCCAAAGGAACAAGAGGCAGCACATCTGGTTTCCTTAATATAGTGATGGAACTGAAGAAATGCTGCAACCACTGTCACCTGATTAAACCCCCTGAAGAAAATGAAAGGGAAAACGGACAGGAAGTTCTTCTGGTATGTGCCTACCTTGTTTGTAGTTAGTTTCTTAGGGACAGTTTAATTTCTGTAGATGCTTTTACTCAAAGCACTCCTTTTCCTCCTTGATGGCTCTTCAAGGAGCATCAACAGAAGCTTTAAAAACAGATGAGGAAAACCAAAAATAGCTAGGAAGAATCTGGAAAGTATATTGTCACAGATACCAGGTAAAGAGCATTTCAGGAATTGCTTGTCAGCTAGATTGCAGAACCCTTCCATAAGCTTTAAGATGATTTTAAAAATATGAACTCTTAGAGGTGAAGAGCATATTGAAGTATCCTTCTGATCATGATCGTGTCTTTTCGTTCTTCAGTCCCTGATCAGGAGCAGTGGGAAGCTGATTCTATTAGATAAACTGTTGACAAGACTTCGAGAAAGAGGGAACAGAGTCCTTATCTTCTCTCAGATGGTGAGGATGTTGGATATCCTGGCTGAGTACCTGACTATTAAGCACTACCCTTTCCAGGTAAGGATGCTCGGTACTTAGGGTCTCTCCCTCCCTCCCTCCTGGGTCGTATGCCTTGCTTGTTAAATTATCCTCAGGTAGAAAACAAAGAGTTTTCTTGTTTGAAACAAATTGAGATTAAGAGTCCAGGAGGGTCTTAATTTTACTTTTGTAAAATTAAAGGTTTTCATCTTCTTTCATTAATCTCCAGTAAGATTAGGAGAAAAATAAGGAGGAAGAAGGAGTTTCTTTAGCATAGTATTTTTCTGCATGTTAGACAATAAAAAACTTACTGTAAATTTGTGTATAGGCATGTGTGCAACTTATTTGGCCTAATATTTTTTAATACTTTGATTTTTAAGACATTTAAGGCATGACTTAAAATTATTAAATAAGTTTTTTCTTTAGTTTTAGATGGACTAATGTAGTTAGGCTGATACTGAAGATTCTTGAAGCTAGTGATCTAAGAAGACCAAGCTTTAAAACTCAGTGCAGATTGTCTTTCAGAATACCCTGAAAGGCCTGGTTATATCCGTAAGACCTGGTGTGGTCTTTCAGCAGCTGTCTTAGATACTGTGGTTATTATCTGAAATAGCACAGCAGAAAGACTCAGTGATCTTTCAGTACATCTGATCCCCGGGTGCTTTCAGGTCTGGCTTATCCTTTGGCATCCAGTGAAATAAGGATATGTTACTTTTTTCTCTAGGGAATGAGTAGTCTGGTGTCTGCTCAGGTTATTGTGCCTAATGCCTTCGCTTAGTGAGAATACTGAAAAGAGGGCATTTGGGTTTTCTGATTTCAAAACTTATCTTTAGGTCAGGGCTGTCAGGTAGACTTGGTAGTCAGTAGGAAGAAAGAGGGTTCCCACATGTGATTCTGCCTGTGTTCAGGTGGCTCTGGGTTTGGTGGACAGAGCACTGAGCTGTGGGTCCTTCCAGACCCTGCCCTGCCCCGCCACTGATGACCGGCTCGTGGACAACATCTGTCCAGTCAGTTTTGCCCTCTGTAAAATGAGGTAGTTGGTCTCAAGTGGTGATTAAAGGGCAGCAATATGAAAATGATTTTAAAGAGTGAGAAATGCTTTATATACAGCGTACAGAAAGTAATTCTTCAGTATCCACATATTATATGGTACATCTACAGTGACATTGTTTTGGAACTAGAGTTGACATACAGTCTAATATAAGAATTGTATGTGCTGGGAAATGCCAGAGGCTCTCTTGAGGATACATTTTGGCTGCTTGAACGCTTTAGTTTTTGGGAAAGCTGGGGTATATGACCAGCTTAATGTTTTCAATATTGTGGGGAAATGTCTTCGAAACAAAATTATGTAAAGGGTTTTTCGATGTATATAGCAGTTAGTACCAGGGCAGCTTTCAGCCATATTCTAACTTAGGAGCGTCACTTTTCTGCAGGAGCTAATTGTGAGGTGACCAGCGATAGTGTTTCCTAATTTCTTGAGTACCCACAGATGGAGAATCAGACAAAGCCTCTAAGCACAATGTGGTTGCCGTCTTTCTCCTTATGTCCTAGCAGCGATTCTGATCCTTGGATGAGCCTAGGTGGCCCTCAGAACCAGAAGCTTCTGAGCTTGAGTGTGTAACCAGAGAGCTTGGGACATATTGGGGGTGCTGCTCAAGCATAGCCCCTGGACGGCACTTGGCCAGTGTGTTCTGGTTATTTTTACTCAGAGGGTGTTGGAGTGAGGAAGGTTCCAAGTCTTCTGTTCTATTTTGAGTGCAGCTGATTTTCCTACCTTATGATTTTCTCGTGGTTTATTTTTATAGCGTCTGGATGGTTCCATCAAGGGAGAAATCCGAAAACAGGCGCTGGACCACTTCAACGCAGATGGGTCTGAGGTATAGCATGCATGACTTTGCTACCTGGGCAGTCTGGGCTCTGTATCAAGAGGGAAGCCTTTCTAGCTGAATGTACTCTGTTTCAGAAACAGTTCACAGTACAGCTCTCCTACCTGATAAGAGAAATCACTGATGAAAAAGGCGCCTCTTAATTTGGTTGTTTGTCACCCCAGAAAAGCATATCCATGCTTGTTTCTCTTCCCTGGGCTGAATTAGTGGCAGAGTAGCTCTGATATCAACAGAGTGCGCTCTGGTGCTCCCAGATGGCAAATTTCTGGGCTTAGACGAAAAACAAGGCCAGATTGCGGAGGGCTGACCAATAGGATTAACTTTGACATGTGTGCTAATTCAGAAGGTTCCGACCTGTACTCTTGGTGACTTGAGTCTTAACAAGTATGTTTGTTGTGTCTCAGATTTGTTGGACCTTGGTAGGGATGTGGCTTAATTCCCTTGCTTGGGCTGATAGCAGCATCGGTTCATCTGTTAGGTGTTCAGCTTGAATTTGGCGATATGAAGTATTTTGTTTTTAAGGCATATGTGGAAGAGCTCTTAGGACAAGCTAGAAGCCTTGTAACCTTGTGATGTGTGCCTGTCAAGCTGTTAAATACCATGGGATTTGAGAGAAGGAGGGGGAAGAGGTTTAGCATGGGGGGGCTGTAGTGATGTGAGGAGGGGAGGAAGCCAAGGAGAGCTCTGGAGGTGGGACTAAGCAGTCTGTGGAGAGAACCTGGGGGCCTCTGAAGTCTGGGTGACTCTTCTGTGTAGAAAGACCAGACTTGACTTTCTGCTTTCTCATGAACTTTAAGCACTGTGTCTGTCATTCCAGAACAGCAGGACTCCTGCCCCTCGAGTTGCACACTGGCCCAATTAGACTGTGGTATTCTGGCTTCTCTAGCCTAAAATTTTAGTTTTCCTTGAGTTTTAGACACTAATCTCTTCAGAACCAAGGCTCCGAATAGTCAAGGACAAGAGGAATTGAATTATTAAAAATATTGATAACCATTTAATTCCCGTTCCTCCTTTCCCTCCTCCTAGTTCATCACCTGTAAAGTTTCACATGCTTTCACTCCCCGCTTCGTAACCCTGCGGTGGCGACTTCAGTGTGACAGTAAGCACGCAGCCCTGAGCACGCGTGCTGTCAGTCTCAGCTATGTTTATTATTCAGATTGTGTTGGGATTGGCTTTTCGTGCCCTACTCTTAGTTTGAAACTCAGTGCGAGTTAAATGTCTTATACTGCCCTGTGTCAGAAAAAAACTAAAGTCGGTTTCTTCATAGATCTCCACTCATCCCCCTGCCCCATGGCTAGATGGAGAAAATGGTTTCTCTACCATTTTCTGCAAACCTGAGTCTTTCTTAAATTAATCAAAGAATTTATGTACTTTATTACTGGGGGAAAGGATTATATGCACATTTTGAAATTTTGCAAGTTGATGAAGAGTACAAAGAAGAAAAGCTGTACAAACTCCCATTCCAGCTTGCTATTCATATCATTTGGGTCCATTTCATTCATCCCAGAGGAAACCCTTTATTTGTTTATATGTTTGCCCCATTTGGAATCAGGCTGCATATAGTCTTGTCACCTTTCATTCAAAATTCTACTCTAAGCTTTTTCTCCGTATCATTTAAAGATTTAAAAAATCATGGTTTCTAATATTTCTCATGCCTGTTCCCTCATTTATTTAACCATTTTGTTTTTGTCAGATGTTTAGTTAGAGGATGTGAGCATGTAAAAAAGGTTTTTAGTGCCTTTTGCTGAATCACTTTTCCCAAACAATTATATTCATACTTTTTTTTTAATGTGTTAATTTATTTCGTGGTGCCTAGTCTTAGCTGAGGCATGTGGGATCTAGTTCCCTGACCAGGGATCGAACCTAGGCCCCCTGCTTTGGGAGCGTGGAGTCTTAGCCACCAGGGAAGTCCCTATATTCATACTTTTATGTATGAATACTTCTATTTTACCTCGCCCTTTAGTTTCATAGTTTTTAACCTTTACCTATTTGGTAATGGACATAACTAATATCTTAATGTAATGCATACTACCTTTGATAAAGAAAGACATTGAAAATAACTTTTTATGATCATTCAGAGCTCAAATTTTGTTTGTGTTTTAGACGTCTTGTTCTCAAGTGTTTACCTGTGGGCTTTGCTCTAGAGTGTGGAACTGCTGGGTGTTTCTACCGAGGATCACAGACTCAGTGCTTCAGCACCCCAGGCGATCAGTTCTTCATTGGAACTGTTTAAAGTTCTTGTGAGACAGCTCTCTCTATTTTTAGTTCTACGACAGTGTTGGTGAATGACTTATTTAGACTGGGGGGACCCTTTCATTGCGTTTATGTATATGCATTAAATACAGCCATTTTATCAAAAGATACCCCAGAATCACCAGTGTCTGAGAGCCGCTTTCAGGAGGTGCCTGGGGCGAGTGCCGCCCAGTCTCGGTTACGCGTCGACTTGGAGGCTGCGAGGTGCCAGGGCCTGTCTCTTTGCTGTGTGCGGCTCTTCAGCTTGTCCTTCCTGGTTTCCTTGGTGCATGTTCCGTGGTGGTTGAGGGTCCTGTGCTGCCCAGGGGCTCCGTCCTGTCACCTGTTAGTACAGGGTTTCTGTAATCGTCAGCAGCCTCATAAACGAATGGACATTTGCTCAGTAAAGTTTCCTTGCTTGTATGGACTGCCTGCCTTACATGGCATAACTCACCTCTACCCAGGCAATAAGTATGTGTGTAGGCAACTTACTGAAGTGATCCGTTGATAACTAAGTTTGTCTGGTTTCTGTTAACTGCTTGTATAATAGTTTTAGTTGGGCAAGACCACTAATTCTTTTGCTCCTGTTGCCTTATCCATTTCTACTTGACTCCCTTAGCTCATTGCACGCACTCTTACCTTATAATCAAATGAGAATTCACTCTGCCATCAAGTCCCTGACATTCTCGTAGCCTCCGTAAAGGTTGTCCATCGTGTCTCACTTTTCTTCACACCTGCAGGGGTCTCCAGGTGTGAGGGCTTGTTGGGCTGTGCGGCTGTTTCTGAGAGGCCACTGCATAAAGTAGTATATTGCATTGTGTACAGGACTTCTGTTTCCTGCTCTCGACAAGGGCTGGTGGCCTGGGAATCAATTTGGCTTCAGCAGACACAGTTGTCATCTTTGATTCTGACTGGAACCCCCAGAACGACTTGCAGGCACAAGCCCGAGCCCACAGAATTGGTCAGAAGAAGCAGGTCAGTGGAGAAGCCTTTGGTTGTGGCTTGGAGGGGAGGTCGTTGTCTATGGGTAGATATCTATTTGTTAATTAGCTAGTAGAGAGACGCTGTCTTTGGGGCTGAGATGAGATGAGCCTATAGTTATGGACCAGTTCTTTCTCACCGTTCGTAAAGTGTATGACCAGTAACTTTCTGGCTTACTCAAAGGAACATGATGAATAGACTTAGAATTGAAAATTTCTATTTCAGTATAGAAAAGTTGTGATATTCACATTGTTCAGTGCAGTCTACCTTGATTACACATGGTCAGTGTTACCCCTGCCATAGACTGCCCAAGTACACACTTCTTTCCTTCAAGGATGAATTTCAAAGTCCGCTCCAGTATTAGCTACCATTTAAGTTTCATATGTGGTTGGAGATTCAGTTTTGGTAAAACAGATAATTCTTCAGCAGCATTTTTATTGTTAGGTCAAGGCTATAATAATAGTTTTTAGAGGCAATTTTTATTTAAGAATGTAACATGCTGCCCATAATAGAAGATATAATATATTATATATATTAATGCTTAAATTGTCTGCTTGGATCAGTGACTTACAAGTAGTAAGCCATAGCAGAGAACAAATTTTTTTTTTTCCCGCTCTTGGTTTTAGACAGAAATAACTTTCTATGTGTGTGAACAGGCATAAACATAACATTGCCTTGTCCTACAGGTAAATATTTACCGCTTGGTTACAAAGGGGACCGTGGAGGAAGAGATCATAGAACGGGCCAAAAAGAAGATGGTATTGGACCACCTGGTGATTCAGCGCATGGATACCACTGGCCGAACGGTTTTGGAAAACAACTCTGGGAGGTCCAAGTAAGTGCCAGAGAGGTGGGAGAGGTAGCATTTCATGTAATCCATTCATTCTCCTCATGAGATGCTCTACAACAGACATTAGTCCGTTGGTTACCTGGAAAGGACCAAGCCAAAACCGCAAGATGACACTTGGATTTTATTTTGCTTTCCCTGTTTCTCCTTCCTCTTTTCTTTCTTTTTTTTTTTGGCATGTCACCCCTCCTCATGTACCCTCCTCTCTAGCCTTTTGCTTTTGGCTCTGCCTGTGCCGTACGATGCAGCAGCAGCAGGGGCAGCTGTGTGCTTGCCATCGGGCTTTCTGCCTGGCCCTGTGTTGCCTTGAGCTTCTCAGCAGTGAGGCTGCAGCAGGCTGAACTGGCAGCCCTTCCTTATTATTGGTGAAAATGTTTGTGTGGAGATTGCCTTTCCTATTGAAAACAAAAGGGTATGAAAGGAAAATAGTTAAGCTTCAGCTGGCTCTATCTGGAAGCACAGCAATTTCTCTCACAGAGTTGACATTTTGACCAAAAGTGTTGAGTGTTTTCTGGGGCAGTCTTACAGTTTGTGTTACAGGTTAAATCAAATGTGCCCTTTCTAATATTAGGTGATGATGATTTTCCACTAAAAAGAAAACTAGGACAGAAAAAGCTTGTTCTTTTATTTTGGACCAGAGAGGAGGTATTTGAAAATTCTTGGTGAACAGTAACTTTCTGAATTAAAGGATGAAGAGAGGACTCCCTTCTTTCATGTTGCTAATTATCTTTCTTGCTTACCCATGTAAATATATGAACCTCCTGGAAAATAATTGCTGTCTTAGTCTTTTATCAAGTTTACCACTGCAGACTCATCCTGTGGATTAAAACCATGAAATATTTGTGAGATCATTTTTCTTGTGGCAGAATTTCCGTTTCCACCAGTAGTTGGACCTCTTTAGGAAGAATAGATATTTAGAACTCAGTAGAGGTTATTTGATGTCCCTAAGAGATTACAACTACATTTTACTTCTACAGTTCAAATCCTTTTAATAAAGAAGAGCTGACAGCGATTTTGAAATTTGGAGCAGAGGATCTCTTCAAAGAGCTTGAAGGGGAAGAATCAGAGCCTCAGGTAATTAACAAGGGGAAAGAATGTCTTGATAAGTATCATCTGTGAGAGTCTCAATTTTTCTGGAAGCACATTCTGAGCCTGAGACTTTTCTAAAGAAAAAGTAGTTACTTGCAGAACACAGTTTCTCTTTTTCCTTATACGGCTGAACGTGCTTACAGAATTGAATGGGAAAGAATGAAAAAATCACAGAGGGTTTTGTCTTTGCTCTTTTCTATTCCAATTTTATTTCTTGTAATTTCTGAAGTGTCATCTTATGATTTGTATGAATCGTAGTTTTGAAGCGTTGGATGTGAAACATTATAAAAGCTGTGGGGGTAAAGAAAATGGAGTATCAGAGAAGAGGGCTGGCTTATTTGCACCGGTATTCCCAGTGAGTGCTGACCACTGTTGCCTCTTTACCTTGTGCTCTCAGGAAATGGATATAGATGAAATTTTGCGCTTGGCTGAAACCAGAGAAAATGAAGCCTCAACAAGTGCAACAGATGAACTTCTGTCACAATTTAAGGTATTAAAATCACTGTCTGAGAAAGTCCTTGGCATTGATTTGTGAACCAGGAATAAGCAATGCCTGTCAGTACTTTGTCAGTGCAAGACACTCTGTGCTTTTCTTTTTACCTGACTTGATTCATAGCCCTTAAAATCATTCCCTAGAGTTCCAAGTATGGTGTGAATATAGACTGTACAGTCCTTCCCATGGGGGTAACCACCGAAGTGGTCCATCTTGCCCAGAGTCAGTGGCTAGAAGAAAAACAGTTGGTGTGAGTAAGGCTGCAAATACGCTGTCAGTGGGACAGGTGGAGAACTAGATAATGTGGAGCTCTGGGAGAGACATTAATAGAATCATGACAGAGAGAGGTCAGAGGTGTGAAAATAGAAGGTGACAGTGGGAAGCTCTTGATGATGTTGTAGCATTAGGGAAGTTGTGGGATGGTTGGTGGTATTTGATAGAAAATTAAATGATATCAGGACTAAATGCAAAAGCTGGATACCAGATGAATAGAAGGTGACCGCATTGAATATAGACTTTATTAAAAAGCTTAGTAAGGAAAACAGTGAAAGTAATTTATAACGATGGAAGGTTCAGGCAAGGTAAGGTTTTTTTAAAGGTGTTACCATGTTTCTAGGTTGAGGAAAGAGCTTGAGAATAGGAAAACATCGAAGGTTCTAAGGAAAGAAGGATAATTTGGTGACACATTGCCCAGGAGGAGACTGGAAGGGATATAATCAAAAGCACAGATAGAAGAACTGGCCTTCGAAAGACAAAAGAAGAACCCACTTTGGGAAGGAGAGGGGAGAGAAGGTGTAGATGCTCCAGCTGGTGACCTTACTCACCAGTAAGTGAGGTGTTTGCTGAGAAGTGGAGACGTTTTGGGATGGCTCCATCCAGGAGCCAGGAGTTGCTGGGAGGAACTTGATAGGGACTCGAGCTGAATTTAGAAGGTGGGGCTTCATGTTAGAGCAAGTCAGCAGGATCAAATGACTCTCCAGCATTACTTGAGGTCAGAAAAACTGGATCAGTTGTTCATCCAAGGTGGAAGATTGGCTTAGGAGGCACAGAGGAGTCATCAAAGTGGCAGAAAGTTGCCCAGATTCAAGTGAGAGTGTGGTTGAGTGGATTCATCGTTGGTTGGTTCTGAGCATGTTAGTGAAGAGGGTGAGAGGTTACATGGATGATTATGTGTGGTAGACCCACTAGGAGTGAGAAGTGTTTGGGAGGAAGCAGTACTTTGTGATGAAGTCCAGGATTGGCCACAGGTAGAAGTTGTCTCAGTGGAAGAAAAAGAAAGGGGTTGAGAGGATCACAGAGCTCTAGGATCAGAGTTACTGTGTCTTAAGGATGCAGAAGATGGTGAATTGTTAGTGTTTCAACTGGATTTCACTCCTGTGACTAATGCTCCCTTCTTAAACAGCAGTAATCTTCATGATGGTGTCCTTGTCAAAATATTACATGATTATTTAGATCTGAAAATTTTCTGCATATTACAGATTGCTCAGAAGCCAGATTATTGGTGACACTTGTCTTTCTAAAGCCCTTTTGGCCATTATGTTTCAGCATCAGGTTAGGTAGGATTCTGCTTAAGTAGGGACTCTGTATGTCTGGAGTGCGTCGCTGAGTTGACCTTTTCCTAATAATTCTTTTTTGTTAAGCTAATTTAACGTGTTGGAAACATAACAAATATTTTTTTGAGATGTTTATGACTACAAGTTTCATAAGTAATAATAAGCAATCCTTAGAAAATTCTTAGTATACTGTAAGCACTGTTTTAAGTGCATTCTGTATATCAGTCTTTCAGTTTTTATAACAATGTTATGTTGAAGTCACCGTTATCATCATTTATAGATGAGGAAACTGAGATACAAGGAGGCTAAGTAGATTACCTAAAGTCACACATGTTTGGAGTTGTTATTACTTATTTAGACAGGGATTCTGGCCTGTAGAGTCTGGCCCTTGATTGCTATACCACTCTTGGGAAAGTTAAATTCCCAGCTGCATGAACCAGTGATGTATCTGTAGTATTGGTCTTTGTATCAACTAATACCATTTTAAAAGTGAGATTTAAAGTAGTTACAAACAGTGCTTAACTTTAGAGATGAGTTAGATAATTCATTTTATGGAACAGAAAAATGTTAAATTTTAAATCTCAGAAATTACACACCTCTGGTTTTGTCCTGTAATATTAAAATTCTGATTGTGAAGACATGATATCCATGTTGGGAGTTAAGAGTTAATTTTGCCCAAAAGTTCTGATTTCAGTGTCAGCTCTTAAAGTTATTTTGAGGAATGGAACCTCCTAAAACTCTTTAAGTTCAGTGGGCCTGCCCACTGCTGCTCAGAAGTGGCCAGAGTTGGTAGATTTTTCTCTGTAGCCATAGTCTAAGGCTTTCAAACGCATACATGCAGATGACTTTCTTTCTGGGATACATATTATGTCTGTATAAATAGATATTAAATGTCTGATATCAGGCTTTCCAGATAGCTCAGTTGGTAAAAAATCTGACTACAGTACAGAAGACTGGGATTTGATTCCTTGGTCGGGAAGATCCCTTGGAGACGGCAATGGCAACCCACTCCAGTATTGTTGCCTGAAAAATCCCATGGACAGAGGAGCCTGGTGGTCTACAGTCCATGGGGTCACAAGAGTCGGACGTGACTTAGTGACCAGACTACAACATGAAGTAAATGGAATATTCTACCAAGTTTGCTTAAATTTTTTGCGTTTTTGTTTTTGTTCCTGAGACTAACGCAGTTTTGAGCATGTGAAATTATCAAATACCATTAGCTTCTAAACTTTTAATAAAAGTGAATAAGGTGACCAGTTGACTGGACAGTAGCTACTGCTTTGAGTTGTGCTTTGTTTCAGGTGAGCTCCATTCAGTATCAGTTTACAGTGCACAGGCCTGTCAGTCCACACTGGGCTAACGTTAGAGATTCGGATGTGATGATCTGTGTTTATTTTTGGCCACACAGCACAGCATGTGGGATCTTAGTTCCCTGACCAGCGATCAAACCTGTGTCCGCTGCAGTCTTGCAGTGGAAGCATGGAGTCCTAACCACTGGACCACCAGGGAACTCCCTGCAAATATTATCATCTAAATAAATCTAAAAGTTCTAGTTAATATATTAGAGCATGTGTATGATTTAGTAGCACATCTTTTAATAAAACATAAAACAGTTTGTATCTTTTTATTTATTCTTCAGTAAAATTCCTGATGAACTTTAGAACTCAGCAAGTAGATTTTGTTGAGGGGATAAGGGAGAAATTAGTAGAAAACTGATTTTTTTTGATTATGTAATATCATAGGAGTCCTCTTATCATTCATAGCATTTTAGATTAAAACACTGCCTGAGTTGGTGTTTAGTAGATGGTGTTTGGGAAATAGTGAAATGTCGGTCAGACAGTGAAGTCCTTTTGTCGTAAGGTTGCCAACTTTGCAACGATGGAGGATGAAGAAGAGCTTGACGAACGTCCTCACAAGGACTGGGATGAGATCATCCCAGAGGAGCAAAGGAAGAAAGTGGAGGAGGAAGAGCGGCAGAAGGAGCTGGAAGAGATTTACATGTTGCCTCGAATTCGGAGTTCCACTAAAAAGGTGATCGAGTGAGACAAAAGAGATGGAAGCACTTCTGACGTGCAGGGTTCCAGGGCAGAGTTTCAGGAACTTAGCAGAGGGAAGCGGAAGCGTGCGCAGGGCCCAGGAGCATACCTGGGAGACGTTCCATCTCTGCATCTTGGCCCTTTAAGAGATGGCTGGACATGATTTGAGTTTGACAGAAGGTTGCATTTTGTACCTGAGACCAGAAGTAGTAATTCTAACAGTTTGGTTCTAATTGACAAGGCCTTCAGCTTTCAGAGTCAAATGTCTCTTCCTCTGTAAATGTTCGTTCATAGCACTTGATATAAATTCTTAGTAAGAGATTATATAAAGGTGCTTCAGTTACCAAGCACCATCATAGGCACTATCTAATTTAATTTTTGTAAGAACATAGAAATAGATAAACTATGTTTTTATTACTCAATTTGTTGGTGATAGCATACTCAGGTTTGCCTAAGATCCTAGTAAGTCAACATTAGCTAACAGTAGTTGTCATTGAGTATTCACAGTATACCAGGCATAATGAGTCAGTGCTTTTACACTAAGTGACTCATTTAATTCATATGAAAACCCTATATTATAGGTGCTCTTATCCCCATTTTACAAATGGAAAAAAAGGCATGGAGAGATAATTTGCCCAAGGAAGTAAACATGAACCTACAATCCAAATATTTTTATTCCAGTGTACTTAGTGATGGCCAGATGACCAGAGACAGTATGCCTCTGGCAGTGTTAATACACAAGCAGATCTTTCATCCCATGCTATCTGCCTCCTTTCTTAAAGGCAGATTGACTTGCTGATAAAATAGGAAGTTCCAAGCTTTAAGGAGTCAAGATGGGCTGGTCTTAGTCCTTAGATCACTTGAACCTGGCATTTGGTACAGTATACCTTTGCATTTTCAGGCTCAGACAAATGACAGTGACTCTGATACTGAGTCTAAGAGACAGGCCCAGAGGTCCTCTGCCTCTGAGAGTGAGACGGATGACTCTGATGACGACAAGAAGCCCAAGCGCAGAGGACGTCCCCGAAGTGTGCGGAAGGACCTGGTGGAGGGATTCACGGACGCTGAGATCCGGAGGTTGGTGGAGGCCTGCTCTCCCTCCCCTCACGTTTGGGTGGGCATGCTGTGGGCCTCAGGTGATGCATCCCTGACCTGGGTGACAAGGAGGGCAGAGGACGGCAGGGAGACAGGAGTCGTGCCTCAAGACCCCAGGGTGATTCTGCCTTTTCCAAGCTTTTCCTTAGTTGAGCTCTTTGTTTACTTCTTGTTCTCTGCTCTGAACATTTCATGATGAAGAAAGTCCAGCCGAGAGGAAAGAGGCTATTGGAGGTCACCTCTAGCTGGAACTTTTTTTTGTTTTTATTGAAGAATTTGAGTACATACATGCATATTTAACAATGTATATAGAAGAAATGGTATAATATAAAAAATTAAAGGAATACAGATACCCCCAGTTTGTTTTCTGTTAGCGTTAATACTGTGTTAGTTTGGTTTACTAATACACAAAACATGTTGTTATACACAGCATACTGTTCGGCAACTTGCTTCTTGTCACTTTCAGGCATCTTTCTATGTCAGTACTTACTACACACTTGTTGGTGTCTGATTCACATCCCTCTGCCCTCCAGAAAAATCTAAAATTGTTGCATTCAAACCATTTCCCCCTAGTTTCTATGTTACCTTTTTAAACAGGTGAAGAAAGTAGAAACTCTGAATTATGATCTAATCCATATTATTATTTAACTCTATCACGTAGTCCTTTTAGGTCAGTATTTGAAGCCATGAGGTTGTTTCCCGCTAAATGTTGCACCTGTTCTTTTCTTCTTTCTTTACTATGGAAAAGCGTAAATACATACAAACACTGATGAGGCATCAGCACCCCTTCCCCTGGGTATCATCCTAACCGTTGTGCGTCGGTGGTCTGTCTTGGGTGTGGCCCCGCTTCTCCCGTCCCCTGGCCTAGTGTCCACAGAGAAGGCTGTGTATTGTGCTGGGGCTGAGTGGGCTGGGCTGACGGTGTCTGCTGGGCCTGTCGGTTTACTGCTGTTCGGGTCTTCTGTGCTCTCTGATCCTCTGCCTGATTGTTCTGTTCGTTATTGGAAAAGGTGTGTTCACATCTCTACTGTTGCCGCATTGTTTCTTTTTCCTGTTTGTCGATTACTGCGTCCTGTATTTTGGGCCTCTGCTGCTAGGTGTGTATCCTTGATAATATGCTGTGTTGATGGACTGGCCCTTTTCTCATCATAAAATGTCCTTTGTCTCCAGCAACAGTTTATGTCTGAAAGCTTATATTTTGGTTCAGTACTCATGTAGATACTCTAACTCTTTTGATATTGTATGTGTGGTATCTTTTTCCTTTTTTACTGCAATCTATTTGTGTCTTTGAATCTAACTCTTACAGGCTGTATTTAGTTAGATGATTTTTTAAAATTCATTCTGTTGATTTCTTTGTTTTAATTACGTTTAGTGCAATTACTGATAAAATGGAATTTATGTCTGCATTTTTCTGTTTGTTTTCTGTGTCTTGTATCTTTTTTGTTTCATTATTTCCCCCATTACTGCCTTCTTCTGTATCGCATGGTTTCTAGTATACTATTTTAATTTTCTTGTTTCTTTTACATTTAAAAAGTTATTTTCTTAGTGGTTTCCCTAGAAATTATAGTTAATATTTTAACTTAGAACAGTTTAGTTTGGACTAATATCAACTTAATTTCAGTGGTATGCTAAAACTTGACTCCAGTTTAGGTACATTCCTTCTCCCTTTTTGTGCTTTTGTTGTCAAACAGGTTTAAAATCTTTCGGGAGAAGTAAAAAGTTACTGAAAAAAATACATACACACTGTGTTTTTCACTTATTCGGGTATCCTCCTGAGGCTCTTGTTTGTTCATGTGGATCTGAGTTATCGTTTCATGTCTTTTCATTTCTGCCCCAAGTACTGTTCTTTAGTATTTCTTTTAAGGGCAGGTCTGCAGCAACAAGTTGTGTCTTTATTTATTTGGGAATGTCTTAATTTCTCCTTTGTTTTTGAAGGATAGTCTTTATTCTTTTTCTCTTTCACATGGGATAGTCCCAGTTGACTTACCTTTTCACTGATGTTTTTCTTCTGTCAGTTCACATCTACTCCTGTGATTTTTTTTCATCTTAGTTATTGTACTTTTCAACTCTAGTTTATATGTTAATCCTTTATATAATTTCCATCTCTGCTAATATTCTCCATTTAGTGATACATCATTCTCATATTTTCATTAAATTCTTCAGACATGGATTCCTTTAGTTCTTGTATATATTTACAATAGTTGATTAAATCCTTTGTCTATTAAGGTCAACTTTTGGATTTCCTAGAGACTATTTCCATTGAAAACTGCCTTCTTCCCCTGTATATGGATTATACTTTCTTGTTTCCTCTAACTTTGTTGAAAACTGGACATGTTAAGTAGTGAAATGCGGCTAGTCTGGACATCAGAATCCCCCTGCCAGCCAGTTTTTTGTGTTTGCTGTTCGTTGTTCTCGTCGTTTGCTTATTTAGTAACTTTTCGGGACTAGTTCTGTGAAGCCTCTGCTCGTTTAGCTTAGAGCTCAGCTAATGATTGGGCAGACTTTCTTAAGCACCTTAAGGCTACCAAACAGTAAATCTCCAGCCTTTGCTGAAGGACTCCTTGTGAATGTTGAGGCATGTGTTCATGCTCTGGCAGGCAGTGTACGACTTTGCCTTATCCTTCAGCTCATGTTTGTGTGGAGCCTGAGAACTGGTCAGAAGTGAGACATTAACAGATTCTCGTGTCTTCACTGTGCCTGCACACAGCTCTATACGTGTGCAGCCTTCTAGATTCCTGGAATTAGGCCTGAGCTTTTCAAAGACACCTGTGAACATCTTTTCACCCCAGTTTTTCCATCGCAGTTTTTGATCAGCTTGTTCATCCTCAGCTTATAATGCTGCTTCAGTCAGCCATAGAATTAAACCTTTGTCTCTAGTTAATTTTTGACTGATGAACTGTGGACAGTGTCTTCCCAAAGACCCAAGTCAAATGAAGACAAGCCCGAGAATGGAGTTTCTCAGGGTGCTGTCCGTCAGGCCAGATAGCCCCTTGCTCTGGGGAAGGAGCTTCTGTGGAGCTCCACGCCCATTCTGCTCCCTGCAATGGCTGCTGTGTAGCTGGGAGGGTGGTTTTCAAGGCAGTCTTGGTGCTGTGAGAGGGCACGGGAAATAGAGCAAGTCAGAACGGCAGAGAGCTCACCATTCATACTGAGATTCAGCTGTTCGCTTGAATATATGCTTATAAGTTAGTTGCAAGCCTTTGATTTAGTTTCCAGCATTCCAACAAAGTTGACTTGGACAGTTTTTGCCAGTGTTCTTCTTGCTTTTGTGAAGGAGGAGATTTTCAGGGGTCCTTCTTATTCTATCATTCCTAGAGTGCTTCTCTGTCTCACTATTATTTTGAAGTAGGCTCAAAGGACATATTATTTCAGATGTAAAATATTTCAGTATATGTCAAGAAAAATAAATACAGAATTGAGGAATAACCCTCAGGCTTGCTTTCACATACAGTACTTTCCTAATCCCTATATCCATGCTATCCCTTTAATATTGTTTCTTAGCTGTTGTCATATTCATCACCGTTGTTAAGGATTGCTACGCCTTCTCTCTCCATTTTTTTCTCCATGGTATCTTTTTTCACTGTTAGCTAACCAGATAATTTGGCATTTTACAGCGATGCCCTTCATATATTGTGAACCTTGATTTTTTAGTGAAAGTGCTAGTGATTGGTTCTAGGGGGTGAACAGATTACATATATATTGGCATTTAGCATAGTTTAGACTAGAGACCTGTGGAAGGATGATTATGTTTTAGGTTGGAGAAACCGTTTGGCAGGAGTCAGAGTTTCCAAAATAGTTTTGCCTAAAAAGCTTAAAATCATATATTTATTTTACTTTGCCTTATTACAGTAAGTACTTGAGGCAATCTTAAAACTCTTTTAGATGTATTGTTGACCAGAACATAATGGAAAATATTGCAGTATGGAATTGAAAGTAACAGCAGTGGACTGAATAGACCAGTAAAACTGTACTGGATTTTATCATAAGAGTTGTGGTTATTAAATCATTTATTACCTATTACCTATAAACTTGTACCTTCTAAAAATTATAGTGCTAGAGTTAAGCCACCATACTCAGTTACATCCCTAAGCAGTTTCATGACCAGTCACTGAGAATAAAGTTGATCTTTGGTTTGAAAGGTTTTTAGCACTCATTTTAAGTTGGCCATTTTCAAAGACATTCAATATTCATTCGTTTAGTGGCAGTTGCAAGGATTGGGCAAAATCTTTTTGACCGTTTTTATGTTTTTGACCATTTTTATGGCTCATATTTCATCACAGGATGTGTTTGCACCAGCCTAGCTGAAGTCTGCTTTTTAAATGTGATTTATTAATCATTTTCCTAGGTTCATCAAGGCGTATAAGAAGTTTGGTCTCCCTCTTGAACGGTAAGCTTAGTAACACAATAGTTTTTTATCCAGCTCTTTTTCCCTTCTATTATGTAGCAGTTTCTTTTTTTGGTTCTATTTTCCATTTTTAAGGTCTGGCACCTTTTGACAGTCTGATTTTTAGACATGACATGCTCCAGATGACTTGGAGATCAACAAAACGTATTGCAGATGTAACTGCACTTTGCTTCTAGGAACACTGCAATGAGTGGAAGTAGGCTGGAGAAAGAAAAGGGAGCACAAAGAAGCAAACTAGTGCTGATAGCTCCTGGGCACTCCAGCTGTCGGCCCCTGTAGTTAATCAAGAAAGCCGAGCCCTTTCCCCTGTTTTCTGAATTAGTCTGTTTTTGTGGACTCTTCCAAGTCAAATTCTTTATGATGGAAAGTGAGTAAGTTAGGCATAATCACTGCTGGAGGGTTCTTGTTGGAGCCTTGGAACAGTCAATTGAGGAATGAAGAGAATCTTTGCAGGAGCAAGCTTATGCAAAACCAAGCGGTAGCTCTTGTGGGCTCAGGGCCTTGAGGTGTATCCTGGTATTTGTCTCTCCTCAGGCTGGAGTGCATAGCACGTGATGCTGAGCTGGTAGATAAGTCTGTGGCAGATCTGAAGCGCTTGGGAGAACTGATTCACAACAGCTGTGTGTCAGCAATGCAGGAATATGAAGAGCAGCTGAAAGAAAATGCCAGCGAGGGTAAGTCAGCAGGTCTGCCTCAGTGATGCTCAGAGACCCGAATTGGGCTCTCTGCTGCTCAGGGGTCTCTTCTCTCTTTCTCCACACTTGTATCCTGTGCTTCCCTCCTTTTTTGAAGTGTGTATTCTCATCTGCCTTTATGTGAACTCAGTTGTTAGATCCCAAAGATTTACTCCCAAATGAAGCTGATTTGCCCAGGGTGCAGAGCACTGAACAAGTGGAATGATTTTTTAATGTTTCGGTAGAAAGTTCACATTGGTTTGAATGATGTAAAGATCTGAGGAGGTAAACCCCGACTGGGCACATTTGTATTGCGGCTGCAAGTGAGTACATTACAGACCACCAGTAGGAATTATCTTGGATGCACATACAGGTGTTGTTTTGTTGTGATAAAGGATTTAGAGAATTAATCCAAATAGACAAAGCAGTAGCTGAATATTGTAAAACTCTTTGTGAGAGTGAGACTTTCTTGGCACTAGAATTTGTTATAATTGATTTTGACTTGTAGCATGTTTTCTCTTACACACCAAAAGTACTTTTGCCTGTCCTCTACAAGCAGGAGGTGTCAGTAGAGAGCCGAAGTCCTTGTGGTTAAAGGACACCCTTGTAGTTGAGCCTCAAAGAGATGAAGGTGTGACCACTCCAATTCCCTGGACTGTGGTGTATCTGTGCAGTTGCCTCCAGTCTTGTGTCTCCCTTCACTGAGGTTGCTCACAGGAGGGTCTGTCAGCTGTGATTAGGGGTTCACACGTAGGAGGCAGCCAGTGGACCTGGAATCTTGGTCGAGATGGTTCTCAGCTGCAAGATCTAAGACAAGTGATAGCCTCAAGGGTCTGGGGCAGAATGGAGTAGTAGCCCCGAGTCAGCCGGCTTGGATGGCCACTTGACTAACTTAATACACGTGAAGTGCTTGTCATCACGTTTGCCTTGCAGCATTAACCGTTTCATCAAGTAGAGCATTATCTGTGCTCCGAAATTTTCTTCTTCATACTATTACTGAAAGTAATAGGATTTTAAAATACCTGGAATATAGTCTAAAACATTTTTTAGGTGTGGTTTTTGGGTTTTTCCCCCCGCCAATTTGTGCTTTTATAGCACCCAGAATACATTCAAAAGTAAACCTTAGCACTACAGTGTTTTTCTTTTTTCCTTGTAATTGGTTTGAATAAGTATTACACTCATATGGCTCAAAAATGAAAACCAAGTATCCCTGTTTCTTGTCTCTTTCTACAAATGTAAAAATATATATATGTTCAAAAAAGGGATAGATACTGGTTTAACACAGTTGGTGATGTGGCATGCACACTGTTGTATCTTGCTCTGCCCACCTCACAGCATATTTGAGAATATTTCCTTGTGACAGGTGCCCCCTTGCCCACATACGCCTTTTCTCTGCTTATTCAGTCTGAATCGGATGGATTGCTTGCTCTGGGCATTTCTTAACTTGCTCCCATATACCTGTATTTTCTGTAAACTGGCACTTAGTGTATTCCTGACTCCAGGTTTCCTGCATTGGCAGATGAATTCTTAACCCATATGCCACCAGGGAAGCCCCTTCCATATACATGTATTTTCTATAAACTGGCACTTAGTGTATTCCTGAATCTAGTTTCCAATTCTAATGTAAGATTATTGATACCTCTTTTTCTCAAGCCAAGAAATTTTTGTTCCTAGAAATGTTAGCATAATCACGTATTTGTGTTACATGTATTTCCAAATATTAATATCCAGTCTTACTGGTGTGTTTTTTTTGGTTTGGATTTTTGTTTGTTTGTTTTGGCTGTCTCTCAGCTTGCTTGGTCTTAGTTCCCTGGATTGAACCTGGGCCATGGCAGTGAAAGCCTTGAGCCCTAACCATTAGACTGCCAAGGAACTCCCCCAGTGTTACAGCTAACAGTAAGACTTCTCAGTGCACAGTCTGATTCCTTTGCATTTCTTTTTGTCCTTAAAATACATGCATTAGCAATATACAAAGTACCGTGTTTTAAAATTGTTTGAAATTGTTCTTAGTTCTCTGTGTGGTTATAACTTATGATAGGTCGTTTAGTATCTCTTGTTTACATTTCAGTTTCTAGGGACTGCTTTTCTTGTTTCTATGAAACAGTTGTGTGTTTTAATTATGTAAGCCATTTGCATGGCCCAGAGTCAGGACTGTAAAGCAGGGGGTGCATGGAGAACCTTGCCTTCATCCCTGTCCCCAGGGCTGTCTTTTGTCTCACAGACAGGTGTCATTATCTCACTGATTTCGACTTTGGCCAGAAAGTCTGTGGTTAGAGTTGACCTGCTTTGTTTTTGCCTCTAGGATTACTTTAATTTGAAACTTGAGCTAGGGATAACCTTTCCATGACTAACTTTGTTCATCCTTTCAGATGTGTTAGGTATTAACTTGATCTCAGGCTTTTATAGTCAAGAAGTTCATCTTAAAAAAATTTATTGATGGGTTAGAAAAACAAAAGAAAAATCTTGTAAGTGTTTATATTACTCCTTGAAAATCTTCTTTCATTAATTAATTTTAGAGCCAAAGAATAAAACAAAGAGGAAGATTAAAATACAATTATAAACACTGCTGGACTGAAAAATTCTAAATCTTAAAAAACCAAACTGTTTAGAGATTATTTTACAAACATTAATTGAGAAAATTGTTTTGCCTTATTGCTTGTATCTTTGGATCAGTAAACCAGAGATATACATTGAGGGAATAAGAAAGCAGTTAGGATTATTCACCTTGGTTTTCTGTGAAACAGTGAATTCTCACGTAACAGATATGCAATTGATGTTCTTTAGGGAAAGGACCGGGGAAAAAGAGAGGCCCAACTATCAAGATATCTGGGGTTCAGGTTAATGTGAAATCTATTATCCAACATGAAGAAGAGTTTGAGATGCTGCATAAATCTATCCCTGTAGACCCTGAAGAAAAAAAAAAGTGAGTATAACATGTACCCACGCACGGGTGGTTGTGCCATTAGAAAACAGATGTGCAGTTACAGTGTAGTACTTGCATTGTCTTTTCTCTGATATACTAGAATGCTTTGTCTATGTTCATTTGTGTTTATTTCCAAATCAGAAAGGCCTCTCCTCTCACGTCTTCCTGCTTTGGAAATCTTTTCAGATATTGCTTATCCTGTCGTGTCAAAGCTGCACATTTTGATGTTGAGTGGGGAGTGGAGGACGACTCTCGTCTGTTGCTGGGAATTTATGAACATGGCTATGGAAACTGGGAGCTAATTAAAACGGACCCAGAGCTTAAGTTAACTGACAAAGTAAGTGATTATCTGTGGTGCTGGAGATTTCTAGAAGATTTGTTGTATATCTTTTTATCAATGGCTTACTTTTAACTGTTTTCTGAGGGGTGGGGGATTGAATTGAAGATTAGTACAACAGTAAATTCCTGGGGTTTCTATCCTTGAAAACATTACCGTCTTTAGTGGACTGTGGCACTATTTCAGAGCTGAAGATAATAGCCAGGTGAAATTTTGGGGAAATATATAGGAGAAATCTTAAAATTCTGATATTTATCGTAGGTTAGATCTCATTGCAACAAATACCAAGGTTGGATTATTAATAATAAAAGCGTTCCTCAGCCTGAGTTGTTGGCACTGTCTTTAAAACGATATTGGATCAGTTCTCCACCTGGAGACAGAACGAGCCGTGCCTTGGTGTTTTTTGTAATGGAGTTAGACACGGGCTGTCCTCCCACAAAATCAAGCCTCCCACCCTATCCGTTGCACATCAGGCTGCCTAGTAGAGGCCGTGCTCAGTGCTGTAAGCAGGGAAAGCTGACTGGCTCAAATTTTCGTAGGATGTGCTCCATGTTGGGCTCCCGGCAGGGCTTTGCCTGGCACGTCCCTCAGCGCTCATCCCAGGTGCGGTGTTCTCAGAGGGTGCCGGCACCCTGCCATAAGCACTGAGAACACATCCAGCCTGGCCAGGAGGCCCAGCTGCGTCCTGGCGTAGCTCAGTGCTCTCCGGCAATGCTCTAAGAAGCATTTTCAATCTAAAACGAAGCTTTAACCTAGCTCCAGGGATTCCCTGCTCCTGGAAGGAGGAAATCCACGACGGCTGGGATGCTCTAGCAGACGAAGCCAACAAGCCCCTCCTACCTGAGTTGTTCTACCCTGTTAACAGCACAGGTAGGAGCCAGTGGGAGAGCTGGATTTCTCCATCCCATTTTGTAAAATGAGAACGGCTCATAAGGGATGTTCAGTGACTGGGAGCCATGGACATGAGATAGGATCTGAGGCTTTATCTGTGTTCTGGGTGGTTGGGGAGGGAAAGGATTGTTCAGCTATTTGTCATCTCTGTTCATCCTGATCCACTAACCGGGCTGTGGGCCATGCCGGGTGCTTCTCTTCCTTTCCTGTTGAAGATTCTGCCCGTGGAGACAGATAAGAAGCCCCAGGGGAAGCAGCTGCAGACCCGAGCAGACTACTTGCTGAAGCTGCTCAGGAAGAGTCTGGAGAAGGAGGGCGGCGTGACGGGCGGGGAAGAGGTGAGCGCAGCTGCCGGCCGGGCGTCCCCCGGAGCCTGAGGCTCCTGCCCTGCAGGGGTAGGTGGGCAAGAGATGCCCCTTCGGGTGCAGCACAGAATGCTATCCTCTCCTTGTCAGCTTGTTCAGTGGTAGTGGTAGGAATGTTCGTGTAGTAATTGAACACCTAAACACCTTGACGTAAACCCATTCTCCTAGAATTCTGCCTCAAAATAGTTCTCATCTCTCCCAGTACCACTGGTCTAGATAGACTGTCACTGTTGCTTTATGCCATTTCCTTAATTTTGGAACATAGATCTTGTTACTGTCTTTATATCACTGGGTTTGGCTGTTATTCCAGCAGACACTGGCTACGTGTAGTCACAGGTCCCAGGGATAAAATGGGTGGTTAGGATACACAATTAATTCAGAAAGTGGACTTCAGTTGCAGTGACCTTACCTGCTCAGTGAAAGATTTCATCTGAGTTACTAATGGACTCCCCTGAGCTTTACCTTTTATTTCCTCAACTTGTCATTTCTCTTCAAGCCTGGAAAGATGCAAATCACAGTTAGGAGATAGTACAGGTTACAGCCAGGACCAGTAGCCTTTGTGTGTACATACTCCTTAAATGCTCCCAGAGTTATGCCATTTGTGTTAATTTCCCTGCATTATAAACAAAGCAAATTTTAGGGAGGAAAATCCCAATCCCATACTTTGTCCTTAACAAAGTCCCATTACGTAAGTGATGTCATTTTTCATGTCTGTTCTTCATAGACAATATTCTATGTTGAGGATATTCTATAAGTTAGGTTCTGGAGAGATAGATGAGACCATGTTTCTTACTTTTGGATAATACTATATCTGAGTAGATAAACACATTTTCCTTATTTTTGGATACAGCATGCTTCTCATTTTTTTTTTATGTTCCTGTTACTATTTTTTGCATATTATCTTTCTTTGTATTTGTGCATAAGGTGTTTTTCCTTCTTTTGAATTTTGTGTTGAGATTGAATTCCAGAAAATGGAGTCAGGGGGTTCACTAATATGGACATTTTTGTGAAGCACAGGATGATTTTTTTTTTTTTTCTCTTTCAGATAAAATTGATTGTATTCCCTTGAATTTTCTTTTGAGTTTTCCTCTTTTGAATTATGTGGCTGCTACTATTCAAAGAATTGTAATGTTATGTGGTCATGCTTTTGAGGGACTTGATTTGTAGTTTTATCATCATTTTCTTCTCGTTTCCAGGCCAAATTAAAGAAGCGGAAGCCTCGAGTGAAAAAGGAAAACAAAGCACCGAGGCTGAAAGACGAGCATGGAATTGAGTTTTCATCTCCTCGACACTCAGACAATCCATCAGAAGAGGGAGAAGTAAAGGTGTGAGGCTGGGTTTCAGTTGAGATGATTTTCTAAGTTATATTTATTGTGCCAGCTGGTGTAAAACCATTTGAGGTGTGTTTGGTCTAGATACCAGAATAGGTAAAATGGAAGTAGAAAACACATGTATCTTTGCTTAACCTGTTGTTCATGTAAAATCAGTGATTGAAATAATGAAAGCAAATAAAGGGAGCCACGAAATTTAGTGATGGATGGCAGCTGACGCCCAGCCTCACTGCTGGGGTGATGAGGAGTGGTGGAGACTGGTGGGCCGGGAAGCGCGTGCCTCGTGCATAGGGGCGCCTATGATGCAGTTCACTGTTGGACCAAAAAACTCTGCTGCGGGTTCGGACTTGGCCCAGATCTGTCAGTTTGTAACCTCTGGTCTAAGGAAAGTGAAAAGTAACTTGGTAGCATTCAGCCTGTTGAATCAGGGACTGAAAACTATGAGATTTCAGTTTGTTGCACTTTGAGGTTAGTTCCAGGAGGCTCAGCAGTGGGTACATGAACTAGCATGGATTTGAGTCAAGCATACCTAAATTCAGGTTCTAGCAACTTTTCCAGTTACTACCTAACAGTAATCTCTGGTCTTCAGTTTTTTCCATGGGAATACGGATGCCTATGTAGTGAAGAGCATCTGCCTGTCTAGGCTTCAGTTGAAGCAGATGACTTTAAGGCTGTGTGCTTGAGAACACGCTTCTGTGGGTGCAGTGATGAACCATTGAGGGCAGTGCTTTTTAGTTGTTTTTTTCTAGAAAGTAAACGAGGAAATAAAAAGTTTGTGGCAAAAGCTCACAGCTCCATTTGTTTTCTAGGACGATGGCGTAGAAAAAAGTCCAACGAAAAAGAAACAGAAGAAAAAAGAGAACAAGGAGAACAAGGAGAAACAAATGAGTTCTAGGAAAGACAAGGAAGGGGACAAGGAAAGGAAGAGGTCGAAAGACAAGAAAGAGAAGGTACCGATGTCACTCTACTTCCTGAGATGCCCACAGCCTTTGGAATTCCCTCCTAGGATTTAGAAATAAAACGGGGTTTGAGGGCCCTGAAAGAATCATCATTTCATGACTGTATCCCAGGAGGAAGGATGGGGCTTCCTGTCGGGATGCCTGCAGAGAGGGGGCAGTGTGTGAGTTGCAGTATTCTTCAATGTAGAAGCCTTTACTTGCTCTTTTATTACACATTTCAGAGAGGGTGTTAGAATGAGATGGGACAGGAAGTTACTGATACATGTTCTCAGACTCATGGTGGAAAAGCACTGACCATAGTTGAATCTGAATACGTGAAAAGTTTAGGGTTCAAACCAGATACGAACAAGAGTAGAACTGGGTTAAAGCCTTATTATTGTGTAATCTTCGTATTTGGGGTGTTATGAAGTTCATTCCAAACCTAGAATTCTGTATAGTGTTGCATCTTGCTGACTTCTGATGAAGTTATTTTTCATTTAATCTTTAATCAAAACATGCAAATAACTGAATTCTACCAGCACTTAAGTCTAACATTTCTTAATGACATATGAAACTTTTTTTTTATTATATGCGTATAAGAACAAATATAAAAATTTGTTTAAAAACAAGTTTTTAGAAAAATTAGGCCAGGCTATTTGGATTGCCTTTTCTTCCCACATAACAATATATCACAAATAGTTTTCCAAACAAATACGTAAAAGTTGAAGTCATTTTAGTAGGTAAGAAAGCTTTTGCTGAGCATGACTTTTTGGAGATGATTTGGGTTTCCCGTATTGACGTCGCTTTCCGATTCCCAGTGGTGTGTGCTCTTGTGGAGACAGACCTCTTTCCTTGGGTTTGTGCTTCTGCAGAGAGATAGCTTTAAATGAAATATTTAAAAAGATGCACGGAGAACGCTTTAACCAGCAACCGTGAACCAGATATTGGCACCAACAACAGATAGCAGCTGTTGACATTTTTCTTGTTTACTTCAAGTGGTTTTTTTCCGGCTGCTGTGTTTGGTGTTCCACACACCCATTACCAAACACCCCTCAGTTGAAGCTCCTCTCTGTTCCTTCTCCCAGCTTCATTACTCCCCTCTGTAACGCTACTCTGACATTGGTATGAAACCACCTTATCCATGGCTTTATGCTTTTCCTACATATTATGTAATCGTAAGCAAAGCATAGTATTGTTGTATGTTTTTAAATGTTCATATCCAAAGTTAGTTTTTATCTGTATCTGTGTCTCCGTCATTCTGTACCCTTTCATGGATACATGAGCTTCTTCCACCTGGATTCATATAAATTCAGTCACTTAAACTATTTTAGTTATTGAGATTGAAGCATATGTTCATTCTTAAGCTGTTAATAAAGTTGCTTCTTGCTCCTCTGCTGGAGCTCTTCAATTAAATAGCACTGCTGAAGCTAAAATTAAAGTTGGCTCTGTTTAGAGACAGGAATGGGAATGATATATGATTAAACTGTTAATTGAATATGTTTGGCTTCATGATACCTCAAAACTGAGGCCATCTGGTGCACCCATTTATGGTGATGTGACACAGCGAAGAAGTCTGAATTGCAAGACAAGCGCACACAAGTGACAATGACTCCTTGTACCTCTTTTCTGAAAAGCCTAAAGGTGGTGATGCCAAATCTTCAAGTAAATCCAAGCGCTCTCAGGGCCCTGTCCATATCACAGCAGGAAGCGAACCCATCCCCATTGGAGAGGATGAGGAGGATGATCTGGACCAGGAGACGTTCAGCATAGTAAGTCCTGAAATCGAGGGGCGGGGTCTGCAGCTGCCGTGCTTGCCACGCCTCTCCTGGCTCCTGGGGCCCAGCTCGTTGGTCGCGTAAGCAGCGTGACTGAGACGAGGCTGGGGGCCTGGCCGTGTGAGCAGGGGCAGTGGCGAGCGCGGCTTGTCTCACGGGCCCCCGTGCTGTGGGGCGAGGAGCGGAGCCACGGCCTGGGGTGTGGTCCCCGCCGCGGTGCGCCGCCTCCTGAGAGACAGGGAAGCTGAGGGGCGCGTCGTGGACCAGGCCCTGCCCAGGATGGTGGCAGGCCTGTGTGTCCTCGGGGGCTTGCCCTCACCAGGGCTGCGGGTGTGCGCTTTATTAAGCTGCACTCGCCTCCTTCTCCTCCTCTCTCGAGGCCTCTTCCGCTCCCAAACTTCCACACGTCAGGGGTCACTTGATGTAAGCGTATGTTCATTTAGTTTTGAAGAAAAAGTGGTCTTCCAACTCTCAGAATATTCCTGCTCTGGGGTAGCAGTGACCTCATCCTATAAGAGCCTTCTCTCTTTTTACCCTTTTTTGTGTGTGTCTGTGTTCCTAAAAACCTATATGCATATATGTTTTTTTTTCCTCTTCACGCTTATCTCATTTTTCTTAAATCTCTTTACTCTTCTTCCTGTGAGCTCTCTGAGGGAAAGTACTATGTCTTCTAAAGTAGGTGTAGATGATAGAAGTATCTCAGTAAGTAAATGAATAAATTAATCATGCAACCAGCTCTCTGATCTGTTTCTGGTTCTTCCTTAACCCAATATTTATAGGAAAAAATCATTAACTAATGCTTCTGTGGTACCATACTATTTTAAAAATGGCTTTTACACAGCATTGTAAATCAGCTGTTTGTTGTTCTTGTTTAGTCGCTAAAGTCATCCCCGACTCTTTGCAACCCCGTGGACGGTAGCCCTCCAGGTTCCTCTGTCCATGGGATTTCCCAGGCAAGAATATTAGAGTGGTTGCCCCTTCCTTCTCCAGGGGATCTTCCTGACCCAGGGATCGAACTTGTGTTTCCTTCACTGGAAGGCAGATTCTTTACCACTGAGCCACAAAGGAAGCATCAATCAACTGCACCTAAATTAAAAAAAAAGAAATCGCATTTATATATTCCAGCTCATTTACTCTTGTTTTTATATTATGATAGGTTTTTAAAATGCAGAAAATTTTCAGAAACATAGTAGGCATTGATAGAGGTGCCATAAAGTCTTGTCAGGTGTGAATTTTTTAAGGCTCAGACTATTAAGCTGAAGCTCCTGGCCCTGCTTTGTGTCCTCCCGGAAGTGACCACAATTCTAAATGCTATGCAGTTCTCCCGTGTCGTAGTTCTCATGTGTGAGTTTTACCACTTAGTATCTTTAAAGACAGTAATAGCTCACGTAATCAGCCAGGCGTTGTTAGTGTGCTTTTTGTGTATTTTCTCCATGACAACTTGTGAGGTAAGTATTATCTCTGTTTTACCCCTTGAAAAATAATGTGAGGAGAGTTAAGTAACTTGTCCTTTTTCACAGAGCTAAGATGTAGAGCTAAGATCTGACCCAGGCAATTTGACCCAAGAGTCTAGGTTCTTCCCATTATACTGCACATCTTCCCAAGCATCTATAAACAGCATGAACTGCTGCTTTCCAGATCTGGAACCTACTGATAAACGCCACTCCGTAGATCTTGTACCTTGCCTCAGCATGCACACTTTTGAGATTTATTCATGTTGTTAATTGTGTCTCTGATTTCAGTGTTTTTTATTACTCTGTTTTATGATTTCCACAATTCATTCTTTATCCTATTGATGGACATTGGGGTTTTCCAGAAGCTCACCACTACAAATAGGCTACAGTGAAATTGTAAATGTATTGTCATATGTGTGTGTAATAGCTTCTCTAGTGTGTAGCTTGTGCAGAAAAGCCAGGTGTTTCTCTGGGTCTGCACATCTCCTGCTTTATTAGATGTTGTAGAATTCATCTTCGAGGCAGTTGTAAAGATTTGCTCTCTTTCTAATGATTAGTGTGAGTTCTAGGTGCTTCCCAGTCTTGGAAACACTTGGTAATTTCTGACTTCTTAATTTTTGCCAATCTAAGAGGTATGAAAACATTGGCTAGTGGTGGTGATGAACGTTAGTTTTCATATTTATCAGGTATTTGTGTTTCCAGTGACTTGCCCGTTCATATCTTTTGCCTATTCTAGATAACTTTTATATCCATACCTTCTCCCCCCCTGCCCCAGTACCTGAGCATTTGTATTTCTCAAAAAACTTCAAGATAATTCTCATGTACATATGGATTTTTAAAAGTGATTACGGGTAGTCCTTACCTTTTCTATAAGGATCTTGTTCATGATACTAATCTTTTGTCTGTTACAGTCATTACAGGTATCTTCCAGTTTATCTTGTGTCCTTTTTAAAACTTTAAATATAATACTGAAAAGCAGATTTTAGGTATACGGCTATGAAGATTATCACGAAGTGGTGGGAGTTTGTTGGATTTTTGTTGCTATGCAGTTACATGGACATGTGCCTTACTAGTTCCTTATATTGGATACTTAGTGGCTGACAACCATGCCCCACAGGTCAGAGAAATACTCCTGACTTACTCTGTGGTGATTTCCTCCTCAATTCTTACTTTTATCCTGGTTTTTGGACATTGGTCTCTGGGAGTGGTCCCTGATACTATCTTAAAATGTTTTCCACTTAGTCAATCCTATGTTTCTCAGAGATCTCCTAGGCTTTTTTCTGACGGGAAATGCCATTTTTTTTTTGAGGCTTGCACTTCTCTTGCCATTTTATTTCCAAGCTCTTTTCTCCCCATGTATCTCCTAGATTTTTTTCCCATCATTCGTGTTCGATTTTTTCAGATGGCTTGGTGCTCCTTGGTTGTCTTCTTATATTTAAGAGTCAGGACTGAACCTCCGAGCATGTGGGTGGCACTTGATCGGCTCTGAGAGTGTTCTTCGTAGGGTGATCTGGCTGGGCTGCTACCTCAGAAAACTTCAGTGGGGTGGTCAGCGTCTTTTGGTTCTTGCTCTTGGGTGGTCAGGTTTTAGGCACAAGAATCCTCCAATTCTCCTGATGGAGGATTAAGAGGCGGCTTTCTTCATTCTGGAATCTGAGAGGCAAAAAAAAGCAAAAACCAAGCTGGTTGGCGGCTCATCTAATATGCATATAAACGCATGTATACCATATGATGCTGTTTTCAGTGCAGCAGCCTTGCCTCTCAACTATGCCTGTGTAGCCCAGTTAGAGATGTGCGTGTCTGTAGTGGATCTGAGTATCTATTCCTTTTAGGCAATCTTCAAAAAAAAAAATCCTTATTTTCAGCCTTCACCCCTACTGCGATACTTAGCTAGCCTTTGCGGGAATAAGTTGGCGGCTTAAATCGGGCTGGCTCTCAGCTCTCTATTAAGTATCTATTAAGTGATTTCATTTGCTGTGATAGTTTGCTGCTGCTGTTGTTTTCTTGCATATCCCTTGTCTTTGTGGGCTTGTCTCTTCTGAAGTCACTTCCTTTGCTGTCGTGTTAGTGGATGGAGACAGGGAGAAAAAGTTTCCTGTGTTCCGTCCACTGTCTTCATCTGGAGGCCTTTCCCTCAGTTTCTTGTAAGCCTGAAGGACTTGTAAATATCTTACCCTGCAGGTTTAGGCAGTTTATGGTGCCCGGTTTTCAGGTTAGGTCTGTAGTTCTGCTTTGCGTTTGGTGCTCGTCACGAATGCCCCTCTGTCAGATGAGGAAGCAGCAGGGTTCTGGAGGCCAAGTAAGGTGTGGATGCCCTTCTCTGAGCGGTGGAGCCGAGACCAGAACCTGAAGTTTCTCCGACTCTCTAACATGTTTCCTTGTTGCCCTGCCTTCCTTTGCCTGCATCTCCACAAGTGGGCTTGTGGCCGGAGGGGCTGTGTGTTCTCTGGGAGTGCCGGGCACAGTAAGCGTGGGGTGCAGAGGCCTTATGTCTCTCCTCCATCGCAGTGTAAGGAGCGGATGCGGCCCGTGAAGAAGGCGCTGAAGCAGCTGGACAAGCCTGACAAGGGACTCAGCGTGCAGGAGCAGCTGGAGCACACGCGGAGCTGCCTGCTGAAGATCGGGGACCGGATAGCCGAGTGCCTGAAAGCTTACTCAGACCAGGAGCACACCAAGCTGTGGAGGAGGTAACCCGCCATGGCCTCGCGCGCCTGCTGCATTGCCTATTCTTACTCGACAACAGAGTGTGTGTTAGGGATTCTGTTTTTGTTTTATATACCATGACACAGCCACCTAATGAAAAAAATTTTTTCTCAGCAAAAGCCGACGATGGGCAGCATATCTGCAGACTTCAGTTTTCTTTTCTTGAAACAGCCTATTCCTCTGAGACCAGTCTTGACTGGGTAGGATGATGGTATTATTTTATGAGAGAAATACTGTGATACTGGATTTGCTGGCCTGTCCTCGGAATAAAGACTCAGTATTTGAACCTGGACGGGATAGAGATCATCTATAATTTCACTACTCTACCCATTTCAGGTTAATAGTCATAGATAATATAACTAGTTGGGTAGTTCTGTATCAACTAATAAGAGGAGGCAAAAGCTCAAACCACCAGAGCTGTGAGTTTTCTTCTCTCTAATATACTTGAAGAACTCAAGTAGTAATTTGGGTTAATGCAGTTAATCCAGAACTTCAGTTTGTAAGTCATCATGACTTACATAGATTGATTTATAATTCATTTCTGATGTTTATAAAACATGCCTATAATTTCTCAGAGAATTGTAACGTTAGGTCTCTTTCTGTATTCCACAGTTACACTGAACTCATATACTTCACAGTTAATTATCTTTGTGTAGTATGCCTAACATCAGTGGATGGATTTTTGAGTGAAAAGGAGATTTAAGAAAACCTGTCATGATGGTATTCATAGCATGCTTCACAGCCGTGAAAAAAGAACATTTAAGTTTTGAAATGTGATGACTTTCCTCTTAGACTGTTCCCAGCTTCTGGATCCCTGTATCTAGCCATCTGGCTCTCTTTTTACCCAGCTTAATCCCTCTTGGAAGATAACAAAAGCTCATCATCCCAGCATATAGTTCCATGAGGCTCAGCTGGGTCCTGGGCACTGTGGCCAGTCTGTGTTGAGATGCGCTGGGTACTGTGGTCCTGGCCTGCTGTGGTTCATAAGTAATTCCTTGCCCACTCATGAGAAACTGTCCCTCATGAAGTGGTGCTTGGAAGATCAAGTCTAGTAGGAATTCGAAGAAGGTAGAAACCCATGCAGAGGAGCAGTCAGGGAAGGAAGTCTTGCAAGGGGCAGGCAGGTAGACCGAGCCGGCGTGGGAGAGCAGAGTGGACCTGCTTAGATGGGAGAGTTCTCAGGCTTCAACAAAGCCTTGAAAGTGGCCCTTAGGGTTTTAAAGCAGGTTGTTAGGATGACTGAATTGATGCTACAGAAGGGTCAGGAGAGAAGAGTAAATGACTCCATAGGTGGCCGTGGGTTTGCAGGTCAGAAGCGGGACAGGGTTCTCTGAGCGGCACTGCATGGCGTGGAGTGACTGCTCCCAGGACGCAGGCGAGGACGCACGCCTTTCCTTCCAGTACACGAGGGCACCTGTGCCTCCGTGTTCTCCACCCTGCTGCTCCAGCCACTCCCCTGATGACAGTTGTGCCATGCACAGCGGGATCGGAGCGGAGCAGTCACTTGGAGCTGTGAAGGCAGGGACGGCAGGCTGTGGTGGTGACAGCTACGGGGAAGGGCGGGGCAGCGGTGCAGAGACGCCCGCCTGCGCCTGGGTCCCTGCGGAGGTGGCGGCGATGCAGGGGCGGTGCAGAGACGCCCGCCTGCGCCTGGGTCCCTGCGGAGGTGGCGGCGATGCAGGGGCGGTGCAGAGACGCCCGCCTGCGCCTGGGTCCCTGCGNCGGGGAAGGGCGGGGCAGCGGTGCAGAGACGCCCGCCTGCGCCTGGGTCCCTGCGGAGGTGGCGGCGATGCAGGGGCGGTGCAGAGACGCCCGCCTGCGCCTGGGTCCCTGCGGAGGTGGCGGCGATGCAGGGGCGGTGCAGAGACGCCCGCCTGCGCCTGGGTCCCTGCGGAGGTGGCGGCGATGCAGACTGCCTGAGGGCCCAGGGGAGGGCAAGACGTTAGGTCTGAGGCCACAGGCATCAGGAAGTAAGTTAGAGGGGTTTTAGCTGCGAGAACCCTTGTCTCCAGATCCCTTGGTCAAATTCTGTTGACATTAGTTAGCTTCTGAAGGTGTATTTGTCATTGATGCCAAGACCTGAAAGATTATTTCTCTATTTTTCCCAAGTATAGCAAAATCAATTAACTTGCCATCCATAAAGAGAATGGTTATTTTAAAAATTCTGTAATTTACCAGAAAAAATTTGTTTTTCTTTTTTATTAGGAACCTATGGATTTTTGTTTCCAAGTTTACAGAATTTGATGCTCGAAAATTGCACAAGTTATACAAGATGGCTCATAAGAAAAGATCTCAAGAAGAAGAGGTAAAAATAAAAATTTAAGCCTAATTCATACAAACAAGATAAAAACCAGTTCTGCCAAAAAGTTCCCTCATTACTGTTTTTGCCTCAGGAGATGATCGTAGGTTGTGGTCTGGAAAGGGCCCGGGGTCTCTGCTTTTACTTTACAGCTGAAGGCCTGGGCCCGAGGGGGCCTGCGGGTCGGTTCTTGCCTGCTGGGTTCTTCCGCCATCTTAGCCATGCAGTTTGTGCACATGCTCCTCAGTACTCAGACTCTCGGCTGAGACCTGATGGGTGATAGCGCCAGTGTACGGGAGCCAGACAGGGCTGGCATTCTGACGAGGGCCTGTTCCTCTGGGTTCCTATGTCCTGGAGGCGTTTATTCCCCAGGCCCTTCCCTCCACGTGCACATGTCTTCACGGTGGCTTGTCAGTGTGGCTCCTAAAAGATGACGTCGTGGGCAGCGCCTGCCTTTTCTCTTCTCTCTGGGCTGTGTGTCCTTGGTGTCCCTCCAGCGTTTGCACACAGGGTCCCAACCACTTGCGGAAAGGAGCAGACACAAAAAGGTGCCCAGGACGTGCCGCCTGGTGGTGGGGGATGGGCACGAAGATATTTGGCTGATGCTGCAGGGCAGCGTTCCTTGTTCAGGTGTGCCCATTTGCAGATCTGCTGACTTGCCCTGTGGGCCCTCCCCCCAGTTAGCCACGTAGGGCCAGTCTAGGAACGCTCGGCACCTGCTTCACCACCCTGTCCGCTCCGTGGAGGCCTGCGGGCTGAAGGGTGCCCATTTTCTCCCGGGTCGTCAGAAGCTGGGGTCGTGCCAGGCGCAGGGCTGGTGCTCGAAGCGTCTCCTGTTGCGTGTGCGTGTCCTGTGCCAGCACTGCTTTGAGTTGTGGGGCAGCACTGTCAAGTGGTTTATAATTTAAGTTCACATGGAAAAATATGTTAGAACAGTGATATACAGGAATACTGTAGTAATATTTTTGCTGAATGTTAGCATGAACTTTATGCATTGTGAAAAGTCTTTGAAAAGTCAGGAGACGCCCCAGTAAGGAGTGAAATAGTTGGGCAAGGCACTTGAGGAAAGAGGGGAAGTTAGGATAAGTGTAAGTTGGACATACGATGGAAAGGGTAAAGGGCTTCATTCATCAGGTTATCAGAAGTTAGATTAAAGTGATAATGAAACTAGTGGTTCTACTGGTTAGGGTTATTGTATACATTCATAGCCTTTCTGGAGGATAATTCAGTAAATTTACAGAAAGACTAAAACATGCAGTTCTTCTAAAAATTTAGTTGAAAGAGATAATTAAGGATTTAAATATGTTTATGTGGAAATGACTTCATATGTCCATATCAGGGACTGTTCAGCCATAAATATAATAGTATAGTAATATTCAGTAAGTATTCACATTAAGATTTTCACAGTACATTAACTGAAAAAAGGATGTTAAGTAATACTTTTGTTTTAAAAAACGCACACACACACGTGCATGCACACACAAGATGGGAGTTCCTCCTTTGTAGTCTTGCTTTCCACAGTTTTAGTTACCGCAGTCAGTCATGGTCTTAAAATATTAAATAGGAAATTCCAGAGATAAACAATCCGTGAGTTGTAATTTACGCACGGGTTTGAGCAGCGTGGTGGAACCCTGTGCCGTCCTGCTCTGTCCTGCCCGGGACGCGCACCACCCCTCTGTCCAGCATGTTCACACTGCTCCGCCTGTGTGTTAGGTAATCGGTGGCCCTGTTGGCCATCAGATGGACTGTTGAGGCTTTGCAGTACTGTGTTCACGGAGCCCTTATTTTATTCGATGATAGCCACGAAGCCCGAGCGTAGTGACACCGGCCGTTTGGCTGTCCTCTTACTGTGCCTGACGTAAAGTGCCGCAGGCATATGTGCGCTGGCGAAAACACAGTGCACGTGGATTCAGCGCTGCCCTGAGTGTCAGGCCTCGGAGTGCGCCACCCGGGGACTGGGGGGCTACTGTGTGTATATATATAAACACATACTGGACCAGATTATTAACAGTAATTCCCTTGGTGGTGAGATTTTACGTTACCTCACATTTCTTTTCCTTACTATAGTTTCTGATGTTTTTATTTTTAATAGTTTATTTGTGTGGTTAGGGACGTGATATTACTTAGATGTTTAGTGTGATGACTTTGACATGGGAACCAATTTCCACTGGACCAATCAGGGGGTTGGTGGTTCTGGTTTCACGTGGCCCAAGAGCAGCCTCCAGGAGGGCTGACAGCCTGGCACCTGTTCCTCACCCCAGGCAGCAACAGCCAGCCGCCAGGCCTAGGTTCTGACAGCCGCAGGTCAAGGAGACTGGCTTCCTTATAGTGAGGGACTAGTAGACGCAGCAGCAGATGGAGCTTTGTGAGGGCTTTCCTGCGCTGGAGCTCAGTGGAGTTTATGAGCATTTTTTTCTTAAGGTATTAAGCAGCAGGGAATCCGAGAGGGGCTTGTCAGAAATCAAGAGGGAAATGTTTAAAGGTGATGGTGATCTTTATACAGTTCTTGGGAATTGCACTTGGGATCCTGAGGTCTTTGGTTTCCTTGGACTCTCCAGGAGCAGAAGAAGAAAGAGGATGTGATTGGTGGTAAGAAACCATTTCGACCAGAGGCCTCGGGTTCCAGCCGTGACTCCCTGATGTCTCAGTCCCACACCCCGCACAACCTTCACCCGCAGAAGCCTCACTTGCCTGCCTCTCATGGCCCACAGATGCACGGACACCCGAGAGACAACTACAATCACCCCAACAAGAGACACTTTAGTAATGCAGGTGAGTCGTTAGAGAAGGTTTAAGAAGAGGTGACAAAAAAGAATTGTTTTCTTTTCCAAAGACAGTAGCCTGACCTTTGTGCTTTATTCTTTTCTGTCACTTTATTGTCTTCCTTTTCTTCTCAGTGAAATAATACATGAAATAAAGATCCGAAAGACTTAATTCAACTTGAGGAAGAACATAACTCACACAAGTAAACAAAAGATAAACGAGAGACTGAGGGAAACCGTTTACATTGTATATGAGAGTTAAATGGTAAAACTGCTAATGTTGAAAAACCGCTTATGAATCGATAACAGCCAGATGACCAAGTACAAAAATGGGAAAAGGTTAGGAATGGAGAATTCATTTGGAAGAGGAGATTCAAATGGCCCATAGGATAAGATGAACAGTATCACTATTAAGGAAATGTACATTAAAGTAACAATAAGTTAACCCATTCAGATCAGCAAAAATTACAGGGTGAAATTCACACAAAGTGCTGAGTGTGACTTGCTACTCCAGAAAATAGTCTGGAGTATCTAAATACAGAGGCCCATTTCCTGGGAGTCTGTCCTGTAGAAATGCAAGCACGTATGTGTATGATGAGGGTGCTGTTGTAGCCTTATAATGGCAAAAAGCTGGAAATAAATTGACTTCCCACTAATAGAAAGATGGTTAGATGAATAATAGGGCATTTATACTCTGTATTATTAGCAGTTATTTTTAAAAAATGAGTTGTTTTATAGATAAAAGTCAAAATTGGAAGGAAAAAAAGCAGCAGCAGGAACCACAGAATCTGTGGCATGTGTTTAGCTTTACTAACGTGAAAGTCACATAACGTAAAGAAGTGTAACCATTTTAAATGAAAGTTTAGTGACACTTGGAACATTCGCAGTGTTGCTGTGCGGCCACCGCCTCTGTCAAGTGCCAGAGCATTTTGATCATCCCAGAGAGAAAACATGCTTCATTTTGCCCTCTCCCCAGCTCACGACGACCACAGTCTCTGTGGATTTACTTATTCTGGATTCTTTGTGTTGATAGCATCACACAGACTCGTATAGTGCAAGTGCTAGGCATCTGGTTTTCAAGGTCTGTGCCTGTAGCATGCATCGGTCCTTGGTTCCTTTCTGTGACTGAGTAATACCCCGTTGTAGGGTTAGGCTACAGTTTGTCCTTTCATTAGTGGACGGGCATCTGGGTTTCTGCTTTTTGGCTATTGTGAGTTGTACTGCTGTGCACATTTGTATGCAGTCATTTGAGTGCCTGTTTTCAGTTATTTTAAGTGTGTAGCTAGGAATGTGGAATTGCTTGGTTATGTGATGATTCTGTGTTTAACTTTTTGAGGAACCACCAAGCTGTTTCCCATCATAAGTATTTCAATAATGTATTTACATAAGCATAGAGAAAGATGTGAAAGCATACACACAATAGCAATTACCCTAGACCTGGTGGCCCAGACAATAAAGACTCTGCCTATAGTGCAGGAGACCCAGTTTGATCCCTGGGTCAGAATGATCCCCTGGAGAAGGAAATGGCAACCTACTCTAGTATTCTTGCCTGGTGAATCCCATGGACAGAGGAGCCTGGTGGGCTAGAGTCCATGGGGTCCCAGAGTCGGACACGACTGAGCAATTAACACTTCCTTTTCTTTGTTTTTTTTTTCTTGTAGGCTGGTAAAATGTGGGAGGATTGGAGGAAATTAATTTCTCCTTATCTGTTACTTCACTGGTTACAATGCACATGAATTACTTTTAAAGATAAAAATAATAAGAAAGAAGAAAGCATATAGAACAAAATCTTTAAAAAATATAGTATATATCAGGGGCCTCCAACCTCCAGGATCTAATGCCTGATGATCTGAGGTAGAGCTGATGTTAAAATAGAAACTAAGTGCACAATAAGTGTGATGCGCTTGAATCATCCTAAAACCAAACCTTCTCCTCAGTCTGTGGAAAAATTGTCTTCCACAAAACCAGTCTCTGGTGCCAAAAAGACTGGGAGCCTCTAGTATATATGGAAGCATAGTATTACATTTTACAGAGAGTCAAATGTTCCATAATAATCAAAATGAAGTAAACTTTAATTTCATTGTAGTTTCTTTTTAAACTTCAGTGTTAGGATTTGCATTTGACTTCTTTTCTTTAAAGTACATTCTCAGCTTCCAGTAAAGTTCTCAAGCCTTTAGAAAAATCGATGTTCTCCATCTTTTCTTCTTACTTGAAACACATTAACTGTAGATGTTTAAAGATTCTTGTCCACTAACTATAATATCTGAATTATTGTGAACCATTTTGTGTGTTTTCTTTTACCCCTTGGTTTTCAGTCATACAGCCCTGTCGTTTAGCATGCCTAGTTATTTTTGATTAAATGGCAGGCACTGTGTTTTAAAAATTGTACAAGCTCCAGATGATGTCACTTTGCCCCAGAGAGGATTACTCTTTCCTCCCCGTCACGCAGAGTGGGAGGCGATCCCTGCCACCATTGAGTGGTCTGGTCCTCCTCTGGTCCCCCGTTCTGGGGCTTAGCCCTCCGGGGTGCTCGGCAGGGGCCCTGCTGCACTCGCTGCCCTTCCCTGCTGGCCGCTGTTACACTCGGGTCTTGGTTTACCTGGCACTGGGCCACCCTCAGCTGCTCCGCTTGTCGAAGGCCTCCAGCTTCCTGCAGATTCAGCGAGTGTTGTAAGGGAAAACTGGCTGTGTGTTTGGAATCCCTCAAGTCTCCAGTGTCCCTTTAGCCGAGAAAGACCACCAAGGGCTCTGCTGGTGGCTCTGTTTCTCCAGCAGTGGTTCTCTGCTGGGAAAAGCCCAGATACTCAGCTTTTTGCTCAGGCTCAGAATCACAGATCTCCCCCGTGCATGCAGTGACTTCCGCAGAAGTCGGCTCTCGCTACCTCTTCGGGTTTTTGCTCTTCGGAATCTCATCCCTTCTAGTCTTTATTGCTTGGGCTGCTCTTTGATGTCTTCAAGCAGATTAGTTTCTGTTTATCTGGCATTTTCTAACTGTTTTTGGCAGGGTGTAATTCTGCAACCACTAACTCTTCTAGAAGCAGAAGTTCCATATCTGTTAATCCTAAAAATCTTAGTTCAATTAATTTATCTCCATTTTATTGGTGGGGTAAGGAATGACTATACAATAACATGGTTGGAAAATATTTCCATGTTCTTAGATGCAGTCTTATCAGTTTTACTGGGTTTCTTTTCCTCTTGGGATTAGACTGTGAGATCACTGATTTTATATTCTGATTCTTAGAAAGAACCCTTCTTATTAAACTAACTCATAGTCTTTAAAACTTTGGATTTCTCACCCCTCTCCTTAATAGTCAGTACTTCCCAATCAGTGACCCTACCCCATGGAGGGTTCAAGAAGGAAGAAAAGCACTGTTTACTTTCTCTGGAAATAAATGACTTGGCTTGAGTTTTAAGCATCTCTATTATACCACATACCTTGACACCCTTTTGAAACCATCTATTTCAAAATAGAAGGTTTCATCTTCTGTTTGAAGATGGCTTCAGATGATCCTTTCATGTTGTGAAGGTGTGTTTTTTTGTTGTTTGTTGGTTCTTTGATTGAATAATGAAGTTTTTTACTTCTTGGTCCCGTGGCCTGCTCCACCCTCGGTCAGCAATGAATTTAAGCCGCTGGTTGACTGTGTATTATTTTGATGGTCTATATTTCTAAGCCAAACAGGTTTCTTGATGGAATTATTCTTTGACTTTGTAGAAAAACACTAGAAGGCCAACCGAATGAGTAGAGAGAGGTTTAGTTGGTGGCACGTCTTTGATCTTAACAAATTGTAGCGGGAAGATGGGTGTTCCATGAGGCCACAGAGTTCCTGCTGGTTAGGCCTCTGTGTTAGTTTCCTGAGATTGTCGTAACACAGTACTGCAAACTAGGTGGTTTAAAAGAACAGAAATGTGTTCTGTCAGTCTTGGAGGTGGAACTCTGGGATCGTGGTGTCAGCAGGGTGGGTTCCTTGTATGCGGCCTGAGGGAGAGCCTGCTTCGGCACGCTCTCCTGGCCTGCGGTGCGGGCCTGCGGGCCCGCAGGCCGTGGCGCCTTGGCGTTGGCTGCCTTGCTCCAGTCTCTCTTCCTCGCTCCGTGGCCTTCTTCTACGTGTCTCTTTGTCCCAAACTGGATTTAGGGCCCAATGTAAATCAAAGATGGTCTCAAGTCAGGATCCTTCATTATAACTCAGAGCTGCTGCTGCTGTTAAGTCGCTTCAGTCGTGTCCGACTCTGTGTGACCCCATAGATGGGAGCTGACCAGGCTCCGCCGTCCCTGGGATTCTCCAGGCAAGAACACTGGAGTGGGCTGCCGTTTTCTTCTCCAATGCATGAAAGTGAAAAGTGAAAGTGAAGTCACTGAGTTGTGTCCAACTCTCAGTGACCCCATGGACTGCAGCCTACCAGGCTCTTCTGTCCATGGGATTTTCCAGGCAAGAGTACTGGATTGGGGTGCCATTGCCTTCTCCATAACTCAGAGACCTGTTTTCAACTAAAGTCACACTGAGAGGCTCCAAGCGGCTCTATGAGGGACCACATTTCAACCCAGTTGAGCCTCCTTTTCTGGACTTCTGTGTTTTCACTGTCTTTTATGATTCATAAGTGTGATTCTTCACCTCAGGAAAAAAAGGGAGGCTTACAGAATGTAAAACAAACTGCAGTTTGGCTCCCATCCTTGAGAGTTACAGAAACCAGAGTAGAGGAATCGCTTTTTACAGGAAGAATGCAAGGAAGTGGTGTGGGCTGAGGAGGAAGAGTAGCTTCGGTAGGTATGGTCTGGCGAGGTGTCCGGGGGCCAGGCATAGCCGACGGCACCAGCAGGTAAATAACCCTTAGAGGTATAAACAGAGGTATTACCTGTGGCTGTGAAACTCAGCAGTGCCTTTTCCCAAATAATTGCTTGGTGTTGGGTTTTTGTTGTTGTTGTTGGGTTTTGTTTGCTTTAGTGAGATCTCATTTTAAGCGTCTGCCCTGGATTGGAAGGTAAGCAGATAGAAAAAGAAAAGCAGTAAAAGAAAAAAGAAAGGAAAAACAAAAAGCAGCAGTTTTTAAGATTGCAGAAGGAGAAAGGTGTTAAATTTTCTTTTGCCTTAGACATTTTGGCAGAGAATGTTAGGGCTCATTGCTTGTTCGATAACCAGCAGCACAGAGGCCGAGGAGGAGGAGATGGACGGTCTGTCTGCCGCGTGTGCCGGCCCTTTCCAGTTTAAACGTGGTGAGGGTGAAATGCAGCCCTTCCTGGCAGTCATGAGATGGTTATTTTCTTGCAGATCGAGGCGACTGGCAGAGGGAGAGGAAGTTCAGCTATGGTGGTGGCAATAGCAACCCGCCCTGGGGGAGTGACAGGCACCATCAGTATGAGCAGCACTGGTACAAGGAGCACCACTACGGGGACCGGCGGCACGTGGACGCCCACCGCTCAGGGAGCTACCGCCCCAACAGCCTGTCGAGGAAGAGGCCTTACGACCAGTACAGCAGCGACCGAGACCACCGGGGGCACAGGGACTACTATGAGCGGTGCGTGGGGCCTCCGGCTCTGCCTGTGCTCCCGGCCTGGAAGGGGAGGGACAGGCAATGCACACTTCTTGTGCTTCCCACCAGATGCTCGTCCTTACTGTGCACCGGCACGGCCCCAAGTCTGGTGCACTGTTCTGCCGTCCCGGCATCTTCAGCGTGCTAGTGCCGCGGGATGGATGGACGAAAAAGGGGGTTTTTGAGTTTTTCCTGAGGGCTGAGGAAGCGGGGAGGTTTGATTTATGCTGTAAAGAATCAGTTAGGCAGAGAGAGAGAGAGAATAGACGTCACAGGCCAGGGCAAGGATGGGCCCCTAGGATGGGGTGTCCACCCTGAAGATGACAGGTTGGGTGGTGGAGGGGCCTTGAATGCCACGTTACAGGTTTTAAGTGTCGATTCGCGGGGCCAGGGAGCCACGTGTGGTTTCATCATGACACTTGTGTAGGGAGAGTTTGCTGCTTTCCTCTGAGAAAGTTTAGAGAATAGGTAGCCATAAAATGCTAGGCTCTGAACTAAGCTCTTGGCTACACCAAATGAGACCCAGCCTGTGGTACGCCAGGAGCTGCAGGGCGTTTCCAAGTCGTCCCTTCTCTGCAGCCATGATATCATGTTATGATGGGCCAGCTTCTGTGAGAGTAGCTGTGAGAGTTAGGAAGGGCTAAAGAGGTTTTTTCTCTCTTTAATTTCAGGACTTAGCTATACTTTAACTTCCTAGGAGCTTCAGTTCCCCTAGGCTGAAGACAGGCTCTGGCTGCACCTTGAATTGAACATAGGAAGCTTTCGTATGAACGTCTCCATGTCCCGCCTTCTTTCTGGAAGAACTGGTGACCCCAGGCCGCTTTGAGGGCAGCAGCTGCCTCTGCAGGCGGTCTGTGGCTGCCCCCTTCCCGCCCCCCCAACACTTTGGGCTCCTCTCTGGCTCCAGTGGGCATTTGCCCTGCATTGTCTTATGTGGCTCTGTATTTCCATCTGGCATCCTTTTTCTTCTGCCTGAAGGACTTTTGTTTTAGTGTGGGTCTGCTGCTGATAAAGTCTTTTAGCGTTTATATGTCTGAAAAAGTTTTTATTTTGTCTTCACTTATCAGAAATATTTTCTGCTGGGTAGAAATTTATAGATTGACAGGTACAAATTTATAGATTGACACTTTATTTCAGTACTTTAATGATGTTCGTCTGCTTTCTACTTGTATCGTTTCTGATGGAAATCTGCCATCTTTATTCCTCTTTGCATAATGCATCTTTTTCTTCACCACTGGTTCTTAGCAATTTGATTATAAAGTGCCATGGTGTAGTTTTCCTGATGTTGCTTATGCTTGGGAATTCTTGGAGCTGCACATTTAATCATTTTATCAAGTTTGGAAATTTTTTTACGATTATTTCTTTGACTATTTATTCTGTTCCCTCACTCTCCTGTGAAGATTCCAGGTACACGTTTGTCTCACAGTTCACTGGTGCATTGTTGTTTTTAGTTTTGTTTTCTCTGTTTCATTTGGATAGTTTCTGTTCCTGTGTCTTTTTTTAATCATGTGTGTCTTTGACGTTTTGAAATCTGGTATACAATTTAAAAATGGTTTTCTGTCCTTGTCTGCTAATTTTATCATTTGGGTCAGTTTCAGTTGATTGATGTACTGCCTCACTCTAGGTCTTATTTTCCTGGTTCTGTTCTTTCTCATGGCCTTTCCCACTTTGGTTTGTTACAGAATATCGCGTATACTTCCTTGAGCTGTCCCGTGGTTCCTTACTGCTTCTCTCTTGTGCATATAGCTGCATCTACTAACCCCACTTTCCCAATTCTTCCCTCCCCAATGCCCCTTCCCCTTTGCTAACTGGAAGTGTTTCTGTATCTGAGCCTCTGTTCTGTAAATAAGTTTCTGTGAATCATTTTTATAAATTCCACATGTAAACAAAGTGATACCATATAATATCTTTCTCTCTTTGGCTTAACTTTACTTAGTATATTATCTAGGTTTATCCATATTGCAGCCAATGACATTACTTAATTTTTTATAGTTGAAAGTAATACTCCATTGTATATGTGTACCACATCTTTTTTATTCATTTATCTGTCCATGAACATTTGTTTCCATGTCTTAACTATTATAAATAGTGCTGCTGTAAACATAGGGATGTGTGCATCTTTTCAAATTAGAGTTTTGTTCAGATATATGCCCAGGAGTGGGATTGCTAGATTATATGGCAACTCTATTTTCAGCTTTTTAAGGAACCTCCATACTTTTTTCTATAGTGGCTGTATCTATTTATATGCCCACTAATAATGTAAGAAAGGGTACCCTTTCTCCACACCCTCTCCAACAATTTGTTATTTGTAGACTTTCTAATGGCAGCCATTCTGACTAGTGTAAGGTGATACATTGTAGATCTGATTGGTGTTTCTCTAAGAGGAGAGTGAAAAAGTTGACTTAAAGCTCAACATTCAGAAAATGAAGATCATGGCATCTGGTCCCGTCACTTCATGGGAAATAGATGGAGAAATAGTGGAAACAGTGTCAGACTTTATTTTTGGGGGCTCCAAAATCACTCCAGATGGTNCAGTGTGGTGTCCCCCCTTTCCCAGCCTGGGGGTGGGGGCGTTGGTGGTGTGGTCTGTGCGGCGGTGGGTTGCCATCTGCAGCTCATCCTGGTTCCCTTTGCACAGCCTGAGGAAGGAGAATTTATGGAATCACAGATCTGCCACTCCCTGCGGTGGGTGGCCAGATACAAATCAGTTACTCCCTGTGGTGAACATGCTGCCCTGCTAGTTGGAGATCCTTAGAACTGAACTCAGTATCGTTTAGATTGAGGTCAAGCTAAGTCTAAACCTAAGTTCATTTTTTTCCCCCAAGCTGGAAACCTTCAAGGACAGGGCGATTGAGCTGTAGATAGGAAGAGCTGGACTAGAGGAGGGGATGGGAGGCAGGTTAGCTGCAGCAATTAAGCAGCCTCAGAACGCCTGGTTCTGGGGCCTTCCCCGTCCTATTCACCTTAAATAGAACTCACCAGTATTGTTAGAGTATCCAGAGGCCTTTCTAGACAGAGACAGAATAACTGACTTGAACGTGCAGTGAGCCTGTGAGTCTCCCGGCTCAGAGCTGGTGGAAACCCTTCTCTCGGTGTACACAGGGTCACGCTCCCGACACTAACTGCTCCTCCAGGGGACTCCATGAGTCACCGCACTCACTCGGTGGTTCCCGGGCAGCTCCACTCAGGCCTTGCCTGTGGCCTCACCGGTGAAGCAGGGGCAGTTCTGGGGGGCTCTCGCTCTCTGCTCCTCAGAGCATCTTCGGCTCGCCTGTGCTGAGGTCCTCATGAGAGGCTGGGTCCGCACAGCTGGTGTGGGGAACTCCATGGGCTCAGTACCTCCTGGTCCATTTCTCCTCCTGGTACTTGGGGTCGTTCAGCCTGGGCTTGTAGAGCGCACACCCGGAGCACAGCCCGGGGGACCACAGCGGAGCCCCAGCCACAGTCACCCCACCGGGGCCATGCCTGAGTGCTCTGTGGGGGAGATAGGAAAGTGTGCCTCTGCTTGGGTTGGCTTCCCTCCCGGCAGTACTGACACTCCCCGGGCCGGAGAGGAAGGGCAGGCTGGCTTGCAGGCCCCCGAACCATCAACGGACTGTGGGGTCCGCAGAGCAGGCCCCAGCTCGGCTTCTCCTGTAGGAGGTCGGGTCGTAACCCTTTCAGTTGTGGGGACCAGGGGGAGGACTGGCAGGCCTGCATTTCAGAGCTCAAGGTTTTTTCCTCTGAAGCTGTTGATAGGAAATGTGAGTTATTCCCAAAGATGTCTCACCATGAGGAAAAAGCAGCTTCCTTTTGTTCACATTCAGGAGTTGTAGTGCCATCTGCTGCAGCGAAAGGCAGTATCAGCCAGATCAGTGTTAAATTGCTTACAGAAAGCGCAGTATCCTCACAAAAGCATCTCTTAGGTGCCGGAGTGCATTTGCAGAGTGGGTTGGGAGAAAGCAAGCATTTCCTCATTGTCGTCAGTATGAATACTGTATGCTTCTGTCAGAACCAAAAATTTGCACAGATAGGAATTCTCTCACTCGTGGATGGGAGAAGCTGCCCCCGAGTGTCTGAGGATGGTTTTCCATGGAGACTGGCTCTGAAGGATGTAGTTACTAAGTAGAAAGAGCAGGGGCCGAGGAAGAGGAGAATTAGCACCACCGAGAACCAGACCAGGAGCACGTGTGTGCCCTCGTCCCCGCCAAGGTCACGGTAACCCCAGACTGGCCCCCCATCGGCTGCTGCCCCGGGCTCCCCCCCTTTCAGCCATTCCTTCCTCACACCCTCCAATGGGAACCCAGAACACCTTTCACGTCGTGCTGCAGACAGACACTCTAACCTGATATCTGAGGGCCGCATCAGGGTGCACGATGCAAACGCAGCCCAGTTACGAATTCACACAGCGGCACGGAAATCCTACAGACCAAAACCCACTCCTCAGCAGGAGCGGTGGGCCCCCGGCTCGTCTGGGGGCAGCCGTGTCGGCGAGGAGAGCCAGGCCAGGGGTCCAGGCTGCTTTAGTCCATCTGCGCCCCACTCGGTTGGGGACGGGTGATTTTTCTTTATTGTAAAATTGTGGACTTTTAAAACCTGTTGACTAAACAGTAATTAATTTATATTTGTGAAAAATGCCACTGTCCTAGTGATTTCTGATGTAAATAATGTTGTTTATATAGTATGTATTAAATTTTCCTACATTGTAAAACTGCTGTACTTTTGACTCTTGTATATTAAAAAGTGTTACCGAGGATTTTTAGAATCAGGCGAACACGTTGCATTGCATTGGCGTGACCTGTGACCACACTTAACACCTCATCGCCCTTCCTCGGGGTGCTGGGTTATTGAGATTCTTGGACAGCTTGTGAAATGGAGCTTTGCCCCTACCCGGGCCCCTCTTCTGTTGTTGGGTCCAGGACCTAACACCGCACGCAGGTTCTAGACTTCTCTCCGAGTAGCAGAGCCTGATAGTCCCCGGCCAGCCGCTGCCGTCCTCTTCTCTTCCCTCCCCTGCACTCACCAGGGTCCACGTGGAACAGCTGCCTTCCGAGTTCCAGATGGGTCACACCGGGTGGGGCCCAGCCCCAGGGTTCCCTGCAGCCCCCTGAAGGAAGCCAGACCGCCGGGTCTGAGCCAGCCTGCAGCCTCGAGGGTAATTTTACAGTTGGGCCGTATATTCTTGAAGGAGGAAAGAGCACTTTATAATGGAAACACTGACACAAATGTTAACTCGAGCGATTTGGCGCAGGGACCGGCTCAGCTCCTGCAAGGCCCAGACAGAGGGAGGTTGGCACAGCGGTGGAGACCGTCTGCACAGGAGGCGGAGAGGCCTGCCAGACCCCAGGGGTTTCACCAACACTTGGTGACTTCGAAACCACACTTCACGAAGGTCTTCCATTAATTCTCAACCCCAAATAGGCCTGCGTGTCCGCTTGGAGCCTGGGGGTGAACTCCTGTGGTGCCCACCCATGACATATTGCTGCAGGGGGCCTCCCTCGCCCGGCTGTGTTGGGGTTCCAGCGTCAAGAGTGGGAGCCAGAGACTCGAAGAAGAGCTCAGGGTTCTTGCTGACCATAAACTTTCAGTTGTGTTGCAACTCACAGCTTGCCTGGAACCACTATCGGAAACTTTAAGAACAAGTGCAATAATCAGCTTATGATTTACAATAGCAGCCAGGCTTCTAAACTGACCGCTGCCAAAAACGCCTGCCTTTTACTGGAAGGAGCAGGCTCAGGCCCCTCCCTGCTCCCTGGCAGGGCCCCCGCATGTCTGGCATCCGGGCAAGTCCTCCTCAATTAGCGCCAANTTATGATTTACAATAGCAGCCAGGCTTCTAAACTGACCGCTGCCAAAAACGCCTGCCTTTTACTGGAAGGAGCAGGCTCAGGCCCCTCCCTGCTCCCTGGCAGGGCCCCCGCATGTCTGGCATCCGGGCAAGTCCTCCTCAATTAGCGCCAACAGAAAGGTCACTTACTGAAATACAAGGCCCCACAGTTTGCCAGACCTGCGGCTCCGGGTTCCAACCTGTGGCTCTTAAAGGGGCAGGCCAGCTGTGCCTGAGGCAGTTCTCCATCGGGTTTGAGGTTGGAGAACCGCTGGGCTCACCTCCCAACCTGCATTTGTTCTGCGTTGTGAAGTGGGAGGAAGATATGGCTCCTCTGGACAAACGTCTGTAGAAACCCGGGCCTGCGGGGCTGCCCCTGCTGCTGCTGTTGGGGTCCTGCCCTGGGCTGAGTCTCGGGGACTCCTGGTCAGTTCTGTGCCCCGTGACAGGACTTCGTGTGGAATATAGGCAAGTCCCTAACCTATGGACTTCTGACCTCCAAGAATGACAGCCACTTTCTGGGGCCAGAGCTGCCCCACAGAGAGTTCACACCTTTCTGAACAGCCCTCGAAATCCATTAGGTTGGTAAGGTTCAAGTTTGGCCTGAAGTTAGCCAATGGTACAGTGGCAGGATCAATTTCCTGATTTTGATGGTGAACCATATTATGTAAGATGCTGCCGCTGGGTGAATATGGGTGATGGGTCCAGGGGAACTTCTATTTTGGTAACTTCTGGCTCATCTATAAACTATAATTAAAAGCTCTAAAATTTTTTAGGTTGAATTCTACGAATATATCTATCCCAGACTGTTTTTGACCAAAAATGGTAATCTCGTATAGCTAACTATATAATTAAAGGAAAGGCTTAACCTAATCAATTGCATGTGAACCTGTGTGAGGAATTTCGGTAACAGAAGTAGAGTGGTCTGCACAGGGATGAGGATACAGTGGTTCCATGGGGCAGGGGTGGTCCTGGGGCGTTCCGGGGGTACCAGTCCACTTTGTTCCGACCCGCCTCCACCAGGCAACATCTGCACCCTGATGCCCAGAAAGGTACACACCTCTTGATTTGCGGCTTTCCGCCCGGCTCCCTTCTCAGTCTCCATCCCCCGAAGCCATCAGGATAGTTCAGCGTGGATCGATGGAGTTACAAAGCCAAGGGTGGCCCCCAAGCCTGTGACGGTCACCTGCCAAGCCAGCCCTGAGAGGCCCTGACTGCAGAGGGGCCTCGCCACTCCCTCTGAGACAGGGCTCCCCAGTGACCAGCTCAAAGATGCAGCCAGCAAAGTGGGCCTCAGAGGGACCGAACACAAGAAGAGGAGGCTCGCGGCAACTGCTGCACAGGACCAAGGGCCCCTGGGGCTCTGAGCCACCGNTTCTCTGCTGAGGGGGTGGCGGTGTGGGTCTAGGAGGGAAGGGTGGGGGGACCTAGAGCGTAACAGCCCTCACCCTTGAGCCGCCCGCCCTGAGAGCCTTGCAGGGGGGCCTCTACAAAGCCTGCTCTGCTCGGGACAAGATTAAACACAGGACGAAGGCCCAGTGGGGACTGGAGCCAGGTAAACACGGAGACAGAGGGGGCTCCTTCGAAGCTCCCAGTCCGGCGAGGGAGACAGAGTTGGGACGAAATCATGAGAGCAGGGAGCTCCCCTGAGGGGCTCTGCGCTAGGCTCTGTGGCCTTGCCCTCTTTCAGCCGATTTCCTAGCTGGGGGTTGGGGCGGGGGCCACGCCCTGGACGAGTATGCAGTGGGAGGACGAGATGTCACATACGTGTCAGGGAGAGAGGGACGGGGGCCTGAGACGGCGTGAGGACCGACCCAGGGAGGCATGGGCCTGGGAGGTGGGCACACTTGGCTTTGAACCAGATGCCGTTCTTACATCAGTTTGCCACCCCTCCAAGCCTCAAACACAAACTATGTGAGAGCCTCCGGCCAGGCTGTACTACCTGCATGAGGTCCCTGCGGGGTCCTTTGGCGTCTGTCCATATTATCAAAGGGGCATGTTGACATGTCCTGCGGCTCCAGGGTCCCTTGGATGCAAGGAGATCCAACCAGTCCATCCTGAAGGAAGTCCTGAATATTCACTGGAAGGACTGATGCTGAAGCTGAAGCTCCAATATTTTGGCCACCTGATGAAAAGAGCCAACTCATTAGAAAAGACTTTGATGCTGGGAAAGATTGAGGGCAAGTGGAGAAGGGGACGACAGAGGATGAGATGGTTGGATGGCATCACCGACTCGGTGGACATGAGTTTGAGTAACCTCTGGGGGTTGGTGATGGACAGGGAGGCCTGGCGTGCTGCAGTCCAGGGGGTCGCAAAGCGTCGGACACGACTGAGCGACTGAGCTGAGGTTGCGGGGAACCGCACCCGGAGACCGCTCTTGGCCGCGCCAGCTGGGTGGGGTCCGCCTTGGCTCTGGGGATCAGCACCGGATCTCTGCGGGAGGGTCCTAGTGACGCGGTTCTAGAACCGTCCTGCAGAGGGCAGCAGATTCCCACTAGAAACGGCCGGCCGCGCCGCCCTGGGAGTGAGCTCCCCGGGATGGGGCGGGGGTCGGTCCCGGGACTGTGAGCCCGCACCGGAGCCAGAGACCTGGAGGCGCCCTGTCCCTGCGGGCGTGTGGCGGGGTGGGGAGAGAAGGAAGGTGCCGGCTGCAGGGAGGCGCGGCCTCGCCGGCCCCCACCAGCCGTGCCCCGCCACGGCCCATCCTCGGGCGGGCCTCAGCCAGCCGCGCAGGCTCTCTGCCCCCGGGGTGGTCCGGCGGCCCCGCTAGATGGCCACCTCCCGCCACCCTGCGGGGACGCACGGGCTCGGCCAGCGCCGGCCTCTCCGCCCTCCCTGCCCCAAGCGGCGGCGGGCGGCGCCGCCCTGAGCCCCGAGGCCCAGGCATCCCTCTGGGGCTCCCTGTGATCCTAAGCTCTAAGCTCGCTGGATGGGTCCGAGGCCCTGCACGACCTAACCAGCTCTCCAGGCTCATCTTCGTTTCCCGAGTCCCCCAGCCTTAGTTCTAAGCTCGCTGGATGAGTCCGAGGCCCTGCACGACCTGACCAGCTCTCCAGGCTCATCTTTGTCTCCGAGTCCCCCTGCCGCGGCTGCAGCCAGCCCAAACCTTCCAGCCAAAGGCAAACCTTTGCCCCTGCAGCTCGGATATCAGCAGACTGGCTTCCAGCCACTGTTTTCCCCTTCCTCCCTTGTGGCTCAGCTGGTAAAGAATCCCCCTGCAATGTGGGAGACCCGGGTGCAATCCCTGACTTGGGAAGATCCCCTGGAGAAGAGAATAGCTATCCACCCCAGTATCCTGCCCTGGAGAATCCCACGGACGGTATGGTCCAGGGGGTCGCAAAGAGTCGGACACGACTGAGCGGCTTTCACCTCGCTCACCTCCTGGTGCCTGAGGAATCCTGTTTCTCCCCAAGATGCAGCTGGAGCTGGGTTTCCTCCACCGCCCTCTCTGGCCTGCTGTCCCATTCCTGTCTGTCCCCTCCCTGTGCCCACAGACGCTGGCGGAGCCCCCGGGGTAATCCACTGCCCCCACGTTGTCGCTGCTGACACCCCTGCTGAGAAGCGGGGCTCCCAGCGGGGCCCAGGTCTCCTTCGCTTCCAGTCCTGAGCCCCGATTCCGCGAGAGCCCTGGGGGTGTGAGGCCTGGAGCTCTTTCTTGTGCAGTGCCCAGAGAGGGAACCCGGGAGAGGGGGTCTGGGGTGCCCCCTTCCCTGGAGGATGAGCGGGCCATGGCTCAGGCCAGAGTTCAGGTCCCAGTCGGCAGGCCGCCTGGACCGGGGGGACGTTTGAGGCAGACAGAAGCCAGTTCTGGGCGGTGGAACACCTTCCCCAAGGCTGCCTGGCCTGCGTGCCATTAGCTCTTCATTTGCTGGATTTTTAAGACGGTCCAGGAAAATAACTGGAAGGGTGATGAGGAGAGGCCTGGGCAAAAGTTTGGTAAGCTGCCTTAGTTGCTCAGTCATGTCCAACTCTTTGCAACCCCTTAGACTGTAGCCCGCCAGGCTCCTCCGTCCATGGGATTCTCCAGACAACAATATTGGAGTGGATTGCCATGCCCTCCTCCAGGGGATCTTCCAGACCCAGGTATCGAATGTGGGTCTCTCCCACTGCCGGCAGATTCTTTACTGTCTTAGCCACCAAGGGGGGAAGTATTAAGTACCGGCAATTTGCTAAGCACCCTCCCATCATAGCTTCTGGACTGGCTATGCTGGGCGGGCACATGGGTTCATGGTCCCCCGGCTGCCTTAGCCCAGGAGGGAGGCACCCAGGTCCTGGCTCCAGGCTCCCTGTGCCAGGCAGGAGGGTGAAGAGGCAGTGAGGTCTAGGGTAGTGGCCACAGCAGGGAGGGGAGCTCCGTGTGCTCACACAGGAGGGCCTGCAGAGCAGGGAGGAGACCCAGGGTCCTCAAAGCAGCCAGGCTGAGAGTTTGGGTGCTGGTGAGACCACCTGACTTCACATCAGGCTGCTCCCGGATTGCCATGACCTGGGCCCAGTGTTAATCTCTGCAGGGTGGGGACCAGGGTTACCTATTTGATGGGGAGCAATGCCTGACCGGGCCAAGCATCCGGCAGGGTGAGCCATCACCAAGGCGGCTGGCTCCTCGGGGCGGCCTGGGCCTGGTGACCTGGTGAGATCCAGCCCACTCTCTGCCCTCCGTGCCCCGGGGGAGGCTGGAGATGAAGGCTCCGTGGGCCTCCCTGTCTCCTTTGGGCGCCACCTCTTCCCACACTGCTCTGGGCCCCTGTGGTCCCCGGCCCCCCACTCAGGGCTTCCCTGCCTCTTCCTCTGAACCCTGTCCTGGATCACTCTATCCCCTGCATGGAGCCAATGCCCCTTCAACTCCCTGAGTCCTGCTGGGACAGCAGATGCAGATGAGAATCAGATTAGCCAATTCTTGTCCTGCTGGATCCTAGTTCAGTGTTTCCCAAAGCTGGGGCCTGCAGATACAGGGAGGGTAGTCCTTTGAGATCTCTGCGTGCCAAGTCACTTCAGTCACATCCGACTCTTTGCAACCCTACGCACTGTAACCTGCCAGGCTCCTCTGTCCGTGGGATTCTCCAGACAAGAAAACCCGAGTGGGTTGCCATGCTCGCCTCCTGGGGATCTTCCCAACCCAGGGATCAAACCCTCGGCTCCTGCATTGCCAGCAGATTCTTTACTGCTGAGCCACCAGGGAAGACTTTGAGATCTCTAGAATAATTTAAATTCTTTTATGTTTCCATTTCGATGAACATCTTTTCAGTCATTAGGAAGGGCAGGAGGGAGAAAAGAACCTGGGACTTGAGGGGTGTATTGGAGCTGAGAGATCCACATTGGCCCTCCGGGTGGTCGAGGGGACTCACGCCCACCACAGGCTTCCTAGGGTCTGTGGAGTCAAAGGCGGGGTGGGGGTTGGGAGGCAGATGACGGGCAGCCGAGCTGGCAAGACCTTGGCCCAGGCGGCCCGCCTCCGGCCTCCATCACATGGGGAAGGCCCACTTAGCCTCTGCGAAACATCACCCATTGCTTAAATTAATGCTGTCCCTTTGTGTTTTATTGGTCTTGTAGTTTTGTTTGGGCTTAATTAATAAATGTGTCTTGATTTTATAGTTGAGAGAAGCTATAATTATAAAGATTCTATCCCTACCTCATAAATTGTCACATGAACTCCAGACCTTAGAGATCTTATTCAGACTTCCCTGGCGGCTCAGACAGTAAAGCATCTGTCTACAATGCGAGAGACCCGGGTTCGATCCCTGGGTCAGGAAGATCCTCTGGAGAAGGAAATGGCAATCCACTCCAGTACTATTGCCTGGAAAATCCCATGGACAGAGGAGCCTGGTAGGCCACAGTCCATTGGGTCGCAAAGAGTTGGACACGACTGAGCAACTTCACTCACCCCAGCCCTGGAGGGGAGTGGGGAAATATTAGCCCCTAGAAAGCATCTGGATGTCATGTGTGTCTGGGAGCCCCGAGATGGTCGTGGTCTTGACTTGTGAGTGTATGAAGCTACCTGAGCGACAGGTGGGTGGGCAGACGCCCCCATCTACAGAAGGTGGTTACCGGGCGCTGGACTTTGGGCCTGTTGCTTTATTGTGCTTTCTCCCTGAGTCCTCATGAAACTGCTATGAGGTCGGATTTTCCCCCATTTTCCAGCTGGGGATCTGGAGGCCCAGAGACTCGGAGTGACTCACCCGAGATCACAAAGAGAAGAGGTGGAGCTCAGGTTCCATTCCAGCTTCTCCTGCCTCTAAAGGCAGAGCTGGTCCCGCCCGTGCAGTGCCTTCTCTGACTGTCACTCAAGTGCCTCTGACAGGTACTGTCTTATCCTCCTGACGGCCCTGTGATCCTGTCCGGGTCCTTCCCCAGGACTAGAGATGGGGGCTCAGGGCCAGCATGTGGCTGGCTCAAGGCCAGAGAACAGGCAAGCAACGCGAGGACCAGCGCTGGGCTGTTTCCCCTGGCGGTTCTTGTCTCCTCCTTGCGGTTCCACCCTCTGTGATCTGTCCCAGGCGGGTGGCCTGGGATCCCTGCTGTGTCCCCAACAGACAGCCCAGCCCTGGACACGTCATAGGTCTCACCGAATGTGTGTGGACTAAATGAAGTGTCCCCAAGCAGACGTGCAGGGGACACGCCCACCAGGCTCTGTGCACAGGGGAGAGAAGGGAAGGTTGGACCCCCCCCAGAGGGAGGGGCCTGGGCACTTCCTGGAGGGATCTACCGCCCACCTCCTCCCACCCGGGGAGGATGCATCAACTCAAGGAGGCAGATGTTGGAGCTGCTCTGTCCTGCGGGCCTTGGCATTGACCCTGGGGGTCCAGGCCCCCCCAGCCTTGACTTGAGGGCTGCCTGCTCCCCAGGCCCATCTGATGGAGCCCAGGAGTCCAGTCACCTNGGCAGATGTTGGAGCTGCTCTGTCCTGCGGGCCTTGGCATTGACCCTGGGGGTCCAGGCCCCCCCAGCCTTGACTTGAGGGCTGCCTGCTCCCCAGGCCCATCTGATGGAGCCCAGGAGTCCAGTCACCTGAGCCTCAGGAAGGAGGCAGCTGGACAGGGCTCCTTCGTGATGCACTTGTCCTTGGATCAAACAGTTGGCAGGGTGCCTGGCACGTGGCAGGTGGCCCTGGCTGGGGCAGGGTTGGGGGCTCCAGGCTCCAGGCGTTTGGGAGTGGGATCTGCACTGACAGCTGCAACAAGGCCGTCCCCCAGCTGGGGGCGCTGATGATCGCCCCTGTACCGTGGTGACCCTGCCGAGGATCCACAGGTGCCTTTGACCCTAAGGCTCGCAGACTTCAGATCTGGGGGACCCTCTTTGCCCTCCTTTTTCTCTCCAGGGCCCATCGACGTCCCCCTATGCGCCCAGCTTGCAGGTGAGGGTCTGGCCCCATTCCCTGCCACCCCCAGAGCAACCAGAACCTTGGCTTGATGCCACCCCTGCTTTGGGGATCCTCAAGGGAGGGGCAGGTGGGTGGCATGGGATTTATCTGTAAACTAGATGGGATCTGCTTTCTGGGGCTCCTGTGAAAATGGTCACAGTGATTGTGAGTTCAGGGCAGGTGCAGAGGTTGGCATTTTGTCTGCAGAGGACACGCAGTCATCTTCCCTATGGGTGAGGGTGCTGAGGCTGAGATCAGACATGACTGATAGATGAACATATAGTGAGAGATGGCTGAAAAAAAAGAAAAAAATGAAAGTGTTAGTTTCTCAGTCAGCTCTGAGGCCCCATGGACTGTAGCCTGCCAGGCTCTTCTGTCCACGGAATTCTCCAGCCAAGAATATAGAGTGGGCAGCTGGTCCCTTCTCCAGGGGATCTTCCTGACCCAGGGATGGAACCCCGGTCTCTTGCATTTCAAGCAGATTCTTTACTGTCAGAGTCATAAGGGAAGCCCAGCACAGCAGGGCTACTGGTTGTGAACTGCCTGGCTAGGGACCCGTCTCACCAAGGAGAACGTGAGCTAGAGTGCCTGGCCCCTGTNAACCCCGGTCTCTTGCATTTCAAGCAGATTCTTTACTGTCAGAGTCATAAGGGAAGCCCAGCACAGCAGGGCTACTGGTTGTGAACTGCCTGGCTAGGGACCCGTCTCACCAAGGAGAACGTGAGCTAGAGTGCCTGGCCCCTGTCGCACCCCCCAGCACCCATGATCATGGAACCTAGTCAGTCAAGGGGCACGCGCAATGGCGAAGGCAGGACGAGGGTCGTGTCTGGCGGCCTCTTTGTTCTGCCAGGGCTCCGGGACCCATGTGCGAGGTGATTTATGAATGTTAGCTCATTGGATTTCTGTAATGGCCTTGGGAGGTAGGTACTCATAATTCCATTTTACAAATAAGGAATCCAAGGTTCAAAAAATGCAAGGGAGACCACACAGTCAGCGACAGGCAGAGCCAATCTAGATGCCAAGCCGGCCGGCCGCCCGGGACCAAGGCCACCCCCGCTCTGTGCCAGCCCGCCCCCACCCTGCGGGCTGGCACCCCCTCAGTCACCCCCACAC